>ML802247.1:64871-79140 GCA_009831015.1 Picea engelmannii
TATGTATGTATGTATGTATGTATGTATGTATGTATGTATGTATGTATGTATGTATGTATGTATGTATGTATGTATATTCCAATGAATTCTATGTATAATATCAAGGAGTTATACATCAAAAGTCAAGACACCTTTATAGAGAAGAAATGTATTGTTTCATTATATTAAAATTGAAAGTGGAGAATACAACCCATGCCTTGATGTTGCAAGATCCCTTTCGATGCCTCTTTTCTCCAACACACACACCTTTTCTCCAATGCCTCTGATGAAGAAGATCCACAATCTGACTTAGAGATCTAAAGAAAAGCTACCTCCAATGTAATCTATAGAAAAACTCTTCATGCATATGAAAATCTTAGCCTTTTCAACCTTATCCTTTTCCATTAGAGATCACTCCTTATATAGGGTGAAAGAGGGATGGATGAGGAGATTAGGATGATCCCACTAAATCAGATAAGCGAGTAAGAGCCAAACTGATTAGAAGCCACCTCATCTTCTAGAAGACTCCCTTCTAGAACATTTGTGAATTTTGACTTTTCCTTGTTTAAGCATCGTCACGCCCTATGCAGAAGAAACATGCGATGACTCCGCAATACATCTTTGGTGTAGAGTGCGAAGATCAAGCATTGTCTCACCCCAAGCATAGAGCAGGGTGCGGCGATCTTCTTTGTCATAGTTTTTGAGAGAGGAAAAGAAAACCACTTTTCTCATGGAGAAAGTCTTTTAATATTTTCAGGGAACATGTAAGTGGGTTAAACACATGTCATTAGTCGATCACTAAGGTGACCAAAATAATGTGTAATAGAATGCAACACTATTTTATGAGGGCATTGTATTGCAGCTATGCATTATTGTGAATATTGTATTCTGAGAGAGGATACTATGAGAGAAAGAAGAGGAAGTTACAGTGGGTTTGTTGTAGGTTGTATCCCTTCATTTTGTTGGATAATAAAAATCAATAATCTGTCAATTTCTCTGGTGGACGTAGCCCACACTAGGTGAACCACATATATTTGTGTCTCTATTGTATTGTGTATCTTTTTTTTCCGCGTTTGTTTTATTTTATTGCTTCGCGATCCTGTTTGTTTAACAACTGGTATCAGAGCAAAAGGTAACTTGAAGGAAAATAGGGTTCCTGGTTCGAGTGGGAGAAATGGCGAAAGATGGAAAGTTTAGGGTCAATAAATTTAATGGCCAAAACTACCAGTTATAGAAGATGCAGATGGAATATTTTTTATATCAGAAGGATTTATTCCTACCATTGGGAAAAATACAAAAGAAGGCGACAACCATGAAGGATGAAGAATGGGATATTCTTGATAGAAAGGAACTAGGAACGATACAACTGATCCTGGAAACATCGGTGGATTTCAATATTTCAAAAGAAAAGACAATGAATGAGTTGATGGACGCATTGGCTAAAAAGTATGAAAACCCTCAGTTTCCAATAAGGTATTTCTAATGAAGCGATTATTTAATATGAATATGTCAGAAGGTGGGTCCATCGTCGATCATTTAAATGAATTTAATAAGGTTACTAATCAAGTAAGTTTTGTAAAAGTGGACTTTGATGATGAGGTTAGGGGTCTTATAATCTTGTGCTCATTGCCAGAAAGATGGAATGGTTTGGTCATGGTTTTAAGTAACTTTGTGTCTAGTTCAAACACTCTAAAATTCGATGATGTTGTTGGTGTTAACCTTAGCGAGGAAATGTGATGAAAAATCACAGGCGAGACATCAAGTAATGCATTGACCGTGGAGAACAAGGGAAGACAAAAGGATAGAGGAAAGGGATCAGTGAAGTGCATGAATTATAGGAAGGGAAGATCCAAATCCAGACTAGGAAATATAGAGTGCTGGAATTGTGGGAAGAAAGGACATCCAAAGAAAGACTACAGAGCTCCAAAGAAACAAAGAGATGGAAAGAAGGAAAAAAATCATGAAGCAAATGTAACAAGTGATGTGTTACAAGATGCTTTGATTCTTTCTGTATATAATATTTCTGATTCTTGGGTAGTAGATTCAAGGGATTCATTTTATGTCACACCCCATAGGAAACATTTTCAAGATTATTTTCAAGGTGATTTTGGACAGGTTAATCTAGGTGATGATGCACCATGCAAAATTGTTGGAATGGGAAAGGTACAAATAAAACAAAAGAATGGAAACAAATGGTTGTTGAAATAAGTAAGACATGTTCCAGATCTAATAAAAAATATAATTTCAACAAAGAAGTTGGTAAGTGAAGGTCGTATATCTACATTTATAGATAAGGCATGGAAGGTCACTAAAGGATCACTGGTGATAGAAAAAGGAGAGAAGGTAGGTACATTGTATTTATGTAGTGATAATACTGACTCTGATGTCTCTTTAGCTTCTACATGAGTGGATACAACATTGTGGCATCATAGGCTTGGACACTTGAGTGAGAAGGGATGCAGATACTTCAAAAAAGAATTTTTTTTCCAGATCTTAAATAAATTGATTTGGATTTCTGTGAGCACTATGTTTATGGAAAATAAAAGAGAGTCAGATTTATCAGAGTCAGAAAGGAAAATAAGAGTGAAAGGTTATAGCTTGTGCATACATATGTATGGGGACCATCTCAGGTATCATCTCTTGGTGTATCTCATTATTATGTTACTTTTATTGATGATGCAACTAGAAAAACATGGGTTTATTGAATTTGAAAAAAATATAATGTTTTTGACACTTTTAAGAAATGGAAAGTTGTGGTTGAGAATGAGATAGGAAAAAGGTTGAAGTGTCTTAGATCAGACAATGGAGGTGACTATTACAAGAAGGAGTTTGATAATTACTGTCCATACCATGGGATTCATAGAGAGAAGACAGTTCCAGGAACAACACAAGAAAATGGTGTGTCAGAAAGGATGAACAAGATAATCATGGAGCGTGCAAGGAGTATGAGATTGCATGTAGGGCTTCCCTTATAGTTTTGGGAAGATGTTATAAATATTGTTGTTTACTTAATAAATATAAGACCTTCAAGATATTTGGATGGTGGAATTCTATAGGAGGCATGGACATGCAAAAGGGTAAACTATTCATTTCTTAAGACTTTCGGTTGTGAAACATTTGTCCATATTGATAAAGAAAATTGAACAAAGATTGAAGAAAAATCCAAGAAGTGTACCTTTATTGGATACAATGTTAATGATTTTGGTTATCACTTATGGGATTGTGAAAATCACAAAATCATTATAATTAGAGATGCCATATTCAATGAGAATGTCATGTACAAAGATCAGTTGCAGTGAAAGAAACAAAAAAAAGAAAAACTATAATACACATTGCTTGATGAGATCATTGAAAACAAAATTCCAAAGGTACAAAAAAATCAAAATGTACAACAACAGGAGAAACAACTACCTCAAACTCCTGCAAGTGTTGTTAGAATATCTACCAGGTTAAGTAGACCCCCTGAACGATACTCTCCTTCATTTTATTATTTACTGTTGACCAATTCTGGTGAACCAAAAAGTTATGAAGAGGCAATGCATGTAGACACTAAAAAGAAGTGGAGAAAGGAATGAAAGAGAAAATGGATTCCTTGGTAAATAAATAGAATTAGGACTTGGTTCAGTATTCTACAGGAAAAAGAGCATTGCAGAATAAATGGGTTTACAGGTTGAAGGAAGAATATGGAGGAAAAAAACAGTATAAGGCTAGACTTGTTGTAAAGGGGTTTGCACATAAGAAAGGTATAGATTTTGATGAATTATTTTCTCATGTTTTTAAAATTACTTCAATTAAGACTATTTTAAGTATTGTGGTAGTAGAATATTTTCATCTTGAACAGTGAGATGTAAAAACATATTTTCTCCATAGGGATTTGGAGGAAGAGATTTATATGCACCAGCCATAGGGGTATGAGGTCAAAGGAAAGGAAAATTTGGTATGCATGTTGAAAAAGAGATTGTATGGCATAAAGAAAGAACCAAGGCAGTGGTATTTGAAGTTTGATAGATTTATGATAGGACAAGGTTAAAGTAGATGTCATTCTGATCATTGTGTTTATTTTAAGAGGCTAGAAAATGGAAGCTTTATTATCTTTCTATTTTATGTAGATGGCATTCTTATTGCAGGGTCTAACATACATGGTATAAATGTGCTAAAAAGGAAATTAGATAATTCATTTGTGATCAAGGATTTGGGTGTTGCAAAGAAAATCCTTGGTATAAGAATAACAAGAGACGTGAAAAATCGCAAATTGACATTGTATTAGGGTGAGTACATAGAGAAGGTGTTGGAGAGGTTTAGAATGAAGATTGAAAAACCATTTAGTACACCTTTGGCCATCCATTTAAAATTAACTAAGGAAGTGTGTCCCAAGACACAAGAGGAGATAGAATACATGTATAAGGTCCCTTATTCATCAACAGTTCGTAGCTTGATGTATGTGATGGTTTTCACAAGACAAGATATTGCACATGCAGTAGCAGTTGTGAGAAGGTATATGAACAATTCAGATAAAGAACATTGGGAGAAAGTAAAGTAAATTCTTAGTTATTTGAGAAGTACTTCTACTTATGCATTATTTTTTGGAGGTTCAAACATTGTTCTACAGGGATATCTTGATTCAGATATGGTAGGTGATAAAGATAGGAGGAGGGGCACCATAGGGTATGTTTTTACTGTAGGTGCAAAAACAATAAGTTAGATTTTGAAGTTGCAAAAGGTTGTTGCACTTTCAAAAACATAAGTAGAGTATGTTGCTGCTATAGAGTCTAGTAAAGAGATGATTTGGTTATAGAGGTTTATGGAGGAATTGGGAAAGAAGCAGGAGAATAATAGGTTGTACTATGAGAATGAGAGTGCCATTCATCTTGCAAATAACTCAGTCTTCCTTTCGAAGACTAAGCATATACATCTCAGGTACCATTTCATACGATCCATCTTGGAAGATGGACATTTGAAGTTGGAAAAGTTACATACTAGCCAAAATCCCCTAGACATGTTAGCAAAGGGATTAACTGAGGAGAAACCGAGTTCCTGCTCAATTTCAGTTGGTCTTCAAGCAGGAAGGTGAAGATGAAAAATTTTATAGGCCCAAGGTGGATCATAATCCAACAGGTATAACAAAAGTATAGTTGTTGTGATCAGTCTCCAAGTGGGATATTGTTGGTTTTGGAGCCTCATTATCTTCCTAATTCATATGAAGGTCAAAGGGACGGCAAAATACACATTTCATCCCTCCCCTGGACATGAGGGGGCATATATATATATAATGAATTTCCTGAGAAAAATAAATCTATTTTTTTATGCCGTGTGGGTGAAATATACTTTGTGAGGTATATTGTGTTTCTGGTTTGAGTCATATTGCTTGAACTTTTTATTATGGTTAATAGTTGCAAGATTCATTAGCTCAATCCTCTTTGAGATACATTTCTTTTCTTGTTGATTGAGGTTCCACTCACCTAGGAATTGTATTCCCTCCCCTCAACATTTTGTTTTATTGTTGGAAGAATTTCCTTTTGCTTGGGAAAATTTATACCCCTCTAGGTCATTTTTCTTTAGTTGGGAATCTTCCCTTCACCCCCATATCATTTTTCCTTGATGTCGAGTGTCTAAAACCGTCCCAAGTAATTTTTCTCTAATGTTGGGTGTCTAAACTCACCTCGTGTTATTTTTCTCTGATGTCAGATGTCTAAATTTTCCCCTAGTCATTTTTATCTCATGCCAAGTGCTTAAAATCACACTGGGAATTTTTCTCCATTATTGAGCTACTAAATTTGTCCAAAGAACATTTTCTTCACTCTTGGTCATCTAAATTCACCCCTCAACATTGTTTTTTCACTATTGGATGATCAAATCCTTCAACTAAACATTTTCTTCATTACTAGTCTTAGACAAAGTTTGAGAACTCAATTGGTATTGGTTTAGCGACCACAAAAAATGCAAACCAAGCAGTAAACAACCCAAATAACATAGAACAAAATATAAATTCTGCAAAGAATCTGCATTGATGAAATGCACATGTCATAAGACCACCGTTTATGGATACGATGGTATCATAGTAGGTTCGTTAGATACCTTGAAGAAACTTCCATGGGAAAATCCTTGAATAGGGAGAATTTGGAATAGTTGAGAGACTTCAATATATGAAAATCCAAGAAGAAATTTGGTATTGGATACAAAAAGAAGATGATCTAAAGAAAGAGATTTCCAAGCACCAGGAATCCTTCACCACCATGAGAGAATAATTAGATAGGATCAGATTGCATCTCTTGAAGTTGGGGTAGAAATCCATTGATATTGATAATTGGAAAGAGGAGAGGTTCACCGAGGCCACTGCTCACCTATACTAGGACTTGATAGTGAAGGAAGAGGCCTTGAAAAATATAGAAGTAGTTGTCCAAGAGACCAAGCAAGCCCCTTCCATTTCCACTACCGAATCTATTACCATAACAGAGACAAGCATGGTAAAATCACCTTCTAAGATCTTTTCTCAAGAAACCTTTGGTTACTTTGAGAAGCACACTAGAGGCATTGGTTCTAAGATCATGAGGAACATGGGTTATGATTCCCAAGGGATAGGAAAGGAATGCCAAGGGATTTTGATTCTGATTATAGCTCAATAGAGCCCCAATCATGAAGGCCTAGGATTCAGTAAAAAATAATCTAGCACAAGTGTAGCTCAAACCACTTTCACCAAGGAAAGAGAAACTAGAAAAGAATCCATGTGAAACAATCCACTCAAATATGCTTGTAGAAGCTTGGAATAGGGTAGCAAAGAGATGATTTTTCCATCCAAATATTCTCCAACTCTTGAGGGACCAAGAAACAAATATAGCAAGCATCATAAAAAAACGAAGTGGTATGGCATAATTTGTTTCTGTTGCAAGAAAATGGGTCATAAGGCTAGTGAGTTTTGGAACTCTAGAAGGCCAAGTATCCCATGCATGAACTATTGCTAGTACTACAAATTGATTGGACATTGGGAGGCCAAATGTTGTAGGCTTCACCCAGAAATCCATCCCAATAAATGAACAACCAAGAAGAAATCTTGGAGATTCAAGGTGAAAGAGGAGTTGTTGAAACTTTCCTAAATTCCTTTATAGAATTGTAATAAACTTGTAATTAGTTATTTCATTTCGTTTTGTCTTATTTGGAAAAAATGGATGTGGAAATGAACCATGTGATGATTGGCCTTCCAAAGGTAGCACACTAATATAATGAAGGTTGTATAAAAGAAGGAAATGGAGGGAGACAAGGAGAACTTGGGAATCTTGCAGAGATAAGATATCAAAGAGTGTAGCATGCTTGAAGATCCATGGATGAAGGAGTCAAGGATCCTTTCCAAGATGAGTGAAGGCATCTCTGAGCCATGGAAATTTTCATTTATTTTCATGAGTAAAAATGCATGAGATTTTTGGGAATGCATAGCTCTAAACCCATTGTAAAGAATTTCTAGAGAAAAATAAATCTATGTTGTTTATACCATGTGGGTGAAATCTTCTTTATGAGGTATATTGTGGTTCTGGTTTGAGTTTTATTGCTTGAAATTTATGTTCTGGTTAATGGATACAAGATTCATTAGCTAATTCCTCTCCAAGTTACGTTTTTTTACTTATCGATTGAGGTTCCTCTCATCCAAGAATTGTATTCCCTCCTATGGGAATTTTATTTTTATTGTTGGTTAAATTTCCTTTTTCATGGGAAAATTTATACCCCTCTGGGTCGTTTTTCTTTATATGGCCATGTTCCCTTTGCCCCCAAGTCATTTTCCCTTGATGTTTAGTGTCTAAACAAACCCCAAGTTGTTTTTCTCTAATGTTGGGTGTTTAAAATCGCCCCAGTTCATTTTTCTCTAATGTGGGATGTCTAAATTTGCCCCTAGTCATTTTTGTCTCATGTCGAGTTCTTAAAATTTCTCTGGGCATTTTTTCTCCATTTTTGAGCTACTAAATTCGTCCAAAGAAAGTGTTATTCACTGTTGTTCATCCAAATTTTCCCCTCGGCATTTTTCTTCACTATTGGATGATTAAATTTGTCCACTCAACATTTTATTCATTGTTGGTCTTAGAAACAGTTTGGGAACTCATTTGGTATTGGTCTAGCGACCACAAACAATGGAAACCAAGTAATAAACAACCCAAAGAACAAAGAAAAAAATATAAATTCCATAAAGAATCCTTTTTGATGAAATAGACAGGCCATAGACCCAGCATTTATGGATCAAATATTGAACAAAATCGAGAAAAATTTAGGACTATAGTTTTTTCCTTCAAAATGAGCATTGGACTAGGATACTAGCATTAAAAAATGGCTTAGAATCCTCCTCCTTGTTTTTCTTTTGGAGATGTTATCCCCTAGCCTGGGGATGACTAAGGAGATTATGTCTCGAGGCCCACAAGTCCTAGACATGGAGTACAGAGAGCCATATTGACTTGATCCTAGCACTGGAGGGCCCATCCTTCTTCTTCAACATCTCCATCCTGTCAGCAACAACAACATCCATCCCACCAGCTTGGTCCTGAAGCAACAACGGGTCTTTTTCCATGAGGTAATGAGTCTGGGTATCATGGTATGTGTCACTCTGATTCTCAAAACATTTGAATATGTGCATTTAATTCTCTTTTGCTTCATGATGCGTGATTGGACTTTATGCCTTTTGAATTGTCCATTCCTGAGGGGGACGATAGAATGCCCTACGAAGTTGGTTCCCTTAGGAATGATTTTCCACTGGGTGGGTTTATGAAAGGTCATCGTCCATTCCCACCATACTTATCACTTTTCATCACTTCCCACTCATCTATCCCATGCATTGGTTCGGTCATTGGTTTTTCCAAGATAGCAAAGGGTTGTACATTTCCTTATGGGAAGAAGGGGCTAAAGTCCCAGAGGGTAAAAGTAGCTGGAAAAAGATAAAATCCAAAAAATCAAACCTTTGGATGCTTCGCCCAGGGATCCACGAGAAAGTAATAAAAGGCTTCTCAGTAAGAAAAAAGAGGGACCCATAAAATAAATAAACTAAAGACCTAGCTGGAGGATAGGGGGTCTCATCACAAGCCATCCTATTAGGTCCATGGGCATGTAGCAATATCAAACTATTATTCAGTTGGTCACCACGCTAGGGTAGTGGCTCTTGGTGGCATAGCCAAGCGAAAGGGGGTCTCATCACGAGCCAACCTTCTCATCTCCATGAATTGCTTATGGGTAACACGGTCACCACTAGTCACCACGCTAGTGAAGTGTCCCCCAGTTATTCTCTTAAAAAAAAACAATAAGATAAAAAAGTGAAAAAGGCAGTGAATGGGATAATAAACTTTTGCATCCATGACAAGGTGTACCTCACCCACTTCAAAGGAACCCAAAGGTAATCCCTACATTTCCCTATCATCACTGCACCCCTTGCCCAAACATCCCCATACCATCTCATGCACTTACATGACCTAGATTAGTCTTCACCTAGAAAACAACCCACACCTGAGCAGAATTAGCCCAATAGAAACCATCTCCAAACCTGGCTTGTAGAATATCATAACATCTTTGAGCACTTGTCTGGGAAAAGGGGGTTTTATGCACATGTTTGGGTAACTTGATTATTAGATGTGATTGACATTGCTATGATCCCTGTGACTTATGAGCCCATGGAGGGCGTACTTGTTGTTGCTGCAGGACCACGCTCAATGGACAGTTACATATGGGGAGATGATTATTTTGAACCTCCATAGGGCTAAAATCCCACTAGATGGATGTTGAGACCCCATCCAGGGGAAAACATATACCAAAGGCTTGCACTAGAGAGAGAGGAGGACGTTCCACCACAGACAGCTTGGCAGGCCTGGACCTAGGGGGGTCTTTCCTTCCCACCATGATTTTGGCCCTTGAAGGCCCTTGATTTCATCATTAAGAGCCTTGACGTCACCCAGTTGAGGTATTTAGCTTGAGGACGGATTTGGTTGACATGTGTGGCAGTTCTTGAGGGGTTTTGAGCACCAACGTTTCACTTGGAGGGCTAACGTTCCAGCAAGGAGGCTAACGTCACCTTAGGAGAGGCATGTTGTCACCCTAAAAAGATAAAATTAAGGTTTTATATGACAATTTTGTGTAAAATAGGATTTTCTAGATTGTAAACTGGCCATGTCAGCCTTTTTGACCTAATTTTGTAATTGAAGGTCATTTTGATTGTATAAATAAGGGATTTGTCCCTTGTATTTTTCATCATTCTTTCACTCACACTAGTGAGGTCGCAAATTCAGCCTCTTTAAGGCTTATTGGATGAAATTAAGTGGTGTGCAACTCTTGGAGGAGGCTTATCTTGGTGTTTTGTGAAAAAATTTTAGTGGAAACTCTTCAACTAGGGTATTTGCTAGATTATTCTTGGTGAATGTAAGTGAATTTCTACAATTCTTCTTTCCATTGAATGGTTATTGTATCTTTTCTTTGCATTTTACTAAGATTATGAAATTGCTAGCTTAAAACCCTAGGAGATTAAGCACATGTTATTGTCCTTGTCTCAATAGCTTTTCACCTACTAGATTTTGCTAGAAAAACTATCCTTTGAAGCATGTTCTAGAGCCTTACCATTGTAGCACTATAGCATCATTTTCTTCATCAAGCCTTTATTTACCTCAAGATTGAGCTAAAGAAGAAGGAAAATCATTAGGTCCTAGGGTTACCTACTTCCTAGTAGTTGTTTTCCTTCTAGGGTTTGTTGATTGAGGCCTTGGGTTACCAACACCTCAACCATCATCCCTCCTATCCTTAGTTCACACTTTATCATTTGATTCCTTCAAGATTGTGGTTGCAAGAAAGTGACTCCATTAGCCCTAAATACATTTGTCTAGACCTTATACTTGATTGGTTGATGAGAACAACCCTTAAATCTTATACCTCGAGATATTTTTTAACATTTCCTAACCCTAGATTAGACTAATATACTAACATTATTGTTGTTGTTACAAAAGTAAGCTACAACCAATTATTACAACAGTAAAATCTCCTACAAGCAATTACTAAAGTTGATTTTTGCATTGCCTCATTAGCTTCTGACAAGTGCTAGCATATTGCTATTGTTAGATTATCATCTTGTGTCATTTTGAAACTTGTTTAAGGAAATAATTGTGAAGTTATCATCATATATACATTGATGTTTTCTTCATTTTATATCAACTTATTGCTTTCATTGACAAGTCCAAAGTTTTACGAAGCACTAACATCAAATTGTACTTGTGAAATAGTTTTTTCTTGTTGTCTTGTTCTGGGAATGTACACTTAAGCATATCATTGCTTCATTTTGTTAAACCTTTGGGATTTTCTGATCGGTGTGACTTGTGAGAGGGGGTATCTTTTCTTGATACCTCAACCTTTGCCTTCTCAAACCCCCATGTCATCGGGGACGTCTCCCCTAAATAGAAAGAGGTGTCTTATTAAGGTGACATTGATAGGATAACATTTCGTTACGACAATTTTCCCTCCACTTGCCTTTCCCTTTTGGACAAGTAGAAATTGCGTGATAATAGGAGAAATATTTGAACTCGGGAGTTTCATCTCAAATTTTTCGGGATCTTCAAGGAGAGTTGGAATACACCAAAGGATAAGCTTTCACAGGGCTATCAACTTTCATTCCCCAATGGAGCCACCATTTATCTTGATGCTCAAAATGGAAATCAAGTACAACACTTGAGAACACCCTTGTAGGGATCTCACAAGAAAAAGTGGGGATAGAAGCATAGGATAGATTTAAATCCCTACACTTGGTAATGATGTGCTTAGATTACTTAGTTAGGCAAGTTAGTGGAGGAATGCAGGTTAAATTTTAGTGTAGATATAAATTAATAAATGTAAGAAAAGTTATGTCAGTAGTTAGATAATTAAAATAAAGTTTACATGCTAATAATATAAAGTAAAGTAGTATAGGAAATGAAAAATTAGAACACAAATACAAATTCAAATGCAAAATAAATACTAGATACATGAGAAAACCAAAATAAATTATGAAATAATTAAATCTATGGAATTAATCATCAACTTAGTAGACTGTACTATAGGACACTTGATTAAAATCAATAAATACATCATTCACATATACAACAACTAACCAAACAAAAAAAAACTGAAAAGTGCTCATAGACTAAGAAAAACATAATATTTGAGAACAAATAAATAACACAGAGAAAGATCAGTGTAAGTATAATGGTTAAGAACATGTGTTTCCTCCAAAGAGGTCACAAGTTCAAATCCAAAAAAGGGTAGGGTGTGTATACCTCTGTAGATTTTACCAGCCAAATCACTGGACGAAAAAGGTCCCTTGTCCCACAAACAAGAAGGGTCCCTTGTCCCACGAACAAGAGAGTCTAGTTATAGCAATCACCACCTTGGTTTCCTATAAATATGTTATTTTCATACATATAAGGCATTCACAACAATATAATTTCAAGTGGGATGAAACCCCAATGTGAAGCATTTGCCTATGAAATAAAACTATTTTTTTAATAACCATCATAAAAGAATTCTCCATGGTTAACCTAATCGCATAAATGTAAATTTTTTACGTCCTACAAATATTTCAAAACATATTGACATGTTATGAACTACTAAAACCTCAAATATATATAAATCTTACCAAATTAAAATTACTCTGGTGCCTTTCCCTAGTTGTTCTTAACCTGTATCGTGAAAGTAAAATGTGTTTGTGTGGTATTGGCTAGAGAATGAAGTAGTGTACATGCAAGCACACAATGAAGAAAGAATTTGGTACAGATGATCTATGTTGAAAATTTAAAGTATTTAATTTTTTCAACAATTTGTTTTCTATTTTTAAGATTAAAGGTTTATGCAATATTATGATAAAAAATTTATATTTTTTATTTTATAAGGTAATTTTATAATTAATTTTTTATATATTTGGATAACTTGTTATTTTTATCTAAACTTAAAAAGTTACATTTAAATTCCAAAAAAAAAAATTGTGGAGCTTTATCCTAAATACTAAGTTTTTTTTTGTTGGCTTTGTACTTCTCTCGTATTTGTTGTGAATTTTGTATATTGATTGTTTAAATTATACAATATTTTGAAAGAGTTAAAATGATTCTAGCATTTTTTTTTCTACATGTTCTTTCTAATTAAATTATGTGATTTTGGAGTTTAAAAATTATATAAAATAGTTTTGGACAAAAACAATTCCTCGAAAAAGTAACTAACTAAAATATTAATAAAATAAATAAATATGCCAACCAATTACCACAAATAACTAAAATGTAAATGAAATAACTAAATATATGTCCACAAATTGCAAAACTTTGCCAGACAACCATGACCTTGGAAGAAGTAATGGATAGTTTAATGCTCAACAACCACATATATTTAAATCAATCTACCACACTTTAATATTAAACGACCAAACAACCTTTTTCCAAGGAGAAATTAACTCGATTTATATTAGAGATATAAATCATTTACATCACAAGCAGCCATTACAATTCGTCCCGGAGACCCAGCCGGATTTGACCTCAAGACCTCCTCCCAACACTTGGAGAAAGGTACTTGTCATTACCAACCGCGCTGTCTCACGGGACTAACGACCAAACAACCTACACATTGAAAGAAGTAATATTGAACAACCCCGTTATGATGTATTTAAATCATAAGACTCGAGGAAGTGTTTAATACTAGACAACTATGAGCTTAAACGAAGCGATCCGTTATGATGTATTTAAATCATAAGACTCGAGGAAGTGTTTAATACTAGACAACTATGAGCTTAAACGAAGCGATGGATTGTTTAATTCTACACAACGACTTTATGATGTGTTTAAAACAATCCACTACACAACCGTTGTATGATGTACTTAAATAATCCATTGTCATGACTTTGAAAAAATTGATGGGAATCTTTTTTCCAAAATGATGAAATGGCTAAAAATGTCAACAATGGGAATCTTTTTTCCAAAAATGATGAAATGGATAAAAGTGTTAACAAGTTCCGAGTTCCCATGCATGGCCTTGGAAGAAGGGTTTAGTGGTAGACAATTACTATATAGTTGTATGAGTGAAATAAAAAATAAATTATTTAATAATAGAATATCAGGATAAACATCAAGATATATATTATTGATATTGAAATATTTTATTTAAGATGGATATTAAAATATTTTATGAAATATTTTTTTGTAAATTCTATCTTTCAACATCTATATTAAGAATAGAAGAAATTACACAACTTTATCATAGTGGGATGCAGAAAACATCTATTAATAACAATTTGTTTTTGCTTTCAATTATATATATATATATATATATA
>ML802247.1:93341-119534 GCA_009831015.1 Picea engelmannii
GTCTTTGCTATGGATTTTGTATATAGTTGGGGATCTCGTTGTAATTTTTGTTTAAGTTATAGAATATTTTGGTCATTCAAGAGTCTTGTATTGGGGATTTTGAACATAAATAAACTAAAGAAAGTTTGGAGATGGAATATATTTAGTTTTAGTTTTTGTGCATGCATGTTTATCTTTGGAGGTGACCTCATTTACTTTTAGTGAGAATTTTAAAAAAAAATTTACAAACTTTGTTTTCACTTTTTAGTTAGTGTGTAAATAGTAAGATTTTTTTTATTTTGATATTTGAAAATTATATTATTATTACTTTAATAAAATAATATTTTAAAAGAGTAGAGTTTTGTATAAAAATATTATGTCTTTAAAAAAAATCAAAATATTAAATTTTTTTAATAAAATGGGTAAAAATGTCAACAAATTATAATATTGTTAGATAATTATAATTAACATTAAATATCATATAGTAAACCAATTATTAACTTATTACATTTTCATCCTCTTCATTAAATGATAAACAGTCTATATATAACATATAAGATGTACAAGAGAATGAACCAATAATTAACACAGGATGTATGAGAGAATGAACCAATAATTAACGTCTAATATTAGCTAACAACTAAAATATTAAATAATTTAACACATTATGATGTATTTAAATCAATCCACCATCATGACCATGGAAGAAGTGATGAGTGTGTAATACCAAAAAAAACCAAGGCCTTGAAAGAAGTAATACTAAACAACCACGTTATGATGCATGGCCTTGGAAGATTAAAGTAGATTGGTAAAGTCTACGATAAATATAAATATTGAATTAATTTTGTATGTAAAGTTGCATTTGTTATTTTTGTGAATTTTTCTTATTTTATATAAATATAAAGTAGATTTGATATTTCATCTTGTTAATTGATTTCCACATCTTATAACGCAAGTCTCATTGCAACTTCATTGCAACTTATAACTTAGGTTTCATTACAATAAAAATAAAACAATTTGTATAACTTTTCTAAAATGTCATAGTTTTTCTAAAATCTCACAATATGTATATTTTTTCTAAAATGTTATAGTCTTTTTAAACGTTATAGGCTAAATGTTTTATTTTTTTGTTTTATTTTGGAAATTGTTGCATTTGCAAATTTGAGTTTTTCAA
The DNA here is from genome assembly GCA_009831015.1 of Picea engelmannii. Classification (NCBI taxonomy): domain Eukaryota; kingdom Viridiplantae; phylum Streptophyta; class Pinopsida; order Pinales; family Pinaceae; genus Picea; species Picea engelmannii. The sequence continues at coordinate 94,495 of ML802247.1, forward strand.
TATACTGAATCATTTCTGCATTCAAAAATGTAATTTAAACAACATAAAATTAGAGTTTTGCCAAAAATTATATCCCCTAATTATAAAGAAAAAAGTTAAGACAATGCCAAAATTTATATCTCCTAATTATATATGTGGGTTATATCATGTTATATTTCTTTTACATGTATTTAATATATTATATCATTTGTATGTAAGTTAAAAATCATTTTATAAATAATAATAATATTACTAATAATAATCTATTTTTAAGGTTACGACCAAGCCACACCAAATTGGTGTATGAGACCCTCTTGTTTGTGGGACAAGGGACCCCCTCTGCCAGCGATTTGATTGGTAAAGTCTACAATAAATATAAATATTGTACTAATTTTGTATGTAAAGTTGCATTTGTTATTTATAGTCCATTTTTCTTATTTTATTTATTTTTAAGTTTATTTTCAATTTATACTTGTCAATATAATATAATTATATATTTTTTCAACCAAAAGTTTCTATTTCATAGAAAAATATTTTATCCTCTCCAATTTTATTATGTCACTAATAAGTTGTAGAGGTAAAGAACACAATGTCTCTATCCTATCTACATTTTGTTTTTTTTCAACTATAAAAGAACAAAAAGTTTCTATTAATGTAGAACTACATTAAATGATAATTCATACTTTAAAACCAATTTTCAAATTCATAAATATTTTCTCAATTTTTAAGAACTATATCGAATCGCTAAGTGTTAATCTTCTTCTTCATGTATCCATCAATTATATTCATCCTCTCTTTGATCTCCCTGTGCTTCTTGATCCTCAATAATAATGCATCTTATATAACTATCTATAAATTCTCTTTGAGGTGCAATTGCCTCCTTATGCAAAAGATTCTCTCTCTCAAATCTAAATCAATTCAAATGAAATCGATGTCCCTCGTGGCCAACCTAATTTCCTTCTCTTTTCCTTCTTATATTTCGTCCTTCTTTGAATTCTTTCCTTACACAAATCTCAACTATTTGGTCAATATAACACACCTTCACCCACTATTGGCTTGATCTCATTTCTTCGAGTCCATCTCTTCAACTTCCCATGATTGGCCTTTCAAATTCTCCATCAAGATCCATAATTTGTTATTTCATGCACATGCTTCTCCGCACCAACATTTCCATCCATGCATTAACTTCCTATTTGTGCTTTCAGAGCTGTATTTCTTCTTGTATGCTCATTTCACTTATGATTCTTTGTGCAACTATGATAAATCATTCTTCAAAATAATGTTGCATTAAAAACAAGTGTGAATGAGGAACAAACAATAAAGAGAAGAAGAAAATAAGGTACAAGAAAAGATCGAAGATAACTACTACATTTAGGTGTTAAATCTAACATTGATGGTAAATAATCAATTTTGACATTGGATTTCACTATAAATTCTTGAAATTTACTTTTTTTTTAAACTCCTTTCCTCAATAGGCATCGATATATCAACATTGACTTAAGGATGTTGGTACACCAATGACTAGGTGATATTTGGCGTTGTCTAATTGTTCTAAGTTTTGGTGTTTTTCGTCGGAATTCGACCACATGAATTTGAATGAAATCACATTTTTGTTGTCGTTTAAATTGCATTTTTGAATGCATAAATGAATTCAACGTGCTGAAAACCCCCTAGGGAAATCGGATTATAAAGACTTAGTGACTCAAACTTGCATATCCAACACTTTCTTGCCATATTTCAGGAAAAATTGATTAGAGCAAAATCCACAGAGAAGGGCCAAAACGTAGAATGTTCAGACTATGACTTGATATTATAGACTTGACATGGTCAAACTTGAGCATAATCAAATTTAATTATATCTACTTTGACCATATCAATAGGATGTTTTTGTACTGATGTATCTATACAAAAAAATACTAATTTTTTAGATAATTTGTGACATTAATATCATACTTTTAATGTCTGTAATAGATTTTTTCTATGTTAAAAAATATCCACATAAAAACAACCTTTTTTTCTCCTCAAATTTTTTATTTGGTGAGATATTATGAGTATTGTTAAATATCTACCTTACTAGCAATTATTCTCTACACAATTTAAAATGTTTTTAGGTAAAATTTGTAAATAAATTTTGAATTATATATCTGTGGAAATGTTTGAATATATTCTTGTTGTACTAATGCATAGGTTGAATTCATTGAAATAGGTAATAATGTCAAGTAATAGTAACTATAAGGGTGATATTCAATGGTAGTGTAACTAAGAAATGGTTTGATATTATAAAATTGAGTGATTCCTAAAGATATTGCTCATTCTCAATGATGGTGTTGAAGGGGTGGGGAAAACTTTGGCTTATGTGAAGGTTTTGAAGAAGGAAGGGATTTGTTGGTTATCAATTCCCTTCTTGGGTTGTCTGAGTTATTGACCCAGGGTTCATGTCATTCGGGGCTCCAACAAAGCGTCTAAAACTATCGTCCCTCCTGGTAAAATAGAAGGCAACACAACACCCGGATGGTGCTGTGCAATCTCACTTGAGATAGATTTAAATGGGTGGTTGTAAGACTCAGGTGTTCACAGCCTAGGACAGAGTAGGGAATAGGGGTTTCTTGATTAAAGCCAGATACCGTGAGATGTAAGGGAAACTACTTATTCCTTGGATTCGCATACGTATATCCCACAGTCTAATTTAAGCAAAGTATAACTAGATTCATAACAATGTATTAACTCATTTATCAAGCTTAACCAATAGTTGTTGAAATAAAGAAGAGACATGCATACATTCAACATATTAAACGAGTATTACCGTGGTTCACCCCCTCCTAGGCTATGTCCACAAAGATTTGTCTCTTGGCTCTTTTATTATGGCAGTTCTGCATTCCTGGCACCACGCGCTTACAATTCTTCACAAAACTGGGTAAGATCTATGTGAGGCAAACTAGATCACACCAGGCTCCACAGCCTGCAGTCTAATCCTTAGATCTACCTTCCCTCATATCTTCTTTGCTCAGTAGCCTACAAAATCAGTTCATACAGCTAAAAACATTAAATAACTACTAACAACTACTAGAAAGCCTCTACTATATGATACTTTTGTATCTATATTTATACATTTCGGGCTCTTCAACCTTTTACAAAATATTACCAAAACCCTAACCCTTATTACGTTAGGTCTTTCTCCCATACGCGTGTTGTTCTTCCTCCAGCTGTCGCTTTCCTTTGTGCACGCTTTCTTGCATGTGCGTGTGCTGTTCTTTTGCCAGTTGTTACTTCAGTTTTCTACATGCTTTCTTTCCCATGATCGTTCTTATTTTCCCTTCGGCCTAGTGCCAATAGGCCCCCAACACTGACATGTGACTCGTCCCGAGTCACCTAATTTCTCTGTGCTTCCTCGATCTCCTTGGTGATCGTCTGGAACTGTTCTTGCAACTCTGTTTCTTTTGTTAGTGCATGTGCGTTTTTTTCCTTGATGGTGTCGATTGTCTGAGCTGCCACTTCCGTGCTCATCAGTCCTGTGCATTCTAGCTAATTATGTGCTATCTGGTTTTTGGCTTCTTCTGCCTGCGCAAGTACTTCTATTACCCGTTCCTGCAATGGTTTTATTTGAGCCTGACGCTCATGTTTCTGTGTTTGTGCAGTGATAAGTTCTGCATGTAACTTCTTCAATTCTTGTGTTCCCTTGACCCATTCTGGAATTGGTATGGTCTTCTATCGCTGCTTGAGTTCTTGGATTGTTGCATTGATCCTCTCCTCCTCCTTGTCCCGGTGTTGGACCTGTGGATCCTCTTCCAGCCTTGTCCAAATTTGTGTTGCTTTATCCAGCAAGTCGGTTGTCATGCTGACCTGTTTTTCTAGCTCCTGTAGTTGCATTGTTTCTTCCTGCTTCCTTTTCTCCTTCACTGTTGGTGGAGTTTTCAGTCTAATCTGTCCGCGGAGAGAATCGATCTCCTTCTAATACTGATCAATTGCCTGCACAATCTGGTCGATATTTTCTATGGCTGGGAGTTCATTTCCTTGCGCAGTAGTTGGAAGTTTCCCAAAAATTTATTCCACTCTATGTTCCAGCTCGTTTCTATGTTCTTTTTCCTCCTTAGTTTTAGATTTGGCCTGTGCACAAACTGTGTCCAGCGCTTCCCACTTCTTTGTTGCTTGTTGTAGCTCGACTAAATTTTTATGTGCTCAAGATTACATCTCGTGGTCAACGCTAACCTGTAGTTTGTATAATGCTCTTGATGGCATCCGTGTCAAGATCAATTGGATATAATCCAAATCCTTCAGTGGTGTCTATCCCATAATTTCATCCATTCACAACATGTTAGGCTTTATGTAGACCGTGGAATGTGCATGTGGTATCAGAAGAACTGGGTCCCGTTCTTCTACCTCCACCCTTTCTACGGTCTGTGCGATTAATGGCTCGATGCCCCTACTACTACTCAAGATCCGGGCTTCCTCGAATTTCTTAAGGAGCTGTCCCATTTCTATCAGTTCCTTCTGCAATTTATCCCTGTGGTTCATGGCATGATCGAAATCTTCTACAAGGCAGTCTTGGACCATCCTAGCAATCATCTCTCCATCATCCTCTGTGATTGTGTAGTCTAGTGGTGGTTGTTGTTCCTTCATTTTCTTGCACGCACCTGTGTCCTATACCGTTGGTCTCTTAGTTCCCCCTGGTTCTTTTGTGATGGGGTCTGATGCGGTTTCTTGTGCTCCCTTGTTCGGTTTCCTCTGTCTATTGGTCGGATGGGTGGTTTTTGTCCTCCCCTTTTGGGTCCCTGGCTTCTCTGAGCCGTCATCTGCCTAAGTCGACTTGGTTTGTCCCATCCTACATTTCTTGGGTACTGGGATATGTGGGGGTTGTGTTTTCGCCTACGCAACCCCTCCTTCTGTTGTTTTTCCCAGTACTTCTTTGGGTATGGTTGGAATCCTCCATTCATCAGGTCATTCATTGATGACCATGTCGATATCTCCCTCGGTGACGCAGTAGTGCATCTGTAGCCACTTTTTATTTGGATCCTGCCTTGGTTGTATCCACATGGCTTATCACCTAGCCCAGAAATTGGTGATCCCCCGTATCGTGCGACAACCTCTGGTGTTATTCTCCATGCTTGGCTGATGGCTTCTTATATCTCCCATAGGTAAGCTTCGAATACGATTCCATTCTCCTTCTTATGCTTGGCTAGTGGAGTGGATCTCAGGATGTGATATCTTTCTCCTCCTTGATATGGTGTGGTACAAAAGACAGTGTGTTCTGGTTCTCTCCATCCCATGAAATCTATGAGAGTGATCAGCCATGAGTAATAAAATTCTGTACATGTGTCCTGTGCGTCTTTGCAGTCTACTTGGAACAAGTTTGATAGGTATGGTGCCCAGCTCGTGGAGGTGCCTTCTGCGCACTGAGCTGCAACAACAATGAATCATGTCGGTACTTCATCTTTGCGGCATTTTCTTAGCAGTTTGCAGCCTAAGATCTTTGCGCCCAATTGCATCGCATCATTGTTGATCCATTTGATTATAATGCCACTTGTTCCCCTGTCAGTGCCATATTTATTCTTCATCTCTTCTGCCAATGTTTTTTCCTTGGACTTATCATCCATAATTAGTGTGGGATACATACCCCTGGTGGTTAATCCTGTTATCTGCATGATCAGTTTGAAATTTATGGGGACGGGATTGTCCAACCATACATCCCCTCCATGCGTAACTGCTAACAGTTGCTTGATGCATGCCGACAGATATTGGCCTCTGCCAAAGTGTGGTATCTTCAACAATCTTATAATTCCTATCCTTTCCAGTCCAGCTGCCCACTAGTGTGGTTGAGTGATGGTTTCTCCGAGTTGGTTCACAACTAATTTCTACATGAAGACCTGTGGTTCAAGCTCTAGATATTTGGTTTCATATACTACGTCATGGTCAGAATACTTGAGCTTCCAAACGTGACTCAATAGTTGTGGGTCCACCTATACTCCCTCTGGTATGAGAGGTAGCACAATCTCTGCAATTGGCTTCTTTCGAGGTGATCTCGGTATCTAAACTCAGTCCTCCTGTTGTGTTGGATGGCTCGAAGTTCCAACAACTCCTGGTTGTTCCCTTGTCATCCAATCTGGCCACGCCTAGGTAGTTCCAACGGTCTCCTCGGTTGGGTGACCTAAGGCAGGTGCTTGCATCTCATCTGGTTTCTCCTCTGCTCCCAGATGTTGTGTCGCTCCATTCACTTCCACGGTTACTTCAGTATGTTCCGGTGGTATTTCCTGGTGGGTTTCTTCTTCTTTTTTTTGAGGCTCATGCACTGTTGTTGGTGTATCCTATTCCATGGCCTCTATTTGTGGTTATAGAATCTCCTCTAGTATTGGTGTGGGCTCTACTGGGATTTCCTTTGGCGATGAAATTTCATTAATATAGACGATCTCAAGTGGCTTCTTCTCATTTTCTTCCGGTTGATCTGGCTATCTGGCTTGGTTCTGCGAGCTTTGGTGGTGCCATAATGGTGTTTGTCGAACGTTTTTTGAGTTCGAATGGCTTCGGTGAGCTCTGTGGTTTCACTCTATTCGTTCTTGTTGTTTTTGCTCTTTTTTTGTTCTCCTTCCACGAATAGACTAATTTCTTTTGTGCTCGTGTGTTGTATGGGCTCGTCATGAAGCTTGTCAAGGATGCTTCCTCCATCATGCGATTAATGCACCATAACTGTGGGTTCAATGCATCCACGGTGGTTTCGTACTTTCCATTACGCCTCCTCTGTCGTCACCAGTTGGCATGTTTAATGTAACATCCCATATGTCCTTACCTTTCTTTAACCTTGCCTCATGTTGTCCTATCGGCCAGCTTTTGTCATCTTTCATTTTCCCGCTTGTTTCCTTTTTCGATATGGCTCTTATCATTTCCCTGGTTTTTTTTTTGTTTTTTTTTTCTACTGTGTGGTGGGTGGTCGATTGCCATTGTATAGCTTCAACCGACTCCTATTGATCATTCCTCTAAGGTCTGCGCTTGCTAGATCTCTTAACTATATATATCCTTTGTCCGTGATAGATTTTACCTCGTATGGTCCTAGCCAATGCATTCTAAGCTTTCCTGGGTACTACAATGATTTACTGTCATAGAGAAATACTATATCTCCTTCCTTGAACATCTTCCTCTTGATGTGGTAGTCGTTCCAAGATTTGTCTCTCACTTTCTGTACTTGTTGGTGGAATCCTCCCAAGATTTGGTCTTCCTCCATTGACAGTAATTGATCTAGTCTTTCCTGTACTACACCTCGTTTTGTCATGTGTGTGATAGCTGCTACACGTAGCCTGGGTATTAAAAATTCTAATGGCACTACTGCTTCTTGACCATATACTAGTTTGAATGGTGTGTGGCCTTTCAAATTTTTGCATGTGGTTCTATACACCCATAACACTACTAGTACCTTGAGGTCCCAATCGTCCCTATTGACATTACATATCTTTGTCAAGGCATTCTCCATAATTTTGTTGAAGGCTTCTACCATGCCATTTTCTTGTGGATGATACGATGTGCTTTTTTGGTGATGAACTTCAAACTCTTCGAGCATCGCTTGGATGGTGCTTCTTATGAAGTGCGTTCCTTGGTCGCTCATAAAAATTCTTGGGCACCCAAATCTAGTAATTACCTATTCAAACTAAAAGTGTGCAGCTGTCTTTGCGCTGCAATATTTTACTAGTGCAGCTTCTGCCCATCTTGTTAGGTATTCCATTGCGGTGATAATATGTCTCACCCTTGTTATTTTGGTTGGTGGGTTAATGGGTCCCACAAAGTCTATCGCCCATTTTTCGAATGCCTGAAGTGTCACTTGCAGTCTTAGTGACATCTCGTCCCTTCTGTTGAGTTTGCCTACCCTTTGACAGACATCACATTGTTGACAATACTCTTTCGAGTCTCTGTGGATCGTTGGCCACCATAATCCTATGTGTCGTACCTTCTGTGTGGTATCTTTTCCTACATAATGCCCTCCTGCTATTCCCTCGTGGGCTTCTGCTAAGATTCTTGGTCATTCGTGGTCTAGTACGTATCTTCATAAGATGTTATCTGCTTCCATCTTGTATAGATGTCCTGCGATCAATTGATAGTCAGTTGCATGGAATACCAGGTTCTTCTTCTGCGCAATGGTATATTCTTGTGGCGCAGTACCTGTGCTCAAGTACTGGATGATCTCTACGAAGTAATCGTCAGCAATCTATACTGAGAATAGTTGTGCATCTGGAAAGTTGTCTTCTAAGTTCGTTGGTTCCTCTCCATTTGTGACCCTTGATAGGTGGTCAGGTCCTGCATTCAGTTTTCTTGTTTTAACTATTACCTCAAAGTTGAATTCTTGAAATAGTAATAACCATCAAAAGATTCTCCCCCCCAACACTGACTTGTTGACTAGGTATTTCAGGGATGAGTGATCTGTAAACATATTAAAGTGTTTTCCTAATAGGTAATGTTTGTATTTCTATAGTGCATAAACCATAGCTAGGCCTTCTCTTTCTGTCGTGTTATAATTCTGTTATAAATATGATAATTATCTTCTTGTGATCGCTATCGGGTGATCCAAGTCTCCTGCTCTTGGTTGCACCAAGATAGCTCCAAGTGCTATCGTTGATGCATCTACATGTACATGGAATGTCTTCTCCCAATCTAGAAATACCAATATTGGTGTCGTGACCATATTTTCCTTCAGGGTATCCAGACCTTGTTGGCACTCATCATTCCATTGATACTTTGTATCCTTCCTTAACAGTTTTTCCATTGGCATTGTAATCTTCACGTAGCCTTTGATGAATTTCCTTTAATATCCCATATGTCCTAGCATTTCTCTTAGTTGGCAGATTGTTTTTGGTGCTGGTAGGTTAACAATGACTGTGATTTTGGCTGGATCCACTAGCAAACCCTATTTGCATACTATGTGTCCCAATGGTATCCCAAATGGTGTTCCATATATGCATTTCTTGATATTCAGTGATATCTGGCATTGTCTGCATCGTTCTAACATCAGTCGTAAAACTTCCACATGGTTTTTTAGTAAGCTATGCATTGTCCAATCATTCAGGTATACTTCAAGGAATTGATGGATAAATTCCTTAAATGTTGCAATGACCTCTCTAGAAAATATCGTAGGTGCATTCTTCAGTCCGAACGACATGACTATATACTGATAAGATCCCCATTCTATCACAAACGTGGTCTTGTGTCTATCCTCTTGTGCTATCTTAATCTGATGATATCCTGAGAATCCATCGGTGAATGAGTAGGCTTCATGGCCTCCTATGTTCTCGAGTACTTCATCTGTGAACGGTGTGGGGAATGGGTCATGTGGGCATGCATCGTTCAACTTCCTCAAGTCGACGCATATCCCGATCCCTCTTCCCTGTTTTTTGTCCTGTGCTACCATCGGGCTTATCCATTCTGATTCTTCGACTGGTTCGATGATGTCGACCTGGATCATCTTGTCGATCTTGTCTTTAACTTTATGTTTATATATGGGATTCAATCTATATGGTCATTTTTTAATGGGTCTCACATCAGTTCTGAGTGGTATCTTCATTTCTCCTAATTCTCCAGCTATTCCTTTCATATCTGTAAAGGTTGTGGGAAAAAGGTTGTTGTATTCGCGCAACAATTCTATGATACTTTCTAGTGTCTGTTTGTCCCGCTAATCTCCAATGCTGACCATTTTGGGTTTCTCGACAGTCCCTATGTTAACCTTATTTATCTTGATTGGCGCAGAGATGACCTCTGTCTCTAAGGGTGGTCCTTCCACATCTCTCTCACCTTTGACTTCTTCGATCTGAATATCGCATGGATCATCTTCCTCCATTGCTTCCTCCTGTACATGGTAGCATGAGAGTAGATCCTTGACTGTCTGCTTATTTCACTGTTGTACCTCTGTGATAGCTTCTACTTCCGGTTCTTAAACAAATATGACGTTTCAGATCTTTTTCATGGATGTGTCTATGTTGGGGTTCTCATTCTTGAATGAGAAAGTGACTGTAAAGTTCTGTTGGAGTGTTTCCCATGTCTTGGTTCCTTTATGCATTTCCTAGTCTGTATACTAATTCCCTAGTATGCGCTCTAGAGTATGAATGAAGTGGTGAGACCATTCCTCTGGTGGCATCATTTTCCACAGTGTTTTACACTCCTCCAAGTTTTTTGTTGGTGTGTCTAGTCCGCCATATTTATGTTGTTTGTTACCTGTATGTTCTGCGCTGAACCTTATGTGCAATAATCGCTTACATTGATACCAATCTATGATAGTTTCTTTGTGTGCACCCCACCATCTTGCGGGTGTAGCCTTTAGTGATAAATCCAGTGCTAGCAATCTCTGGTTTTCTAATACTTCATCTTCATATTGTGTCAAGAAAGTTTCCAAATCATTTAGCCCGTGAAAGTTGGGTGGTTCTCTGATTTATATGCCAATCCACCGTACTGCGCAGTCTATTCTGGCACACCTTCTCATGGATACTTCGTGTAGTCTTTGCTACCATTTTTCTAACCTGGTGTTTGAGTCTGTTGTACATGAAGTAATGCTTCGCCAACTGAGTAACTTGTCTGTAGTTGGGTTTATGTAGTCCACATCACGCGCAGTTGTTCTGTACAATTGGTTGATCTCTTCTAAATCCAGACAAGTGGATTCTATGAACCTCTCACCTTCTGATGGGTCGAGCGGGGATATGACCCTATAGTCCCCCAACTCAAATGTCATTTTTCTGGTTTTTAAGTTGATTATGGCCTGGTTATCGAACACCCAATCTAGACCAAGTAGCATCAGGTAAGGTGTGGTGTCGTTACTATTTCGATGACTTCAAAGTCTACCTTAGTGCGCACACCATCCAGATCTACTGTAGCTCCTTCCAGTCTACCTATTGGTATGACTCTATGTTGGTTTTCTATCTTTAATTGAATAGTTGAGTATCCCAGTGTAGGTTCTCCCATGCATTTCCATGTAGCTTTTGGTAGTACATTCACTTTAGATCCTAAATCTAGTATAATATCTCCCATATTGAAACCCCCAATGTTAACATTTAGTATAAATTCCCTACTTGTTCTTCTTCTTGTGTGTAGGTGGTTAATAGTTTTCAATTCTGGCTTTTGTTCCATCTTGCTGCTACATTTTTCTAGGATGTTTTGCAATATTTTGACAGATGAAGGATCATTTAACATTTTGAGCCATGTTTGAAAAAAGTCTTTGATAGTACTTACTTGTTCCTTTGGTTTTATTCTGTTGGTATGGTCTAGTGATGGTGGCATTTCATATTCCGGAGCTTCCTTGCTCTGTTGTGCAGTCAGCGCAACGTTCTCCTTCTGGAATTCTTGTCAGGATTCTATAATGATCTTCTTCTCCTTACGCACGTTGAACTCCTTCTTGGGGTCAGTTTTCTTCTTTACCCATTGGTTCTGCACTGGTTCCTGTCGAACTACATCATGTCCTATTTTTGTTCGTCCTCGAGTGACTATGTTGATGTTTCGTCTGTCATCCCTTGCTTCGATTAAATCCACTCAACATTCTAGTTATTTTGATTCCTTTTTTCCTGGATATTTACAAGTAATGTCGGACATTCCTCCATATCGTGGTTTGATGCATGAAAATACATACAAATCGCTGGTGGCAGTGGGCACTCCCGTGTACAATGTCCTGGTTGCTAGCAATTGTGACATGTGACTGGTCCTCTACCGCGTCTGAAACTTCCTCTGGATCATCCTGCTCCTCCATACGTTGTGCGATCACCTCGAGGTGTGTTATACTGTGGTCCTTGATTATACTGCTTGGTATTGTACTGGGGTTGTATCAAGTTGTACCATGGCTCCGCGTTATTGTATGGCTGCAGTGGAGTATTATACTACTATTGCGTGGTGTTGTATGGGGCTGGGGCTTGAGTGAACTATGGTACTGCTTTCCCTGTCATCATTTATGCCTGTACCTTGTATGTGTCTGATGTTATTTCTCGCATCACCTCCATAGTTCTGCAATCTTTTTCATCATGGGAGACTGACTTGCAAAAGGTGCAATATGAGTTCTTTGGGATTGTTTGGTATTTTTTCACCATCGTGTAGTGGTAAGGGTCATGACCCGGTTTCTTTCATATTTCGCACCATAATTCTCCCTGTGGTAGTGGGTTTGGAATCCCTGTCGTCGTATACTTTGTGAATGTTGGGCATTCATTCTTATGGTGTCCTTTTTTCCTGTAGGTAGTCCACCAAACGACTTCTCGTTTGTCCTTGTTCTTATTCTAGTTAAGCTGAAATGTTAAGTTCTTCAGATTCTCCTTCAGTTCTTCGATAGCCGGTTCCATCTATTGGTACTGATTCTCTTCCAATTGCAAGGCTGCCTGCAGAGCCTCTACCTGCGTCTGAAACTTTTGTTGTTGAAAAATAGGTACCGGTGCTACATATCGGTCATAAGGTATTTTAACTTTCCTTTTAATCGCTTGAATCTTTGATCAATCTCCCATATCGATTCTCCTAGTTTCTGTCTTATTTCAATCATCTCATTCATGTATTGATCCTCTGATCTCGGCTTTTGGAACTCATTTATCAATAGTTTCTTAAAGTCATCCAGTGTCTGTGTCATTCCAGGAACATTGTTCATGTCTAGACTCATGTACCAGTCTAGTGCTTGGTCTCTTAGCGTGATCAATAGTTGCGCGAGTTTGGTGTCTTCATCAGTGATCTGCTTTTCTTCCCAGATCTTTGCGCAAATGAATAGATGCTTCTCAGGGTCTTATGTTGCTTCTCCTCGATCTATGGTAATATGATATTAGGATCATGTCCTTCCATTCCAAATATTGAGCTACTCCCTCCTCCACACGGTGTAGATACTTGACTTAGATTGTCTGAACTGTCTCCTCCAGTTGTTGCTCCTTGTGTAGATGTAGTTCCTGCTGTCAGACTTCCTCTGAACTTCAGTTGTCTAAATGGTGTTGTTCTCTTTGGTGTATTGGTCGCACATGGGTTTATGGGTTCCACACTGACATTAATATTAAAGGGATGGTTGCCTTCTCCTCCTGTTCTTGGGCCTCTTTTTTTCCTCTCATATGTGGCACATAGGATTTCCTCAATCTGCTCCACAGCCCGGAGATCCTCTACCTCTTCCTCATCACTTTCCAATCCCTCCCTCTCGGCTATGGCTCTCTTCTTGGTATTCACCTTATATTGGTAGGGTGCTCCGCTACGCATCGCTCTTGATGACGCCAAGATACACCAAAGTTGGTCGTCATCCATCAAGATCGGGTCCAAGGGTTCCTCCTCTTTCTTCTCTTTATCCTTCCCTCCTTCCATTCCTCCTCTCTCTGTCAGTGATTCCCCCCTTCCCCCATGCACGTAAGGAAGTCTAGCTGTCTGATTCCATTGTCATTATACCTTTGTTATATAGCAATATATTGATAGAAGTATGCAGTGATCGAATGTACCTTCCTCTAGGTCGTCGTAGGAACTCTTTCTCGGCTGTGTGTTATGACTTTGTTGTGTCTATCACAAATTCTGTGTTAAAGCCTACTACAATACTGTCAAGCCAAAAGTCGACTGCGCGGGTGAATTTTTTGTTCACTTGCTGCAGCTATTGGATCTGTACTGGAGTCCAATATAGTTGTCGAATCCGATTCGTCACGTGGTTATCCTTTAACCTTAAGATCCACTCATGTAGTAGATGCGGAAAATCACATAAAAAGACTTCGTGTAAATCTGTAAATACGTATTTATATAGGTATTTACACAGTGTGATCCTGGGGTTTCTATTGTCTTTTTGTACAAACTCTATCTCTTTAGTTCTCAACCAGCCCTTGATTTCTTCTCTCATGGGGTTCCAAGGTCTCAACATTCCCTTCTAACGACTCATTTCCCTTCTGTTTCTCTCCTTCGGTTCTTATTCGTTCTATCTCATCTACTCATTCCTCTCTTGTTCGTCTTAAGCCGACAACAAAACTATTTGCTAGTTATCAATTCCCTTCTCGGGTTGTCTGAGTTATTGACCCAGGGTTCCAAAAAGGCCTCTAAAACTATCGACCCTCCTGGTAAACCAGAAGGCAACACAGGACCCAGATGGTGTTGCACAGTCTCACCCGAGATAGATTTAAATGGGTGGTTGTAAGACTCGGGTGTTCACAACCTAGGACAAAGTAGGGGATAGGGGTTTCTTGATTAAAGCTAGATACTGTGATCTGTAAGGGAAACTACTTATTTCTTGGAGTCTCATACGTATATCCCACAGTCTAATTTAAGCAAAGTATAACCAGATTCATAACAATGTATTAACTCATTCGTCAATCTTAACCAATAGTTGCTGAAAGAAAGAAGAGACATGCATACATTAAAAATATTAAATGAGTATTACCGTGGTTCACCCCCTCCTGGGCTACGTCCACAAAGATTTGGCTCTTGGCTCTTTTATTATGGAAATTATGCATTCCTGGCGCCATGCGCTTACAATTCTTCACAAAACCGGGTAAGATCTATGTGAGGCCAATTAGATCGCACCAGGCTCCACAACCTATGGTCTAATCCTCAGATCTACCTTCCCTCATATCTTATTTGCTCAACAGCTTACAAAATCGATTCATACATCTAAAAACATTAAAGAAATACTAACAACTACTAGCAATCCTCTACCGTATGATACTTTCGTATATATATTTATACATTTCGAACTCTTCAGCCTTTTATAGAATATTACAAAAAACCTAACCCTTCTTACGTTAGGTATTTCTCCCATACATGTGTTGTTCTTCCTCCCACTGTCGCTTTCCTTTTTGCACTCTTTCTTGCATGCGCGTGTGTTGTTCTTTTGCTAGTTGTTACTTCAGTTTTCTGCACACTTTCTTTCCCACGATCGTTCTTCTTTCCCCTTCGACCTGGTGCCAATAGGACTTTTGTTGACTTGGGAAAGGATAAGAAAGTCACATTCTTCATTCCAGTAAGGGTAAGGTGAGGAAAAATCATTATGTTTCACACAAGTTTTTTTTTTAATTTTTATGCCATTAGAGGTGCTTTGTTTGTCAAGGATTTTAGGAATAATATAGGTGTAGTGATTGTTTGTGTTGATTGATTTAACTTGCTGAAAATTGATCTTAGTGGATGATCCAAGTGGATATCGGTGGCCACCCACCTATTCCAACTGGCTCATCTTGGCAGTTTTTTCCTAGTTTTCGGGTCTCAAATTTTCGGGGCTGTTTTGAGGCCCTAAACAACATTTTTAGGGATGACCACAGTAAATATTTAGATTGAATTAGATTTTAACAGCATAATGTGTATTCCTTAGATATACCTTTCCAATGTGCTATTGTGCATCTAAAACGAAGATCGTATGCAAAATTTATGACCCCGAGAAGTTGATATACCAACTTACCCCAATGAGTCCCACATGGTTCTTGGCTCTTCATCTCCTAGGGTTAGGTTTTTGCATGTCTAGGGTTTTGGCATTCATATTTATTGTAAAAAATATTT
This sequence comes from Picea engelmannii, assembly GCA_009831015.1. Taxonomy (NCBI): domain Eukaryota; kingdom Viridiplantae; phylum Streptophyta; class Pinopsida; order Pinales; family Pinaceae; genus Picea; species Picea engelmannii. The sequence continues at coordinate 109,900 of ML802247.1, forward strand.
CAGAGCCTCATTGTACTTATCTTCTTGTGAATGATCGCAACTGTAACATCTCTTCTCTGAGATAAGTCACCACCATTCTAGCAAGCTTGTTTCAGTGTACATTTTACAATTTCAACATATTTCTTTATTAATAGAACCCAATTTTTACTGTATATCTATTATTTTTCATTGAATCTCTGTGCTAATAATATAGATCTGTATTCATTTTGTTCTTCTCATAAAATCTGGATCAATGGAAATTTGAGTTGTTTAATTATATGGATGGAGTTTGTTTTTTAGAAGCATGATAGTACATTTAGGGGTTTTGATAAGGAGTCCTTGTAGAAGAAGGGATATCTTATGCCTCATTCGAATATAGTCAAGTTAGATCTTGCATAGATTGTAACTTTTGATGAAATCCAATCTATTGTGAACCCATATGCAAACACTATGAGGTGAATGGTTATTTTGGTCAAGGAGAAACATGTTAAGGCCATGCAAGAGAAGCTAGACAAGAAGAGGAAGGAACCACAAGTTCCATATTATGATGGAGTTATTTTCCAAGTGTTTGAAAAAAGTCTTACATGTCAAGTTTTTGAACAAATCCCTTCTTGTCAAGTTTTTGTTGCATGGAAAGTGCTTGAAAAAATGGTTGCATGTCATATTTTAAAAGAAAACCATGTTCACAGATCCTTATAAAAGAACAAAATTTTGAATTATGGTAAGTCTCTTTATGGAAAAACCTTATGCGTGTGGGGGAATTCTAACAACCATATGATGGATTTAAAGTAAAAATTGAAGTTTAGGGATTTCTTTTTCCCAACATTGCCTTCCTTATGAGGGTAAACACATGGAGGATCTCTCTTAGCTCGTTAATTATCATATTTGAAAATATTCAACTCTTATATTGGTATTGTGATTGCATGGAGTGGTGGGTGTTAGGATGTATTTGAGGGATGTAGAAAAAAAAATCTACCTCTCCAACTAACTCAAATTCTTCTCCTATTTCTAGTGCCTATATAATGTAGCATGTTAAGGAGGTGTCAATGGTGAATATTATAGCACCATAGGTCTCACATATACCTTCATTATATGAAAAAGATGTAGTTATTTGCATATGTAATTGGTGGTAGTGTACTCAAGTATTCTTGCACATGGTTATTATGAAAACAATGGCATATATGTACAAATGTTTGATAATAATAATCAAACTCTATGTGGTATCTACAACAGCAAGTGTTACATATTGTGTTGATTCTAACATACTAAAGTTTGCATTTCTTGAAATATATTTGACTAAGCCTCAACTCTTCATGGACAGTTTTAAACATCTCAAAAAATTAATATTGTGTTATGTCAAGATAGTGTTTAATGTGGGGTTCATAATCTCTAGAACCCCTTCTACATTTTATTATGTCCTTTGTGTTGGAAAAAGGACTAGTATTATGATGCCAAAAAACATGCACTAATCCTTTCACCGCTTCAACTAAATTCATGTCTCGACGTGGAAACCTACCATTGAGTACCCATGATTTGTCCATATCTCCCATTGTGTCAATATTGTCTCTTTTAAAATAATATATTTTCACGCTTATGGGATGTAGTTTAACATTTTGTGATGTGCACTTAAGCAAACAATGTTGGCTTGTGCTTTGCTACATTACGATCATGTGAATGGGATTTTTTCCCAATGGATATGAATGCATCAACAAGATGTTTTACTACATGATTGCTTGATTTTGTATTTTTTCACTGCTTTTATGCATAATTTTATTCTAACCTTTGTCAAAATCCTAAATTTTAGCAAACATAAAAACAAAACATCAAATTTAGATTCAAAAAATTCTTTAATAATTTCCAAACAATGGTGATTAACAATGTGTTTAGCTATGTTACCTTCAATAGAAGACAATGTGCATTTATCCCCTTGTATATGTTAAGGAGTGTTCTTTCAGTGATGTGTAAATTTCGATAGTCATTCAACAACTATAATCATGTTGACATCTACTAGAGACTAGAAACTTTGATCAAGAGATTAAACCATCTCACATGATTGTTGGAAAGCCTCATCTACAAAGTTTAGAATGGAAGCACTCAACTCTTCCAACCCATAAGAATACAAAACGTTAAATGTTTTAAATGAGATGAGTAAAAATTGATAAAATGAGAAACAAAGAAGATAATACAGAGAAGACAGAATTGGGAACAAGAGATTTTAGAGCGCAAAGCGTCAAGTGTATTTGATTAAGGGAAAAGAGTTGAGCTAAATAAGCTCGAGCAAATCAAGAAGATCAAGAAACAAAAAAAGAAATCCTAACGGACTCGTACAGCTGGCCAGGACAGCTGGTAGTGTATAGTCACATACTATTGAGGTTATAGATATAACTAACACTCCCTCTTAAACTCAACAGTTACAAACATTAGCATTGGTAATGCCCAAATGTTGTCTCTTAAAATCAAAAATATTTTTTCCTAATGGATTTGTAAATATATCTGCGAACTGATCTCATGAGCCACAAAATTGAAGGGTGATTTCACCATTATTGACAAGCTCACATATGAAGTTAAAGTGAGTGTCAATGTGCTTCCTTTCTTTGTGAAAAACATGATTTTTGGATAAATAAATTGCTGAAGTGTTGTCACAGAAGATAGGAGTTGGCTCCTTTTCTGTATATGACATATCATTCAATAGCCTTCGCAGCCACACAGCTTGACGGGAAGTTGAGGTAACAACGACATACTCTGCCTCTGCAGAAGATATTGATACAATGGGATGCTTCTTTGATGCCCAAGAAATTGGGTTTGTGCCCAGGTGAAAAGCATGTCGTGAGGTGCTTTTCCTGTCATTTAGGCTACCTACAAAATCACTATCAGTGTAACCATAAAGATGATTATCTTATTACTGAGTGTACCATAAGACAAAATTGAGAGTTCTTGCAACATATCTCATAATCATTTTTGCCATATTCCAGTGAGAATATTTGGGGGATTCCATGAACCTGGAAACAAAGTTGTCTGCATACATAATATCAGGCCTAGTTGTTGTAAGATACAACAAACTTCCTACTAAACTTTTGTACAAGGTAGAATCCATTGTAGGGCCTTCATCTTGCTTGCTCAATTTTGTGCCTAGGGGTATAGGAGTTTCTGTTGGATTCTAGTCTTCCATGAAGAATTTTTTGATGATGTCAGCTACATACTTTTGTTGACAGACAAAAATCCCTTTGGTTGATTGGTCAACCTCAATTCCCAAAAAATATTTCATTATGCCAAGATCTTTCATCTCAAACTCAGATTGCATGGCATGTTTGAAACTGGTTAACTCAAGATTTCCAATATATATCATGTCATCAACATATAAACATACAATCAGAATTTTACCTTGCTTATTAGTTTTGGTGTATAGAGTTGGCTCATTTTGGCTTCTGTTGAAACCACTCTTGATCAGGTAAGTATCAATTCTGTTGTACCAAGCTCTTGGAGATTTCTTTAAGCCATACAAGGCTTTCTTCAATCGATACACTTTTGCAGGATGATATTTGACTTCAAATCCAGGTGGTTGATCGACATAGACCTCTTCTTCTAAGATGCCATTCAGGAAAGATGAATTGATATCCATCTGGTATACTTTCCATTTGTGTTGATATGCTATGGCTAAGAGAGTCCTTACAGTGTCCAACATTGCTACTGGAGAAAAAGTTTCACCATAATCAATGCTAGGTTGTTGTGAGAATCCTTTGGCAACAAGTCGTGCCTTATGTTTTTCGATCTGCCCCTTTTCATTGAGTTTAGTTTTGTAAACCCACTTGACACCAATACTTTTCTTGTGTATGGGTAGATCAACAAGATCCCATGTAATGTTCTTCTCAATGGAGTCAATCTCTTGGTTCATGGCTTGAACCTAATGTGGATCTTCAGATGCCTCTTTAAAACATGTAGGTTGACATGACATTAATGCAAAAAGGTTGTGTTGATCAATATCATCCAACTACTGATGGATTTCTCTCAAGATTTGAGTTCTCTTATTTTCAAGTTCAGAAGATGAATTTCTTCTTGAAGTAGAGTTGTCCTAAGGACTTTCAGGATGTCTTTGTACCTACAATCTTGGAAGGGTAGGCTGATGTATTTGTTGTCCTGAATTTTCTGTTTTTTCATGAAGTGATAGCAATGGATTTTGACTGTCCATAGGACGATTTTCAAACTCACTCCATAATTAATTTTCAAGAAATTTGACATCTCTGCTGAGAATTAGTTTCTTTGAAATCAGATTGTAGAGTTTGTAGGATTTGGATGTCTCACTGTAGCCAAAAAAAATGCATTTTCACTTCTATCATCAAGTTTATTCCTCAATTTGGAAGGTATGTGAGTGAGTGCTATGATTCCAAATGTCCCGAGATGAGAAACATTTAGCTTTGTCCTACTCCATGCTTCTTGAGGGACCTTCATCTTGAGACTGGTGGTTGGAGATATATTCATGAGATAAACTGAGCATGTTACTACTTCAGCCCAAAATAAATTTGACAAACATTTCTCTCTTAGAAGGCTTCTTTCCATGTTCATTATTGTCTGATTTTTCCTTTCAGCCACTCCATTTTTTTATGGAGTATACCTATATGTAGTTTTCATAATGATGCCTTGTGATTTGTAGAAATTTGCAAATTATTTGGATCTATATTCTCCTCCTCCATCTGACCTGAGATCTTTCACATATTTTCCACTCTGTTTTTCAGCTTCAACCTTGAATTCTTTGAACTTTGCAAAAGTTTCAGACTTGTGTCTAAGAAAATAGATCCATATTTTCCTGCTAAAGTCATCTATAAATGTTAGTAGATAAAAGCTACCACCTATTGACTTTGTTTTCATTGGTCCACAGAGGTCAGTGTGAACCAAATCTAAGTGTTGTTTGGCTTGAGTGGAGGACTATGGAAAACTAGTTCTCTTATGTTTTCCAAGAATGCAAGACTCACATGGGGGATTTTTCTCTTTAAATATAGGTAGAACTTTGAACATGGAGTGCTTATGTAGAAGGCTTAGAATCTGAAAAGATAGATGTCCAAATATTGCATGCCAAACCATAGTTTCATTGGGGGTGGATGCACTTTGTGCATATGATTGGATTAGATTTGCAGTTCTAAGGGTCAGGGGAAACATTCTATTCCTAGTCATGTGGATTTCGGAAATCAATTTCCTGCTGGGGTTTTTTTCATATATCCTACATGATGCTCCCTCAAAAAATACCTTATAGCCATGTTCAATAAGTTTTCCTACACTTAACATATTATGTTTAAGATCTGGAACGTGATAGACATTGTTTATGTCTTTCTTTACATTTTTTTTAGTGAGAATAGGTACAGTTCCTTTTCCTTGAAATTTGACTAAGGAATAATTTCCAAGTGTAATATCAGACGAAATAGACGAATCAATGCATGAAAGTAAATATTTGTTACCTTTCATGTGATTGTTGCATCCACTGTCCAACAACCAAATATTTTGTGTTGTCCTTCAATCTTGTAGCATGGTAGAAACATACCATCTGAGGTTTCTCCTTCATGATTTGAGACACATGCTCTCCCTGACCTGAGAGCTGATCTGCTTGCTTCTTCCGACATTCAGATCCATAGTGCCCATACTTTTTGTAGTAATAGAATTTTATGATCGATTTGTCCTTTGATCTTCTACCTCTGCCTCTTTGAGGATGGAAATTCTGATTCTGGTTTTGTTGTATGTGACCTTCTCTTGATTCATTGTTACATGGACTTCTCCCTATACCTTAGTGACCTTTGCCTCTACCTCTCCCTTTGCTGAAGGAGAATTGAGTATTGAAGGCGTTGGATATTGACTCATCTTCAAGATGTAGTCTAGTCTCATGTGTCAATAAAGAGCCCATTAATTCATATGTTGAAAAATTTGACAGATCCTTGGATTCAAGGATGGTTGTAACAATCATTTTGAATTTCTTTGGAAGACTTATGAGAACTTTCTCAATGATTCTTTGATTAGGGATGTCTTCACCAGTCAATCTGATCTGGTTTACAATTCCCATGACTCTGGTCATAAATTGATCAACGTTTTCAGAATCAGTGATTTTTAAAGTCTCAAAGTGCATCCTCAACGTCTGCAGCTTAATGGTTTTGACCCTATCATTGCCTTGATAAGCTGATTTAAGGATGTCCCAGCCCTGTTTTGAGGTAACAACACCTATTATTTTTGAGAAAATTGAGTCATCCACTGAGTTTTGAATCTAGAACTGCGCCTTATTCTCTCTGTTCCTCTGTGTTGCCTGAGAAGTTCTCTGTTGATTTCTCATGGAAGCAAGATCTACTGGATCTAGTTCCACATAGCCAAGATTCACTGGATCCCAACACCCTTGTGTTTGTAAGAAGGATCTCATTCTAATATACCAAAATTCATAGTTCTTTCCAAGAAGAATCGGTCCTTGTGTTGGTCCTAAATGGCTAGAGGTGGACATCTTGAAGAAATTGAAAAACAATTGTTAGAGATTTTCAGGCTTACCTGTTTCTTGCACGTAAAACTAGGTCTGTGAAATCCTATGTGTGACTTCGGGCCGAAAAACATGGGGTAGACCACTTCTTTAGCTTCGATCTTGTTGGATATGATTATCTGAGCACGAGATCTACGGAGTCAGAGCTCTGAGCTATGTTCTTTAGCAATTGTATCCCCTCTAATGGAGAAATCGAGCTATCTGAATTTACTCGAAAGCCAAAAAAAAATTGAAATTCAGCTTCTCATGTGACCAGGGGTTGTAAACCAGGCACTTCGGGCGTTGAGACGCGTGAAGGTGTCAGTTCCTTCAAATAGTTGAATGGCCAAATAAACGAATTGTTGCAAAGATCAACGATCCTCATTGATTTGAGATCAACGGTCCACAATTACTTCGGGAATTCGTGCCTTCGGGGCTCCAGTTGATATTCCTTTATTACCTCGCAATCCTTTGAACTCGCGAACCTCCAAACAGGGGGAAGAGATTGATGGTCTCAATTACCTGTCGAGATCTATGACTCAGAATTACTTCAAGATTCTGGGCTTCAGAGATCTTTCACCGCTCAAAATCATAATACTCGCGAAGTGTCGAGTTAAAGAACTACCTGTAGAGGTGTATATCCAGTGATCCTTACAACTCTACAAACAAACAACCTATATATTCTTCGGAACTCTGGCCTTCAGGATTTTTCGTCTGTTGACTCGCACTAATATATGGAGTGTCGAATCTCCGAAGTGTGAGATCAGCCTCCATGTGTCCTCTTGATTGGACGACTGAGATTTACTTTGGCCTTCGAGGCTTCAGAAGTTCTGGCAACATTGCACCATGTTTTCTCCGAGCCTCGAACTAGCGAAGTGGAAGATCCTTCATCCATGTGTCTTTGTTGATGAACGGTCCAGATGAACTTTAGGGCTTCGGACCTTTGGGAGTTCTTTACTCAACACTGCTTGCTTCCTCCCGGAGAACGAGATCATCGAATACAGGGATCATCTGACATGTGTCCCCTGTGACGTACAAGAATTATTTATATGTGACCGAGAGTTGTGACCTCAGCTTAACCGTTGGGCACTTATCTCACTTTGCAAGATTGATAATGGACCGTGAAGATCAATGGCCACGAGTGATTCTGAAAAAAAAACTTTCTCACGCTTTAATTTCCTTCTCGATCTTTGCAATGCAAAGATGCTCGTCCGTAGTGGGATCGATATCCACCGTTGATCTGTTGATCTAGCAAGATCAACAATCCTAAGGGATTGTAGAGTCTCAACTTTCTCACACTTTTATTTCCCTTACGATTTCTGTAATGGATTTCCCCCGTTGATCTCCCTTCAATGAGATCTGACGGTCGTGACTTAATCTTTGCTTGATCCGACGGCTTATCTTTCTTTCACCCAGATCTAACGACTGAATTTTTTTTTCCTCTTTTGCGCGCTCCTCATCCTTTCTAAGCTTGATTAATGGTTCATATATGTTCCTACGACCGATCTTACAGCTGTTGTAGCTTCTGAAGAAATGATTTCACAAAGATTTAAATGCGAAATAATTTCCCGAATTATTTAAATGCTTACGAATCTTTAAGTGTTTCGTCCTTCTGCAGCTCTGCTTCTCCATGCTTCTCGTCTCCAACGAACTTTTGAGCATACTGTGGACTACAGATTGTTCTCCTAGCTCTATGAAGAATCTTGTGTCTCGTGCTCTCGTCTACGAGACAATGTAAGCTCTGTGCTCTTCTTCCTAGGATCAGGATGCTCTCCAAGCACTGTGAAGAGGCTTACATCATGTGCTCTGATACCATGATAAAATGAGAAACAAAGAAGATAATACAGAGAAGATAGAATTTGGAACAAGAAAGTGTAGATCACAAAGTGTCAAGTGTATTTGATTAAGGGAAAAGAGTTGAGCTAAATAAGCTCGAGCAAATCAAGAAGATCAAGAAACAAAACAAGAAATCCTAACGGACTCGTACAACTGGCAGTGTACAGTCACATACTGTTGAGGTTATAGATATAACTAACAAAAATGTCAACAAATTCCAACCCATAGCCTTGGAAGAAGTGATGAATGATTTAATGCTAAACTACCACATTATAATGTATTTAAATAAATCTTGTGAGATATTTAAATCAATCAACAATAAAAACTTGAAAGAAGTAATAGATTTTTTAATACAACGTAGTCTAAATGTTCCATGCTTTGGTTATTTTCCATAAATATTATTGATTTAATTTTGAACGAAATCTGATGAAACATTATTAAATCTGCATATTAGAATGATTTCTAACTAAAAATATCAAAACTTAGAACATTTAAAAAACACTGTGATACACATTATGATGCATTTATGAGGTTGGAAAAAGTGTTTAATAATAAACAAGTATGCTATTACAAGAAGTGATGGATTGTTTAATTCTACACAACGACTTTATGATGTGTTTAACCAATCCACTAAACAACCGGTGTATGATGGCTTGAAATCAATGCACCGTTTTAATGGTTTAATAGTAGACAACCACGTTCTAATGGCGTCTACTATGATTGAAGCGTTCTCAATACTTCAATTATAAAAAAGATTTGATATTTCATCATACTCATTGTTTTCTCCAACATCTCTCAAAATAGATTTGATGTTTCATTTTGGTCATTTATTTCCGAGACTTCGAACTTATAGGAATAATAAAATAGATTGTATAACCTTTTTAAAATTTTGACATAATGAATAAATTTCTTTAAAATTTTCATATTTTTAATTTGATTTTGAAATATATATATATATATATATATATATAGGGTTATATTATTTTTATATGCATAGTTTGAGTGGGCCTAATGGTTAAGAACATGTGTTTCCTCTTAAGAGGTCATAGGTTCAATTCCAGAGGGGGGTAGGGTATGTATACCTTCGTAGACTTTACCAGTCAAATCGTTGGGCGGAGGGGGGTCCCTTGTCCCACAAACAAGGGAGTCTCATACACCAATTTGGTGTGCTGGCTTGGTCGTGACCTTAAAAATAAATTATTATTATTATTATTATTATTATTATTATTAAATTACATATATTCTATAAACAAGAAATATAGTTTTGTATGTGAAGTTGTAATTGTTATTTTTTATTGGTATATATTTTTTATTTTATCTATTTTTGAGTTTATTCTTA
>ML802247.1:125068-149610 GCA_009831015.1 Picea engelmannii
TCTATATATATGCATAAAATGGAAATTTGATTCTTAACTGAATTGAAATCTTAATTCTATCTAGAAGGTAAGAAGGAAACCTAGCTTCAGAGAATCCCACTGTAGTGGCCGCATGGCTCTTCACTCACGTCTTAAACATTTTATCCTCCTCCCTCAAGCAACCTTTAAAATCATTCAAAAACTATGCAAACAATCTAAGCTAAAAATCACTTCCTACCGTTTGCAACTCCCCGACAACGACGCCAAAATGTTGTGCTACTTATATGTGTAATATAATGTACTCATTAATTATCAATCTGAGATTCGTAATCAACAGAGTTACAAGACACCAGTAAGGAAGGTAATTCTAATGTCATGAGTATAGAACTATTCTAGATTATGCATGCTGGAAAAAAAACAAACTAGCAAATCAAAACACACTTTGGTTGTCTTTCACAGAGAAACTATCTACTCCATTATGGCACATGCAAGTATGATATGGAGTTCTTTTGACAGATCAACTTTTCTATCTGACCCAGAAAACTAACTATGCAATCACACTTCTGAAAGGGAAATCACACATCAATCATCAAGACATAGCATGGGTAGTCCAATAGTCAATATACTGAGTATGCTATAGTTCACAATGTGCTGTTGTGAACTTCACTAGTTCTCCTTCAAATATGTCTGACTATTGTTGCCAACATTTGTGTCCATGAAATAAAATCAAATTCATAAAAACAGAAACAAATCATATGCAAAAAAAAGAGATCTCTAAGTAATTGAAACCTAAACTGAACTATACTACTATCATCTGAAAAGATCAAAGCTTCAACTAGTCTAACATTTATACTATTGAAATCAACTACTAACACTAATCTATAAGGATGCGGACCTTTGTTGGGCGGTGGGCCCTTGACGCTTCAACAGGTCAGCAACTGGAGTCTTCAGTAAGCTCTGTTTCAATCCACACATTCCTCTTACTCAAATTTCAAAACATAGAATTAAACTATGCTAACAACTCAACTCACATTCATTCATAAATGATCAAGACCTGGAAATAATTGACATCCTTCTATTAAACTTCAACTCAAAATATGTTCTGAAATATGTAACATTGCTTCACATACTGTGTTATGCTAACTCTCTACTACCTTCACCATCCTTGTCATGACTATTTAAACAGTCTTAGTCGTGAAACACAAGGAGGTGAAATCTTTAGCAAATCAGTCAATTGTCAAATTTATATATTTCGTTACATATTTTAAGCTTCATCAGTCAATTTTCAAATTTATATATTTCGTTACATATTTTAAGCTTCATCTTCATGACATGAAGTGTATCAGGATGAAGCAATAAACAAACAAGCTTATCATAACCTTTCTAGAGATTTAATCATTCAACAAACATCCAACAATTATCTTTGGTACGATCCGGACCTAAACTTGGTATATTCTACTTCCTATATTGGCACCAGATCGTGACAGGTGAGATTCGATAAATGGTACTAGATCCGAACAGTATGCAAGTTGTTGGTACCGGACTAGAACAGTCTGCGACCATTGGTACCGGATCGCAACAGTGAATGGTTCGGTACCGGATTTGAATGGAAGGTGTGCTTGGTACCAGATTCGGACAGTGGCAATCTGGCGCATAAGTACCGGATAGATGAGATGGTACAGAAAGGCTAGATTCATCTAGAGGTCAAAGTTTACACGTGGAAAATTAAAACATTAGTACATGAAACATTTAGTCTCCTAGCTCAATAAACCACAAAAATGCATGAATTAATTATACTTTACCTTATGACCTCATCAATGGCTAATGGTAGTGTTCTTTGTCATTTATCCAAGCTTAGGTAAGCCAAAAAAGGTATATATGAGGAGCATAATAGGGTAGTGGGGATGTCAATTTAGAGGCTCAACAATTCTTTCAATTTTTCCCCCATCTAGATATACGATACATATTTTTAATTTAACGAGATCGAGGAGGGTAACACATGCTCGATATGACTCACATTTAGTAAGTCCCTCTTCCTTTGTTTAGGGAACTGGAAGAAGTAAGGGTTCGGTCTCATATGAGCCCTTCAATGTGTAATTGTTTAATGAGTCCAGAGAAGGTAAACGCGGTGGTTTTTCATATTTAGAGAGTCTAAAAGAAACTTAAAGATTACTCCAATGTTGTCCTTTTTCGTAATGTTAGTCTTGTGAGGCCAAAAAAGAGATAAAATATCACTCGAAAGACTCCCTTTCAAACATTTTAATGAGTGGGAAAGGAAGAAAGATCACTCGACAATCTTTTCATGTTTAGGGAGTCTGAAAAGAGCTTAAAGACGACTCCAAGGGGTTCCTTTTTTGTATATCCATGCAAGTCCGAAAAAGTGATAAAAGTCTACTCGGTTACATTCTCATGTTTTTATGAGCATGAGAAAGAAAAAAGACTAAGCTTGGTATGCCCCAAGCTTGAAAGCTAGTGGCTTAACTCCAGAATGATCATCAAAGACTGGAGACATGCCCTCCAAGCTTCAATTCATTCACCGACTTTGAGGTGGTCCCCAATTTCTCTACTAGATGTAGAAAAAGGATAAGAGTGGATGAAATGAAGGTTCAAGAGAGGTGACTGTTTCATTTTTTAACGAGCTTGACACAGGAAAAGTACTGTGCTCAAGGCTCCGGGTTCAAGCCCCAAATTGTTGTTTCATTTTTTTAATGAGCTTGCTACAGGGAGGAAAACTATGCTCAAAGCTTCTGTTTCATTTTTTAACGAGCTTGCCACAGAGAAGAGAAACTATGCTTGTGACCTCTGTTTTATTTTTTAAGGAGCTTGCTACAGAGAAGAGAAATTGTGCTCGTGACCTCTGTTTCATTTTTTAATTAGCTTGCTACAGAGAAGAAAAAATGTGCTCGTGGACTCTTCTTGATCATGGATTCCAAGAGAATAATGCTTTGGAAGGACACCATGTCAAGGGACAAAACTCAGTCTTGGCTTCCAAGAGATCTTCACTTGATGGAAGAAAATCACTCTGGAAGGAATACATGTCAAGGGTTGCAATAGGGGTAAGGAGATCAGGCTCCAATAGCCCTACCGAAGAGATCACCATGTCAACTACCGGATCCAATTCATCGAAAGTTGAAATCATGGGAGATAATGCCACATAATTGACATGTGGAAGGGGTGATACTGTCATCATATAAGAACCATTTAGGGAGGTAATCCAATCAAGACCAACGAACGAAAGTTGATCAATAGTCACCATTCTTCCATTGTGCGGGAAATATATCAAATGAAAAAGAGTAGAAACAATATCTTTCATGGAATAGACATAATCCCTCCCAAGGAGTAAAGTGAAATTCAAGGGGTCTCAGACTACCATGACATCAATAAAGACAGTTTTCCCTCCCAAACTTACTGGAAACTGAGGAAGGTTCCCTAAAGGTTGACTAGTTCTTGTGTTAAAATATAGCATATTATGTGTAATTGGCGCAAGCTGAGGACAACCCAAAGCGTGCCAAGAAACAGAGGACAAAATACTAATAGATGCACCTTCATCTATCAGCGTTTGAGGAATGTCCCGACCACAAACCTGTACTGTAATCAGGAAAGCAATGTGAGAGGGAAGACAAGGTCCAGTTAGCGCACCCCAATCAAAAAGGATGGCCTCATTTCTTGGAAGGGGTTTCGCGGGAGAAGGAGGAATGCCCCCCCAGCATGGTAGATTCTGTATCAATGAGAAAAATGTGGGCAGTATTGGGTTTACTCTCTAGAGGGAGAGTAGGATCGACTGATGATGGGATCAGATCGGCCACGCTGGCACTCTTCAGAGGAAGAGTGGGATTGACCGATGATGTAAGCAGAGAAATCACTTTGGCACTCTTTGGATGAAGGGTGGGACTGATCGAGGAATAGACTGGATCAGTCACTTTGGCACTCTTCGAGGAGTGGGACTGACAGATGGCGAAACTGGATCGACCACTTTGGTTTCACTCTTTTGATGAAGAGTGGGGTTGATCGATGATAGAACTGGATCAACTACTTCGGTGAGTGGTTCAATCGAGGAGGAAACTAGATTGACCACCTGATCAACCGTACTGACTGGGGATGGAACTAGATTGACCAGTCCATCAACTAACGATGGGTTGGGGGAAATCTTATGAAAACCTTTTGGAAGTTGAAGTTTTTCCAAAAGATAAGAAGCCTCGTCCATATGAGGGAAAAGGTGAGAATAATGATCTTCTTCTTACCAACCTTAACGTCACTGGTTGATGGGATATCACTGGCATGACTAGCAGAGGCTGATGATGTGGAGGACCACATTTCTAATACCTTGGGAATACCAGGGAAATCCCTTAGAAAGTGGTCACCCTTACAAAGACTGGAAGGGAATTTGGGTTTCAAATTCTTCATTTTAATCTTGTTGATCTCATCAACACTCCCAGTACTATTAATAGTAGTTGGTTATTGGGATTGAACATCTGATGTTGTTGGATCCTTGGTCCTTTTTGGGTTCTTCCTCTTCTTCTCTTTCTATTTCTTCTTCTTTTGATCAGCCTGGCTACTTTCTTTAGAGCTTTCACTAGGATAAGAAGGAGAAAGGGAAGGAGACTTAATGGGTGAAGAAGGAGAAAAGTCGACATGAGGTTGATGTGTGGGTGGTGTACTGACATCTAAAGTATTAGGTGCAGTTGAAACATTGGGAGGATTCGAGATCACCGAAGTGGGGAACAACCAAATCGGTAATCCGATGGTGAGTCCTGAAAGACTTAGTGTGGCAATGTATAGAGGACCAAAGTTTCCAAACGAAGGAAAGGTATAAGGTTCCCCAGGAGAATGGGTTCCTCCATTGGTACTCTCAGGATTTGATGCCATTAATGCTGACTCGACCTACGTTCCACTAAGTAACACAACCAACACACGCTATGAATCTGAGAAGAAAACAATCAAACAAAACCTTCCCACAATGAAACCACTAGTTGGTGATGAAATCCAATGTCGCGAGATCAAAATAGGAAGAGGTGGGGATAGAGAGGGTGGATCAGTTACATTGGTGACCTTCTTAATGAACTTATGCCTTAGTGCAATCTTCCATGCAGTAATTGTGGATTTACCCTCCAAGGAACCCGAGTGAGTTTGACCAACGTCTGTTCCAGGTATAGTGAGACTTCCCTTCACCATCACCTTGTGTGAGACCTTAAAGATTATGGCTACTAAGGTCACCAATTTGCATTCATCTCCCGAGCGAGTATAGTATACAGTCCAGTCGGAATGTATGGGTAGGATAACAAGTCCGAAATCAACTCGAGAAGCTCCCACACATAATCATGGGTATACCCTCAAGTGACCCCCAATATATGATCTGACCACTACAAACAGTTGAACCACAGAGGGATAATATTTGTAACTCACCTGAATGTGACCTCGTGCGTAACCCCTGTGTGAGAGGGGGATCCCAGAAATCCTATACGACAATTGGATTTTCTCTCTCTATCGCAAGATGCTAAGTTTGTTTGATAGCTTTGGAAAGTTATCCTTTCAACCTATTCCAAAGCCCTACACCTTAAAATAATGTAGGTTTGCTAACAAAGACGTAAAAAGTCTGATAAATTTTAATTAAGCATTGATTTTAGTGGTTGTTGTTTACTCAGAGGTGTATGAGAGTGAAAACTGATGATATTATGACTCGGTTCCCAAAACATGCATAAGAAATGATAAGCAATATTTTCTTTCAATGAATGTATAATTAAGGGAAGGAGAAGGATTTTCCTTTCACTGTCAAACACTAAGATGAAATGACCTCATGCAATATTCCTCAATAAGGAATCCAATGCAATGCTAAAATGTTTATATGTGACTGATAACCAGTAGATGTAAATCTTCCTATGCTAATCGGACTTCAAGAGTTGTGAGGCTTAATAAATCTGGAAGAAAACTTCACATAAACCAAAAGACACCCTTGTTGTGATCAAACAAGAAACAGAAAGCCAAAAACTCAAAAGGAAGGAAAAAGAGCTTGGACAATATGACTCAAAGATCATAAATAAAAGTACAAAAGACCTTTGAAACTCCTTACAAAGTTTTCACTCATTCAGATAAACGAGAAGAAAACGATAAATTGACTTCAAATCGTGAAGGACAAAGAGTTATTGAAAAGTAAGGAAAAATGTAAAAAAATCCAAACAAAAAGATATCATTCCTTAGAAAGAAGAGTATTGAAGACCAAGATAAAGATAAATTGAGATGATAAGATCCTGGGCAAGTGCTAAAAGCAAAAATTGAACTCAGAAATTGAAAACCTAGAATATTTTCCACAGAAAAGGGGGTAGTGCTCTTGTGTAAGGGGTACTAGAGCACTCCAACACTCTGTGTAATACCACCAGGTAGTGTTGGTGATCTGATAACAAGGGCAGAGGAGCGCTCTGCTTCAAAATCTCAGAAAAATTCCCAGAAACTCAAAACATCAAGGAAATTCAGTCAATCAACTTGATTTTGATGAAATCCATATCCAAATAATCAGATCTAAGAACCAAAGAGACAGTATGGAGAAGGTCAAATGAGTGGTCAAAGGGATAAAACAAGATCTGGGAAAGGAAACAAAAATCAGAGCTCCCCCCCAATGGAGTCACCAATTTCTGTTATAGGTGAATCCCCCTGCATACAAGTGGATTCCCTCTTGGTCTCTAGACTCTTAAGGCCAAGACAGAAAAGTGATTAACATGTACAATGACATCCTTTTAGATCTAATCAAGCTAACATATGAAGAATAATAAGAAAGATATATACCTTATTAACGACGTTCATCCTTGCAAAGTCCAGGCTAAGCTTCAATCTTGAGCTCCCTGATAGGTCCTCTAGAACAAACAAAGATACAATGGTCTTCCTACTCTACTGAGATTAGCTCAAATATAGATCCATCTACTGCAAACAAACTCAAGTGTAACAAACATCAGTTTGAAATAAATGGGCCAAGCATTGATATATTGATGAGAACAAGTAAAAGTACTTACAATCCTTTGATGAGGGTGCAACATCTTCTTCCAGTTCTCCTTGTCCAACCCATTTTCTCAAGTAATCTACATTTATTGCTTTGATTACATCTCACTCATGGGATCATAAGTTTGGTGTAATTCTCAATCTCTATCCCTCTTATGTTCATACCACTTACAGGATCATAAGTTTGGTATCAATCTCTAGTCTCTATCCTCTCTTTCACCATGAGAAAGCCTACTTATATAACCTTGGAGAGGCCCAACCAATTGAGATGTCCTTGGGATAAGTTGAGGATTCTTCTCCTTCATTTGAGGATCTTCCCTAATATCATTCCTTGATCATCTATTCGAATCCAACCACCTTCAGAAATTGAGGGATTCTTCCCTGATTTGTCTCAACAAACCCAAAACTTTCTCAGAAAAGGGTAGCGCTCCCCCAAAAGGGTGCACATAGCGCTCAAACACTTCCCCAAAGAGGCCCAGGGAGCACTAGCACTCCCCGATAGTGGGTAGGGGAGCACTCCTCTCCAAAATCCATTTTTTAGTGGTTCTTTCAGTGGCAAAAGGTTTGTACTCCCTGTCAACTGATTTCTCTTCTTCAAATCTAGTCTTTGAGGTGTCTTAAGTGTCTTTTTGATGTCCTTAGAGGAAATATGGTAGTATGATGTTTGTGACACTTGCAACACTTGTGGTAAAGATGTGACACTTACAATACTTGTAATGGCGACACTTGTGACACTATTGAAGTGAGTAATTTTGATGTGTAACAACTAGGCTTAGCAATTGTTTTTTAAGGGAAAAAATATAATTAATAAACTTTACTCATACATAAATATTTTAAGGCTGACTAAGTCAAAGTAAGATATCATTTTCTAGGCACCTAGGTTCATCTACTCACCTGTGTTTACAAACTGTGACATGACCTTCAAGGCTCACTACGTGCTCCAAGGGTGCAACTCACCTTTTAAATGATTTTGGTAGACATCCAACCCTTGGAGTCAATACTTTATCAGGTGACCTTGTGGGAGACTAAGGGCCTCTAAGGAATAAGGACCCTTCCTTATTGCACACCCTTTAGAATCTTTGTGTGTGACTGTCTCAATCTTCCCTCACGACATCGTGGATCTCTCAAACTAGGTAATCGTTAACCTACAGTTCGATCCACGGAGGGAGTGCTAGTAGGTTGTGGCAGGGTTGTTACTACAGATATCCCTCAATATATTTGGTTTTCATGGATGACCCCTTTACTCCTAATGTGAGTTTGATTAGCAAGCAATCATCAGCCTGCATCCATCAATGAAACATGGTAGCTATCCATAAACATCATCATGATATACCTGAACACATGTCACATATGCATAAATAGAAATACCCAAACCATATACAATCCACTCCCTAACTCGATCTAGAGTCCAAGGAGGTCCACCAATTCGATTTTCATCCTCAATCTGTCAAGAGTCTTGCACACTTAGGAGAAACCAACCAATAACACCTATCTATACATAAATAACATACAATAACATCATAAACCACAGTCTCATCATCTGAATCCATAAGCGAAGAAGTCAATCATATAATGAATTGGATCACTTGCATGCATGATGCAGCCCCCTTCCCCTCATATGGGCTCTGCGACCTCCCGGTCAAGGATCTTCCAAAACACTTAAGTCGAATCAGATTTCGGGCCTCTAACAGACCTCAGAACAACTTACACATGCCCTGATTTGTTTCCTCGTAGATTTGAATTACCCACACAACCGCTTGTTGGTGCCTTTGGTAACTCTAAATGGTGGGTGCTAGCTCCTCTTTCTAGGATGTTCTTCTCATAAGACCTCAAGCTATAACCTTGAGCCATCCCCCTTCATGGCTTCATGCTTTGACAGTTTTTGTGACCTCCACCCTCATTTCCTTCTGAAATGTCTTTCTTCTGAAACACTTGGATCGTTGCCACATTTCCTTCTGGATCTGACGTTCCAACTCTACTTCATCTTTTGCAACTTCACAGAGATTACACTTACTCCACACAATTTCCTCCAAAACCCTATATCTTGACTTCCCTAATCCGTTTCCACGTGTCTCCTTGCGACCAACGGTTAGGATTTGCTTCGCCACTTTGGGACTTCGACAATCCCCACTCTTAAGCACTTTCAAACACTTTGAACCATGAAGTTTCGAAAGACTCCACAACTATCCTATGTGAATCTCTCCCAGATATGACAGTGTGGAATGATCTCGCTTCCCCCTGAACGGATATTGTTCATTAATTTGATGAATCTTCCAGGTCTTCTCCCTATTGAAGAATTCTCACCGCTATCTCTCTTGAGCTTGTTCCTCCTTGAAACCTATATCTCCTTAGAGCATTTCTTTGACACTTGGTCGAAATTGGCCTTTTTCATGCCTTGCAATACGTTTTATTTCCATGACTCTACTTCTTTATGCTGCAACTATGCACACCTTGCAACAGTTCTTATACGGCTCAATTGTTCCTCCTGAAAAATATGAATCTGAGTGTGTTTTATTCTACGCACACCTTCAATCTTTTCATTTCTGAACTTCTGAGTTGAAACAAAATCTCTCAACGCACACCTTGCGGACCCTTATGCACTCCTTGCAAGAGCGATATCGTTGAAGAATTCTCAAAGGAAATACACTCCCCATCGATATCATGCGATGGTTCAGCTCTTAAACATTAAATAAATTCTTAAATTACAATCTTTTCAACATATCTGCATGATATTCCCTTATTAAATTCAAAATCATTTCAAAATGTGCACTAGGGTGCTGAGCTATCTTCCTCTTGCACATTGATGATGATGATCCTGCATAATACTCCTCTGGACAAAAATTTATGGACTCTTGTCCATGAGCTCCTGCACTGACTTTCCAAGCTTCTGAATATCTTCTTCATTTACCCTACTCGAAGCTTCTATTGGGTGTCCTTTCCACTTTACCAAATACTCAAAATATGTATTTCTCCTGGTCTTCTTACCAATTCTTTGATCTGTGATCTTCTTCTCCCATTGGATATATTTATGATTTTCTAACTCTCTGGTGTCATCTCCCCTGCAAGGATACAGGTCTGAAACATTGAATATGGGTGATATACCCACATCTTTTGGTAGCTCTATCTCATAAGCATTTTCATCAAATTTTCTTAGGATCATGCATGGTCCTATCTTCTTTAGATTTAGTTTTTTATATGCTCCCCTTAGGAACCTTTCCTTCCTGAGATGTGCTAGAACTTGATCTCCCACTTCAAATTGATGTTTTCTTCTGTGTTGATCAACTCTGTGTTTGTACTCCGTGTTGCTCTTCTGCAACTGCTCTTTGATCTGATTATGAAGCTTCTACATTTCTGCAGTGAAGTCTTATTCTCTAGTGCTCTTGAATTTATTCAGCTCCAGATCTATTAACTCTGATACTCCTCGTGGCTTCATCCCATATACTATCTGAAATGGGCTCTTTCTTGTAATTTTTTTTGGTGAGTCATTATATGAAAACTCTGCTTGTGACAGAATTTGATCCCACTGGCTATGATGTTCAGTAACTAGACTCCTCAACACATTTCCTAAACTTCTATTTACCACCTCAGTCTATCCATCCGTTTGAGGTTTCTATGTTGAAATAAAAGACTTTTTTGTCCCCATCTTCTTCGACAATGTCCTCCAGAAATGATCAACAAATTTAGTGCCTCTGTCTGAGACAATACTCCTGGGAAACCCATGAAGTCTCACGACTTTCTTAAAAAACAAATTTGCAATGTGTGTTGCATCATTAGTTTTCTGCCATGGGATAAAGTGTGCCATCTTTGAGAATCTATCAACTACTACAAATATGGAATCACTTCCTCTTTGTGTTCTTGGTAATCCCAACACAAAATCCATGCTTATTTCATCCCAAGCCCTGTCTGGAATAGGCAATGGTTGATACAATCTAGTGTTTTGTCTCTTTTCTTTTGCATACTGGAAAATATTACACTTGTCCACAAATTTATTCACTTGTTCCCTCATGCCTGGCCAATAGTATGAATTGTTCAACTGTGCAAATGTCTTGTCATGACCAAAATGTCCTGATGGTCCTCTACTATGTTTTTCCCTCAATAGATTTTCTCTCATTGAGCACTTTGGTATGCACAACTGGCAACCTTTAAACAATAATCCATCTTGAATCAAATAGTATTTCCACTAGATTTTGTCTCTGAGCATGGGATTTTCACATGCCTCATATGCTTCTTTAAAATCTGGATCATCACAATACATCTCCTTAAGGAATTCAAACCCTAAGGTTTTCACATGAAATTTCTGCAGAATCAAACATCTCCTACTTAATGCATCAACAATTTTGTTATCATTACCAGAAATATGCTTAATGAAAAAAGTGAAATTTTTCATAAACTCTATCCACTTAGCATGTCTTTGATTTAATTTCTCATGTTTGGTTATGAATTGCAAAACTTGATTATCACTATACAAAACTAACTCTTTTGGAACAAGGTAGTGCCTCCATTTGTTCAAGGCTTGAATTATGGCATAAAACTCTTTATCATATGTGGAGTACTTTCTCTTAGTGTCATTTATCTTCTCACTGAGATATGCAATAGGCCTATTATCTTGGCTCAAAACTACTCCAATTACAACTCCACTAGCATCACATCTTACTTGAAATGTCTTCCTTAAATCTGGCAAGACCAACATCAGTTGTTCTATTATATTCTCCTTTAATATCCTGAAGCTTTTCTCAGCTTCTTCCATCCACTTAAAAGACTTGTATATATTCTTCACCATATCGATAATTGGTGTACAAATTCCACTGAAATTTCTAATGAACTTCCTATAGAAACTTGCTAATCCATGGAAGCTTCTCACCTTGAATATGCTCCTTGGTGACGGTCATTCTCTGATTGCTCTCACCTTCTCTAGATCCATCTTCAATACATTTGAAGAGATTAAAAAACCCAAATAAATGAGTTATGTCTTCATAAAAGAGTACTTCTTCATATGTATCAACAGATTCTCTCCCTGCAACCTTCTCATCACTAATGTTAGATGTCTCACATGCTCTTCTTTAGTTTTACTGAATACTAGTATATCATCCAGATATACAATCACAAACTTCCCAATGAAATCTTTCAATACCTCATTCATCAACCTCATAAAAGTACTTGAGGCATTTTTCAAGACAAATGGAATAACAATCCACTCATACAACCCTTCATTTGTTTTAAACGTTGTTTTCCACTCCTCACCTTCTCTCATCCTTATCTGGTGATATCCACTTTTCATATCTATCTTTGAAAAATAATTTAATCCACTCAAACAATCCATTAAGTCATCCATCCTTGGTAAGGGAAATATATACATGATGGTGATCTTGTTTATGTCTCTTGAATCTGTACACATTCTCCATCCTCCATCTTTCTTTGGAGTTAACAAAGGTGGTATTATGCATGGACTCAAGATTTCTCTGACCAAACCTTTGTCCATCAAATCCTGGACTTGTCTCTTTACCTCCTCATTCTCATGAGGTGTTAGTTTGTATGCTTCTTTGTTTGGCATAATTTCTCCTGGTATTAGATCAATGTGATGGATGATAATCCTAATGGGTGGAAATGAGCTTTAAAAATCATCCACTACTATATCAACAAAATTCTCCAATAGCTCCTGAATTTCTTCAGGCGGATCCTCCATAGAAGTACTTGTAAGGATAACTCTGGGTTTCCTCACCACAACAAACTGCATCTCCTATCCCTTCTTGAATTCACTCAGGAGTTCCTTCCCACTCATAATAAATATACATGTTGGATTCTTCCTTTACTTTATTCTCCTCTATTGGCAGTGACATGTGTGTCCCACCATTATTCTCCAAAGTATAAGTATTTTTTCTCCCATCATGAATGACATTCCTATCATATTTCCATGGTCTCCCAAAGAAAACATGACATACATCCATGGGAATCACATCACACAAAATCTCATCTCTATATCCTCCTATCTTAAATTAAACCAGGCATTGTTTAGTTACTATTACCTGGTGTCCTTTCTGCAACCATGAGACCTTATACGGAGTCATATGTGCACTTCTCTCTAGCTCCAATTTCTCCACCATCTCTATGGATACTAAGTTATCAGTGCTCCCACTATCAATTATCACCTTTCATACTCTATCTTTAGTCTTGCAAGTAGTCCTAAACAAACTATTCCTCTGCACTGGTTTTTCAACCTATGGCTCTGGCTTTAAGAGAGCCTTCTTCATCATCATATATCTCCAATATTCTTCACATTCTGCCTCAACATTCCTCTTCTATGCCTCCGAAATGTGAGCTTCACATCCTCCTTCTTTATTTATCTTGGGACATTCCTAAGACATGTGTCATGTCTTTCCACAGGGATAACACTTCACTTCTCCTCCTTTGTCTCTTCTTATTCCTTAAGGAAAATAATTTGTTCCACCATACTATCTCCCTCGAGAACTTCCTCCTCTTTCTAAGTGACTATGTGGTTTTTCAGTCTCCACCTTAGGCTTCTGTGGATTTTGTTGGGCAATTACCTTGCCTCTGTTTAGACTTCTTCCTATTCTTCCCTGGATCTGTTTGTTGGCCAACTTATCTTATGCCTTTAGTGCAATATGATAAGAATCCTCCACTGTCCTCACTATCATCATACTAATTTCATCCTGGATTTCATATCTGAAGCCATTGATATACCTGGTAACCTTTTCATCATCTCTCTCTCTATGTCCATCCCTGATGTTCATCTTGTAGAACTCCTCTATGTACTCTTTTACTATCATTCCATTCTATCTCAAGTTTTGCAACTTCCTGAAAATATTTATCTGATATTCCTTGGGTATGAATTTATCTTTCATCTTGGCTACCATTCTATCCTAATTCTTAATATTTTTCTTTCTTTGCATCTTCTGTCATCCTGCAATTCATCCCATCACAACACTACATGTCCTTTTAATCTGGTGACATCATGCTTCACCTTATTCTCCTCATCGATCTCTTCATAGTCGAAGTACTTATCCATCGATCTTATCCAATGCAACAATTCTTAGGCATCTAAATTTTCTTCATACATTGGGATGCCTATCTTTCCTCTAGCTCCCAACTTGACAATGACTTTCAGCAAGCGTTCTTCTGCAACATCTTCTCCTACAACTTCCTCAATTTCCCTTTCTTCTCTTTCTACATCACTGACATATATAGCATTAGGTTCTCT
This sequence comes from Picea engelmannii, assembly GCA_009831015.1. NCBI lineage: Eukaryota > Viridiplantae > Streptophyta > Pinopsida > Pinales > Pinaceae > Picea > Picea engelmannii. Next base: position 139,251 of record ML802247.1, read on the forward strand.
CCTTTTTTTTGTCTCCATAGAATCCAACCTTGCATGAAGTTCTCTCATTTCCCTTTCCAAAACTCAATTTTCTACATGTGGCTCTGAACGTCTTCTAGGTGGCATTGTGCTGAAATTTTCTTTACACCACTACCACTTGATGTATCTGATACCTCTTGATGATATCATACTTCCTCTTTTCACCTTCTCACCTTTCCCTACTTTATGCAAGAAAATTTCGTCTCTGATACCACTTGATGGTATCATACTATCTCCTCTTGCCTACAAAAATCAATTATGTCGCTTTGATACCACTTGATGGTATCAGACAAAACATTTCTCCTTCCTCCTGTATGATAAAAACATTAGGCTATGATACCACTTGATGCATCGCCCTTCCCCTCCTAGGGGTTTTGGGACCTCCCGGTCAAGGATCTTCCAAAACACTTAAGCTGAATCATCTTTCGGGCCTCTAACAGACCTTGGAACAACTTACACAAGCCTCGATTTGTTACCTTGTAGGTCTAAATTACCCACACGACCTCTTTATGGTGCCTCTGGTAACTGTAACTGGAGGGCTCTAGCTCCTCTTTCTAGGATCTTCTTCTCATAATATCGTAGGCTATAACCTCAGGCCAACCCCCTTCTTGACTTCGGGCTTTGGCGATTTTTGCGACCTCCACCCTTGTTTCCTTCTGAAATGTATTTCTTCTTAAACACTTTGATCTTTGAAATGTGTCCTTTTGGATCTGACGGTCCAACTCTACTTCGAACTTCATGACTTCGGGGAGATTACACTTACTCCACACAATTTCCTCCAAAAAACTATCTCCTGAATTCCCTAATCCGCTGCCACGTGTCTCCTTGCGACCAATAGATAGGATTTGCTTCACCGCTTTGGGACCTCGAAAGACTCCACGACTATCCTTCATGCAACTCTCCCAGATCTAACAGTCTAGAGGGATCTTGCTTCCCCCTGAATGTATCTTGTTCGTTAATTTGAGGAATCTTCAAGGGCTTCTCCCTATTGAAGAATTCTCACCGCTATCTCTCTTGAGCTTGTTCCTCATTGAAGCCTCTATATCCTCAGAGCGTTTCTTCGACACTTAGTCGAAAATTTCCCTTTTCATGCCTTGCAAAAGGTCATGACTCAACTTCTTTATGCTGCAACTATGCACACCTTGCAACAAATGTTATACGGCTCAATTTTTCCTCCTGAACAATATGAATCTAAGTGTGTTTTCCCCTACGCACACCTTCAAGATTTTCCCTTGTTAACTTCTAAGTCGAAAAATACTTTGTTAATGCACACCTTGCGGACCCTTATGCACTCATTGCAAACAAAAGTTTCATGTTATCTCTTCTGAGTAGAAATAGACTCTGTCAATGCACACCTTGCGGACACTCTGCACTCTTTGCATACAGGCTCGTAGAAGAGAAACAATTGAAACTTATCCAATATCTCCCATATCCATATATTCAACCATTTAAATGCATTCATAACATAATAAAAATAAATAATAGAGATTTGCAATTAAACAAAAATCCTACCATTCATTTATTCAGATAGACTCAATAACAACAACACCAGACATTTGGAACAATGCTTCTCTGTTATATTCATTCAACTGATATATACATGTATTAATACAATGCTCTTCAACATCTCTCAACAACTCTCAATAGAAACAACTCTCGACATTAATAACATTCAGCAACAATAAATCTCAGCTAATTTTCAGCAGCCTCATTTGGGAAACAAATACACACATTTATATAAGAGGGCTTCTAGAGTTTTCCCTCCGACTATCTTAGAGCTAACCTATTGAAATTAAAATCTTTCTACTACTAAGGATTTATTACAATAAATGTTTAGGACAAACAAATAAGAGAAAACACTTCGAATCTGTACTTTGATTTACTACATTAAAGGAAATACACTCCCCATCGATCTCATGTGACGTTTCATCTCTTAATCATTAAAGATGTTCTTGAATTACAATCTTTTCAAGATATCTGCATGATATGCCCTTCTTTAATTCAAAATCATTTCAAAATGTGCACTAGGGTGCTGAGTTTTCTTCCTCTTGCGCCTTGATGATGATGCTTCTACATCATATTCCTTTGGCCAAAAATTTATGGACTCATGTGCATGAGGTCCTACACTGACTTTCCATGCTTCTGAATATCTTATTCATTTACCCAACTAGCATCTTCTACTGGGTGTCCCTTCCACTTTACCAAATACTCAAAATATGTCTTTCTCCCGGCCTTCTTACCAATTCTTTGATCTATGATCTTCGCCATGTGTGGATTTTCTACTATATGAATCTGCCTCTCCCATTGGATCTCTTTCTGATTTTCTGACTCTCTGGTGTCATCTCCCCTGTAAGGATACAGGTATGAAATGTTTAACATGGGAAATATACCCACATCTTCTGGTATCTCTATCTCATAAGCATTTTCATCAAATTTCCTTAGGATCTTGCATGGTCCTATCTTCTTCAGCTTCAATTTGTTATATATTCCCCTTGGGAACCTTTCCTTCATGAGATGTGCTAGAACTTGATCTCCCACTTCAAATTGAAGTTTTCTTCTATATTGATCAACTCTTCTTTTGTACTCCCTGCTTCTTTTTTGCAACTTCTCTTTGATCTAATTATGAATCTTTTGCATTTCTGCAGTGAAGTCTTATGCTCCAGCGCTCCTGAATTCATTCTGATCTAGATCTCTTAATTCTAATACTCCTCTTAGATTCATCCCATATACTATATGAAATGGGCTCTTTCCTGTACTTCTGTTTGGTCATTCATTATATGCAAACTCTTCTTGTGAGAGAATTTGATCCAACTGGATATGATGTTCAATAACCATACTCGGAAAATTTCCTAAACTTCGATTTACCACCTCAGTCTATCCATCTATTTGAGGGTTATATGATGAACCAAAAGACAGTTATTTCCCCAGCTTCTTCCAGAATGTCCTCTAGAAATGACCAATAAATTATGTGTCTCTTTCTGAGACAATACTCCTGGGCAACCCATGAAGTCTCACAACTTCCTTAAAAAACAAATTTGTAATGCGCGTTGCATCATTATTTTTCTGGCATGGGATAAAGTGTGCCATATTTGAGAATCTATCAACTACTACAAATATGGAAACACTTCCTCTTTGTGTTCTTGTAAATCCCAACACAAAATCCATGCTTATTGCATCCCAAGTCCTGTCAGGAATATGAAATGGTTGATACAATCCAGTGTTTTGTCTCTTTCCTTTTGCATACTGGAAAATATTACACATGTCCAAACAATTATTCACGTATTCCCTCATACCTGGCCCATAATATGAATTGTTCAATTGTGTAAATGTCTTGTCATGGCCAAAATGTCCTGTTAGTCCTCCAGTATGTTTTTCCTTCAACAAATTTTATCTCATTGAGCACTTTAGTATGCACAACTAGCAACCTTTAAGCAACAATCCATCTTGAATCAAATACTTTTTCCACTAGTTTCAGTCTCTGAGCACAGGATGTGAAAATGCCTCTTATGCTTCTTTAAAATCTTGATCATCACAGTACATCTCCTTAAGGTGTTCAAACCCTAAGGTTTTCACTTGAAATTCCTGTAGAATCATACATCTCATGCTCAATGCATAAACAATGTTTTTAGCATTACCAGAAATATATTTAATGACAAAAGTGAAATTTTGCATACACTCTATCCACTTAGCATCTCTTTGATCTAATTTATCTTGTCTGGTTATGAATTTCAAAGCTTGATTATTGCTATACAAAACAAACTCTTTTGGAACAAGGTAGTGCCTACATTTATTCAAGGATTGAATTATGGCATAAAACTCTCTATCATATGTGGAGTACTTTCTCTTAGTGTCATTAAGATTCTCATTGAAATATGCAACATGCCTATTATCTTGGCTCAAAACCGCTCCAATTGAAACTCCATTAGCATCACATCTTACTTCAAATGTCTTCTCCTTTAAATGTTGTTCTGTTATCTTCTCCTTTAATATCCTAATGCGTTTCTCAGCTTCTTCTGTCCACTTAAAATACTTGTGTCTCTTCTTCCCTGTATCCATCATTGGTGCACAAATTCCACTGAAATTTCTATTGAACTTCCTATAGAAACTTTCTAATCCATGGAAGCTTCTCACCACAAATATGCTCCTAGGCGACGTCCATTCTCTGAATTCTCTCACCTTCTCTGGATCCATATTCAATTCATTTGAAGAGTTTACAAAACCCAAATAAATGAGTTATGTCTTCATAAAATAGTACTTATTCAGATTTAGCAACAACTTCTCTCGTTGCAACCTTCTCATCACTAATGTCAGATGTCTCAAATGCTCTTCTTCAGTTTTACTAAAGACTAGTATATCATCCAGATATACAATCACAAACTTACCAATGAAATATTTCAATACCTCATTCATCAACCTCATAAAAGTACTCAGGGCATTTGTCAAGCCAAATGGAATAACAAGCCATGCATACAACCCTTTGTTTGTTTTGAAGGTTTTTTTACACTCATCACCTCCTCTCATCCTTATCTGGTGATATCCACTTTTTAGATCTATCTTTGAAAAATAATTGTCTCCACTCAAACAATCCGTTAATTCATCCATCACTGGTAAAGGAAATATCTACTTTATGGTGATCTTGTTTATGGCTCTTAAGTCTGTACACATTCTCCATCCTCCATCTTTTTTCAGACTTAACACAGTTGGTATTGTTCATGGACTCAAGCTTTCTCTAACCAAACCTTTGTCCATCAAATGCTGGACTTCTTTCTTTACCTCCTCATTCTCTTGAGGTGTTAGTATGTATGTTTCTTTGTTCGACAGACTTGCTCATGTTATTAGATCAATGTGATGGATGATACTCCTGATGGGTGGAAATGAGCTTGGTAACTCATCATCTACTATATCAACAAAATTCTCCAACAACTCTTGAATTTCTCCAGGCAGATCCTCCATAGAAGTACTTGTAAGGATAACTCTGGGTTTCCTCACCACAATAAACTGCATCTCCTATTCCTTATTGACTTCACTTAGGAGTTCCTTCCCACTCATGAGAATTATACTTGTGCTAGATTCTTCCTTTGCTTTCTTCTCCTCTATTGGAAGTAACATGTGTGTCCTACCATTCTTCTCCAAAGTATAATTATTTTTTCTCCCATCCTGAATGACATTATTGTCATAATTCCATGGTCTCGCCAACAAAACATGACATACATCCATGGGAATCACATCACACAAAATCTCATCTGTATATCCTCCTATCTTAAATTCAACTAGGCATTGTTCAGTTACCATTACCTAGTGTCCTTTCTGCAACCATGAGACCTTATATGGAGTTAGATGTGCAGTTGTCTCCACCTCCAATCTCTCCACTATCTCTATGGATACGAAGTTATCAGTGCTCCCACTGTCAATTATCACCTTTCATACTCTATCTTTAGTCTTGCAAGAAGTCCTGAACAAACTGTTCCTCTGCACTAGTTTTTCAACCTCTGGATCTGGATTTAAGAGAACCTTATTCATCATCATAGATCTCCCATCTTATGCACCTTCTTCCTCAACATTCCGCTTCACCATATTATGCACCATCTCATGCCCCTCCAAAATGTGAGCTTCACATCCTCCTTCTTTCTTTCTCTTAGGACATTCCAAAGACATGTGTCATGTATTTCGATAGGCATAACACTTCACTTCTCCTCCTCTACCTCTTCCTCTTCCTCGAGGAAAATAATTTCTTCCACCATACTGTCTCCCTCGGGAACTTCCTCCTCTTTCTGAGTGACTATGTGGTTTTTCAGTCTCCACCTTTTACTTATGTAGCTTATCATGGGAAATTCCCTTGCCTCTGTTTAGAATTCTTCCTCTACTTCGCTGTCTTTGTTTCCTAGCCAACTTCTCTTCTGCCTTCAGTTCAATCTGATAAGCATCCTCCACTGTCCTCACTATCATCATATTGAATTTATCCTAGATTTCATATCTTAGGCCATTGATATACCTAGAAACATTTTCATCATCTCTCTCTCTCTCTGTCCAGCCCTGATGTTCAGCTTGTAGAACTCCTTTGTGTATTCTTTTATTGTCATTCCCTTTTGTCTCAGGTTCTGCAACTTCCTGATTAGATTTATCTAATAGTCATTGGGCATGAATTTATCTTTCAACTTGGCTACCATTCTATCCCAATTCTTAATCTTTTGTTTGCCTTTTCATCTTCTGTTAGACTGCAGTTCATCCCACCACAACGTTGCATGTCCTTCTAATCTGGTGACAACATGCTTCACCTTCTTCTCCTCATCGACGTCTTCATACTCGAAGTACTTGTCCATTGATCTTATCCAATCTAACAATTCTTCGACATCTAAATTTCCTTCATACATTGGGATATCTTTTCTCTAGCTCCCAATTTGACAAGCGCTTTTAGCAAGCGTTCTTCTGCAGCATCTTCTCCTGCAACTTCTTCAATTTCCCTTTCTTCTCTTTCTGCATCACTGACATATCCAACATTAGGTGCTATCCTTTGTGTTGTCTCCATAGCATCCAACCTTGCATGAAGTTCTCTCATCTCCCTTTCCACAACTCGATTTGCTACAGGTGGCTCTACATGTCTTCTAGGTGGCATTGTGTTGAACGTTTCTTCACACCACTACCACTTGATGTATCTGATACCTCTTAATGATATCAAAATTCATATTTTAACCTTCTCACCTTTCCCTATTGTCTACAAGAAAATTTTGTCTCTGATACCACTTGATGGTATCATACTATATCCTCTTGCTTATAGAAATCAATTATGTGGATCTGGTACCACTTGATGGTATCAGACAAAACTTTTCTCCTTCTTCCTTCCTGAGAATAAAATCAGGATCTGATACGAATTGATGTATCCCCGTTCCCCTCCTAGGGGTTCTACAACCTCACGGTCAAGGATCTTCCAAAACACTTAAGCCGAATCATCTTTCAAGCCTCTAACAGACCCTGGAACAACTTACATAGGCCTCGATTTGTTACCTCGCAGGTTTGCATTACCCGCACAACCACTTTCTGGGGCCTCTGGTAACTCTAACTAGTGAATGCTAGCTCCTCTTTCTAGGTTCTTCTTCTCATAATACCATGGGATATAACCTCGAGCAAGCCCCCTTCATGACTTCGAGCTTCGGCGGTTTGTGCGACTTCCACCCTCATTTCCTTCTGAAATGTCTTTCTTCCAAAACAATTGGATCTTTGTCGCATTTCCTTCTAGATATGAGGGTCCAGATCTACTTCTTCCTTCTCAACTTCACAGAGATTACACTTACTCCACACAATTTCCTCCAAAACTCTATCTCCTGAATTCCCTAATCTACTACCACATGTCTCCTTGCAACCAACAGTTAGGATTTTCTTCGCTGCTTTGGGACTTCGTCGATCCCCACTCTTAAGAACATTCAAACACTTTGAACCATGAAGTGTTGAAAGACTCCACGGTTATCCAACGTGTAACTCTCCCAGATTTGACAGTCTAGAATGATCCTGCTTCCCCCTGAACGGATATTGTTCGTTAATTTGAGGAATCTTTAAGGGCTTCTCCCTATTGAATAATTTTCACTGCTATCTCTCCTGAGCTTGTTCCTCCTTGAAACCTCTATCTCCTTAGAGCATTTCTTTGACACTTAGTCAAAATTGGCCTTGTGCACGCCTTGCAACAGGTTTTCTTTCCACAAGTCAACTTATTTATGTTGCAACTATGCACACCTTACAACAGTTCTTATATGGCTCAATTGTTCCTCCTGAACAATATGAATATGAGTGTGTTTTCGCCTATGCACACCTTCAATATTTTCCCTTTTGAACTTTTGAGTCGAAACAAACTCTGTCAATGCACACCTTGTGGACCCTTATGCACTCTTTGCAAACACAAGTTTCACATTATATCTTCTAATCTTTTGAGTCAAAATAGACTCTCTCAATGCACACCTTGTGGACACTCTGCACTCCTTGCATATAGGCTCGTAGAAGAGAAACAATTGAAACTTATCCAATATCTCCTAGATTCATATATTCAACCATGTAAATGCATTCATAACATAAGAACAAGAAATAACAGATAATTGTAATCAAACAAAAATCCTAACATTCATTCATCCAGATAGACTCAGTAACAGGAACACCAGAAATTTGGAACAATGCCTCTCTGTTATATTCATTCAACTGATATGTTCATGGATTCATACAATTTTCTTTAGCATCTCTCAACAAATCTCAACAACAACAACTCTCAACAGCAATAGCCTTCAATTACAATAAATCTCAGCTAATTTTCAACATCCTCATTTGGGCAACAAATACACATATTTATACAAGAGGGCTTCCAGAGTTTTCCCTCTTAATATCTTAGAGCTAACCTATCGAAATCAAAATCTTTCAGCTACTAAGGATTTATTACAATAAATGTTTGGGACAAACAGATAAGAGAAAATCCTTCGAATCTGTACTGCGATTTACTACATTAAAGGAAATACACTCCCCATTGATCTCATGCAATGGTTCAACTCTTAAACATTAAAGACGTTATTAAATTACAATATTTTCAAGATATCTATCTGATATGCCCTTGTTAAATTCAAAATCATTTCAAAATGCACACTAAGGTGCTGATTTCTCTTCCTCTTGCGCCTTGATGACGATGTTTCTGCATCATACTCCTCTAGCCAAAAATTCATGGACTCCTAACCATGAGATCTTGCATTGTCTTTCCATGATTTTGAATATCTGCTTCATTTACCCAACCGACATCTTCTATTGGGTGTCCCTTCCACTTTACCAAATACTCAAAATATGTCTTTCTCCTGGTATTCTTACCAATTCTTTGATCTATGATCTTTTCCATGTGCAAATTTTCTTCTATAGGCATCTGCTTCTCTCATTGGATCTCTTTATGATTTTCTGACTCTCTGGTGTCATCTCCTTTGTAAGGATACAAGTCTGAAATGTTGAATATGGGCGATATACCCACATCTTTTGGTAGCTCTATCTCATAAGAATTTTCATCAAATTTCCTTGGGATCTTTCATGGTCCTATCTTCTTCAGCTTTAGATTCTTATATGTTCCCCTTGGGAACATTTCCTTCCTGAGATGTGCTAGAACTTGATCTCCTAGTTCAAATTGAAGTTTTCTTCTATGTTGATCAACTTTGTGTTTTTACTCCATGCTGCTCTTCTGCAACTACTCTTTGATCTGATTATGAAGCTTATGCATTTCCACAGTGAAGTCTTCTTCTCCAACGCTCATGAATTCATTATCCTCAACATCTCTTAACTTCGATAGTCCTCTTGGCTTCATCCCATATACTATTTGAAATGGGCTCTTTCCTGTACTTATGTTTGGTGAGTCATCATATGTAAACTCTGCTTGTGACAGAATTTGATCCCATTGGCTATGATGTTAAATAACTAGACTCCTCAACAAATTTCATAAACTTCAGTTTACCACTGTTGGGCTCTAAATATATCCTAAAAACAACCTTTATGCATCAGCCGAAGGTAGGCGCTGGCACAATCATTTTACTTGTTTCCTACGTAGGTTCTTACCTTCCATTTTCAATACCTCATCCTCCAGAGATGCAACACCTACCAAGGGAACAACAATCATGACAAACGGGACGAAAGTTGTCCCATTAAAATGAACGACGCTGCCTTCAAAGGGAACAACAATCGTAACAAGGGAACAAAATTCATTATGTTGGACCAAACTAATGTCGTATTAATTGCATTGTAGTACTTGCCCAACCATCTAATTTTTCAATCCAAGCTTCGTAGACTTACGAAGCACATGCAAAATATATGTAGGACTGAAGCTAATTTAACCTAATCTAATGTTTAAGCTACAACTAAAATTGAATCATTAATCTAATGCAGGAAGTTGAAACACACGACTTGGAATTGAATTGTTAAAACACACGACTGAAATAAAATTGCGTAAATGAAATTAATCTAGGAATGGAAAATTGCGTCAAAGGATAAACAACATGTGAAGAGAAACGAGATGACACATGTGAGCTCACACTAACAGTAAAGAAATCTCAAATTACATTACAAGAATCAAAGGGAAAATCATGAAACAATAATGAAAGAATGAATCAAACTAAGAATCCCCTTTTCTTTCAAATCCTAATGACTCCTACTAAATGACTACTCAATGACTACCCCCTCATGAAGAGAGAGCACTCTCTTTTATACATGAGAGCCTTGAAGATAAGATAACCATCTCATAATTACAGATCCACTTTTCTCTCAACCAATTTCCCATTATTACAAAATATAATCCCTTCAAATCCTCACACATATCTATCATATATCTTGGATAAGATAT
>ML802247.1:149710-192513 GCA_009831015.1 Picea engelmannii
CATGGGATAAAGTGTGCCATCTTTGAGAATCTATCAACTACTACAAATATGGAATCACTTCCTCTTTGTGTTCTTGGTAATCCCAACACAAAATCCATGCTTATTTCATCCCAAGCCCTGTCTGGAATAGGCAATGGTTGATACAATCTAGTGTTTTGTCTCTTTTCTTTTGCATACTGGAAAATATTACACTTGTCCACAAATTTATTCACTTGTTCCCTCATGCCTGGCCAATAGTATGAATTGTTCAACTGTGCAAATGTCTTGTCATGACCAAAATGTCCTGATGGTCCTCTACTATGTTTTTCCCTCAATAGATTTTCTCTCATTGAGCACTTTGGTATGCACAACTGGCAACCTTTAAACAATAATCCATCTTGAATCAAATAGTATTTCCACTAGATTTTGTCTCTGAGCATGGGATTTTCACATGCCTCATATGCTTCTTTAAAATCTGGATCATCACAATACATCTCCTTAAGGAATTCAAACCCTAAGGTTTTCACATGAAATTTCTGCAGAATCAAACATCTCCTACTTAATGCATCAACAATTTTGTTATCATTACCAGAAATATGCTTAATGAAAAAAGTGAAATTTTTCATAAACTCTATCCACTTAGCATGTCTTTGATTTAATTTCTCATGTTTGGTTATGAATTGCAAAACTTGATTATCACTATACAAAACTAACTCTTTTGGAACAAGGTAGTGCCTCCATTTGTTCAAGGCTTGAATTATGGCATAAAACTCTTTATCATATGTGGAGTACTTTCTCTTAGTGTCATTTATCTTCTCACTGAGATATGCAATAGGCCTATTATCTTGGCTCAAAACTACTCCAATTACAACTCCACTAGCATCACATCTTACTTGAAATGTCTTCCTTAAATCTGGCAAGACCAACATCAGTTGTTCTATTATATTCTCCTTTAATATCCTGAAGCTTTTCTCAGCTTCTTCCATCCACTTAAAAGACTTGTATATATTCTTCACCATATCGATAATTGGTGTACAAATTCCACTGAAATTTCTAATGAACTTCCTATAGAAACTTGCTAATCCATGGAAGCTTCTCACCTTGAATATGCTCCTTGGTGACGGTCATTCTCTGATTGCTCTCACCTTCTCTAGATCCATCTTCAATACATTTGAAGAGATTAAAAAACCCAAATAAATGAGTTATGTCTTCATAAAAGAGTACTTCTTCATATGTATCAACAGATTCTCTCCCTGCAACCTTCTCATCACTAATGTTAGATGTCTCACATGCTCTTCTTTAGTTTTACTGAATACTAGTATATCATCCAGATATACAATCACAAACTTCCCAATGAAATCTTTCAATACCTCATTCATCAACCTCATAAAAGTACTTGAGGCATTTTTCAAGACAAATGGAATAACAATCCACTCATACAACCCTTCATTTGTTTTAAACGTTGTTTTCCACTCCTCACCTTCTCTCATCCTTATCTGGTGATATCCACTTTTCATATCTATCTTTGAAAAATAATTTAATCCACTCAAACAATCCATTAAGTCATCCATCCTTGGTAAGGGAAATATATACATGATGGTGATCTTGTTTATGTCTCTTGAATCTGTACACATTCTCCATCCTCCATCTTTCTTTGGAGTTAACAAAGGTGGTATTATGCATGGACTCAAGATTTCTCTGACCAAACCTTTGTCCATCAAATCCTGGACTTGTCTCTTTACCTCCTCATTCTCATGAGGTGTTAGTTTGTATGCTTCTTTGTTTGGCATAATTTCTCCTGGTATTAGATCAATGTGATGGATGATAATCCTAATGGGTGGAAATGAGCTTTAAAAATCATCCACTACTATATCAACAAAATTCTCCAATAGCTCCTGAATTTCTTCAGGCGGATCCTCCATAGAAGTACTTGTAAGGATAACTCTGGGTTTCCTCACCACAACAAACTGCATCTCCTATCCCTTCTTGAATTCACTCAGGAGTTCCTTCCCACTCATAATAAATATACATGTTGGATTCTTCCTTTACTTTATTCTCCTCTATTGGCAGTGACATGTGTGTCCCACCATTATTCTCCAAAGTATAAGTATTTTTTCTCCCATCATGAATGACATTCCTATCATATTTCCATGGTCTCCCAAAGAAAACATGACATACATCCATGGGAATCACATCACACAAAATCTCATCTCTATATCCTCCTATCTTAAATTAAACCAGGCATTGTTTAGTTACTATTACCTGGTGTCCTTTCTGCAACCATGAGACCTTATACGGAGTCATATGTGCACTTCTCTCTAGCTCCAATTTCTCCACCATCTCTATGGATACTAAGTTATCAGTGCTCCCACTATCAATTATCACCTTTCATACTCTATCTTTAGTCTTGCAAGTAGTCCTAAACAAACTATTCCTCTGCACTGGTTTTTCAACCTATGGCTCTGGCTTTAAGAGAGCCTTCTTCATCATCATATATCTCCAATATTCTTCACATTCTGCCTCAACATTCCTCTTCTATGCCTCCGAAATGTGAGCTTCACATCCTCCTTCTTTATTTATCTTGGGACATTCCTAAGACATGTGTCATGTCTTTCCACAGGGATAACACTTCACTTCTCCTCCTTTGTCTCTTCTTATTCCTTAAGGAAAATAATTTGTTCCACCATACTATCTCCCTCGAGAACTTCCTCCTCTTTCTAAGTGACTATGTGGTTTTTCAGTCTCCACCTTAGGCTTCTGTGGATTTTGTTGGGCAATTACCTTGCCTCTGTTTAGACTTCTTCCTATTCTTCCCTGGATCTGTTTGTTGGCCAACTTATCTTATGCCTTTAGTGCAATATGATAAGAATCCTCCACTGTCCTCACTATCATCATACTAATTTCATCCTGGATTTCATATCTGAAGCCATTGATATACCTGGTAACCTTTTCATCATCTCTCTCTCTATGTCCATCCCTGATGTTCATCTTGTAGAACTCCTCTATGTACTCTTTTACTATCATTCCATTCTATCTCAAGTTTTGCAACTTCCTGAAAATATTTATCTGATATTCCTTGGGTATGAATTTATCTTTCATCTTGGCTACCATTCTATCCTAATTCTTAATATTTTTCTTTCTTTGCATCTTCTGTCATCCTGCAATTCATCCCATCACAACACTACATGTCCTTTTAATCTGGTGACATCATGCTTCACCTTATTCTCCTCATCGATCTCTTCATAGTCGAAGTACTTATCCATCGATCTTATCCAATGCAACAATTCTTAGGCATCTAAATTTTCTTCATACATTGGGATGCCTATCTTTCCTCTAGCTCCCAACTTGACAATGACTTTCAGCAAGCGTTCTTCTGCAACATCTTCTCCTACAACTTCCTCAATTTCCCTTTCTTCTCTTTCTACATCACTGACATATATAGCATTAGGTTCTCTCCTTTTTTTTGTCTCCATAGAATCCAACCTTGCATGAAGTTCTCTCATTTCCCTTTCCAAAACTCAATTTTCTACATGTGGCTCTGAACGTCTTCTAGGTGGCATTGTGCTGAAATTTTCTTTACACCACTACCACTTGATGTATCTGATACCTCTTGATGATATCATACTTCCTCTTTTCACCTTCTCACCTTTCCCTACTTTATGCAAGAAAATTTCGTCTCTGATACCACTTGATGGTATCATACTATCTCCTCTTGCCTACAAAAATCAATTATGTCGCTTTGATACCACTTGATGGTATCAGACAAAACATTTCTCCTTCCTCCTGTATGATAAAAACATTAGGCTATGATACCACTTGATGCATCGCCCTTCCCCTCCTAGGGGTTTTGGGACCTCCCGGTCAAGGATCTTCCAAAACACTTAAGCTGAATCATCTTTCGGGCCTCTAACAGACCTTGGAACAACTTACACAAGCCTCGATTTGTTACCTTGTAGGTCTAAATTACCCACACGACCTCTTTATGGTGCCTCTGGTAACTGTAACTGGAGGGCTCTAGCTCCTCTTTCTAGGATCTTCTTCTCATAATATCGTAGGCTATAACCTCAGGCCAACCCCCTTCTTGACTTCGGGCTTTGGCGATTTTTGCGACCTCCACCCTTGTTTCCTTCTGAAATGTATTTCTTCTTAAACACTTTGATCTTTGAAATGTGTCCTTTTGGATCTGACGGTCCAACTCTACTTCGAACTTCATGACTTCGGGGAGATTACACTTACTCCACACAATTTCCTCCAAAAAACTATCTCCTGAATTCCCTAATCCGCTGCCACGTGTCTCCTTGCGACCAATAGATAGGATTTGCTTCACCGCTTTGGGACCTCGAAAGACTCCACGACTATCCTTCATGCAACTCTCCCAGATCTAACAGTCTAGAGGGATCTTGCTTCCCCCTGAATGTATCTTGTTCGTTAATTTGAGGAATCTTCAAGGGCTTCTCCCTATTGAAGAATTCTCACCGCTATCTCTCTTGAGCTTGTTCCTCATTGAAGCCTCTATATCCTCAGAGCGTTTCTTCGACACTTAGTCGAAAATTTCCCTTTTCATGCCTTGCAAAAGGTCATGACTCAACTTCTTTATGCTGCAACTATGCACACCTTGCAACAAATGTTATACGGCTCAATTTTTCCTCCTGAACAATATGAATCTAAGTGTGTTTTCCCCTACGCACACCTTCAAGATTTTCCCTTGTTAACTTCTAAGTCGAAAAATACTTTGTTAATGCACACCTTGCGGACCCTTATGCACTCATTGCAAACAAAAGTTTCATGTTATCTCTTCTGAGTAGAAATAGACTCTGTCAATGCACACCTTGCGGACACTCTGCACTCTTTGCATACAGGCTCGTAGAAGAGAAACAATTGAAACTTATCCAATATCTCCCATATCCATATATTCAACCATTTAAATGCATTCATAACATAATAAAAATAAATAATAGAGATTTGCAATTAAACAAAAATCCTACCATTCATTTATTCAGATAGACTCAATAACAACAACACCAGACATTTGGAACAATGCTTCTCTGTTATATTCATTCAACTGATATATACATGTATTAATACAATGCTCTTCAACATCTCTCAACAACTCTCAATAGAAACAACTCTCGACATTAATAACATTCAGCAACAATAAATCTCAGCTAATTTTCAGCAGCCTCATTTGGGAAACAAATACACACATTTATATAAGAGGGCTTCTAGAGTTTTCCCTCCGACTATCTTAGAGCTAACCTATTGAAATTAAAATCTTTCTACTACTAAGGATTTATTACAATAAATGTTTAGGACAAACAAATAAGAGAAAACACTTCGAATCTGTACTTTGATTTACTACATTAAAGGAAATACACTCCCCATCGATCTCATGTGACGTTTCATCTCTTAATCATTAAAGATGTTCTTGAATTACAATCTTTTCAAGATATCTGCATGATATGCCCTTCTTTAATTCAAAATCATTTCAAAATGTGCACTAGGGTGCTGAGTTTTCTTCCTCTTGCGCCTTGATGATGATGCTTCTACATCATATTCCTTTGGCCAAAAATTTATGGACTCATGTGCATGAGGTCCTACACTGACTTTCCATGCTTCTGAATATCTTATTCATTTACCCAACTAGCATCTTCTACTGGGTGTCCCTTCCACTTTACCAAATACTCAAAATATGTCTTTCTCCCGGCCTTCTTACCAATTCTTTGATCTATGATCTTCGCCATGTGTGGATTTTCTACTATATGAATCTGCCTCTCCCATTGGATCTCTTTCTGATTTTCTGACTCTCTGGTGTCATCTCCCCTGTAAGGATACAGGTATGAAATGTTTAACATGGGAAATATACCCACATCTTCTGGTATCTCTATCTCATAAGCATTTTCATCAAATTTCCTTAGGATCTTGCATGGTCCTATCTTCTTCAGCTTCAATTTGTTATATATTCCCCTTGGGAACCTTTCCTTCATGAGATGTGCTAGAACTTGATCTCCCACTTCAAATTGAAGTTTTCTTCTATATTGATCAACTCTTCTTTTGTACTCCCTGCTTCTTTTTTGCAACTTCTCTTTGATCTAATTATGAATCTTTTGCATTTCTGCAGTGAAGTCTTATGCTCCAGCGCTCCTGAATTCATTCTGATCTAGATCTCTTAATTCTAATACTCCTCTTAGATTCATCCCATATACTATATGAAATGGGCTCTTTCCTGTACTTCTGTTTGGTCATTCATTATATGCAAACTCTTCTTGTGAGAGAATTTGATCCAACTGGATATGATGTTCAATAACCATACTCGGAAAATTTCCTAAACTTCGATTTACCACCTCAGTCTATCCATCTATTTGAGGGTTATATGATGAACCAAAAGACAGTTATTTCCCCAGCTTCTTCCAGAATGTCCTCTAGAAATGACCAATAAATTATGTGTCTCTTTCTGAGACAATACTCCTGGGCAACCCATGAAGTCTCACAACTTCCTTAAAAAACAAATTTGTAATGCGCGTTGCATCATTATTTTTCTGGCATGGGATAAAGTGTGCCATATTTGAGAATCTATCAACTACTACAAATATGGAAACACTTCCTCTTTGTGTTCTTGTAAATCCCAACACAAAATCCATGCTTATTGCATCCCAAGTCCTGTCAGGAATATGAAATGGTTGATACAATCCAGTGTTTTGTCTCTTTCCTTTTGCATACTGGAAAATATTACACATGTCCAAACAATTATTCACGTATTCCCTCATACCTGGCCCATAATATGAATTGTTCAATTGTGTAAATGTCTTGTCATGGCCAAAATGTCCTGTTAGTCCTCCAGTATGTTTTTCCTTCAACAAATTTTATCTCATTGAGCACTTTAGTATGCACAACTAGCAACCTTTAAGCAACAATCCATCTTGAATCAAATACTTTTTCCACTAGTTTCAGTCTCTGAGCACAGGATGTGAAAATGCCTCTTATGCTTCTTTAAAATCTTGATCATCACAGTACATCTCCTTAAGGTGTTCAAACCCTAAGGTTTTCACTTGAAATTCCTGTAGAATCATACATCTCATGCTCAATGCATAAACAATGTTTTTAGCATTACCAGAAATATATTTAATGACAAAAGTGAAATTTTGCATACACTCTATCCACTTAGCATCTCTTTGATCTAATTTATCTTGTCTGGTTATGAATTTCAAAGCTTGATTATTGCTATACAAAACAAACTCTTTTGGAACAAGGTAGTGCCTACATTTATTCAAGGATTGAATTATGGCATAAAACTCTCTATCATATGTGGAGTACTTTCTCTTAGTGTCATTAAGATTCTCATTGAAATATGCAACATGCCTATTATCTTGGCTCAAAACCGCTCCAATTGAAACTCCATTAGCATCACATCTTACTTCAAATGTCTTCTCCTTTAAATGTTGTTCTGTTATCTTCTCCTTTAATATCCTAATGCGTTTCTCAGCTTCTTCTGTCCACTTAAAATACTTGTGTCTCTTCTTCCCTGTATCCATCATTGGTGCACAAATTCCACTGAAATTTCTATTGAACTTCCTATAGAAACTTTCTAATCCATGGAAGCTTCTCACCACAAATATGCTCCTAGGCGACGTCCATTCTCTGAATTCTCTCACCTTCTCTGGATCCATATTCAATTCATTTGAAGAGTTTACAAAACCCAAATAAATGAGTTATGTCTTCATAAAATAGTACTTATTCAGATTTAGCAACAACTTCTCTCGTTGCAACCTTCTCATCACTAATGTCAGATGTCTCAAATGCTCTTCTTCAGTTTTACTAAAGACTAGTATATCATCCAGATATACAATCACAAACTTACCAATGAAATATTTCAATACCTCATTCATCAACCTCATAAAAGTACTCAGGGCATTTGTCAAGCCAAATGGAATAACAAGCCATGCATACAACCCTTTGTTTGTTTTGAAGGTTTTTTTACACTCATCACCTCCTCTCATCCTTATCTGGTGATATCCACTTTTTAGATCTATCTTTGAAAAATAATTGTCTCCACTCAAACAATCCGTTAATTCATCCATCACTGGTAAAGGAAATATCTACTTTATGGTGATCTTGTTTATGGCTCTTAAGTCTGTACACATTCTCCATCCTCCATCTTTTTTCAGACTTAACACAGTTGGTATTGTTCATGGACTCAAGCTTTCTCTAACCAAACCTTTGTCCATCAAATGCTGGACTTCTTTCTTTACCTCCTCATTCTCTTGAGGTGTTAGTATGTATGTTTCTTTGTTCGACAGACTTGCTCATGTTATTAGATCAATGTGATGGATGATACTCCTGATGGGTGGAAATGAGCTTGGTAACTCATCATCTACTATATCAACAAAATTCTCCAACAACTCTTGAATTTCTCCAGGCAGATCCTCCATAGAAGTACTTGTAAGGATAACTCTGGGTTTCCTCACCACAATAAACTGCATCTCCTATTCCTTATTGACTTCACTTAGGAGTTCCTTCCCACTCATGAGAATTATACTTGTGCTAGATTCTTCCTTTGCTTTCTTCTCCTCTATTGGAAGTAACATGTGTGTCCTACCATTCTTCTCCAAAGTATAATTATTTTTTCTCCCATCCTGAATGACATTATTGTCATAATTCCATGGTCTCGCCAACAAAACATGACATACATCCATGGGAATCACATCACACAAAATCTCATCTGTATATCCTCCTATCTTAAATTCAACTAGGCATTGTTCAGTTACCATTACCTAGTGTCCTTTCTGCAACCATGAGACCTTATATGGAGTTAGATGTGCAGTTGTCTCCACCTCCAATCTCTCCACTATCTCTATGGATACGAAGTTATCAGTGCTCCCACTGTCAATTATCACCTTTCATACTCTATCTTTAGTCTTGCAAGAAGTCCTGAACAAACTGTTCCTCTGCACTAGTTTTTCAACCTCTGGATCTGGATTTAAGAGAACCTTATTCATCATCATAGATCTCCCATCTTATGCACCTTCTTCCTCAACATTCCGCTTCACCATATTATGCACCATCTCATGCCCCTCCAAAATGTGAGCTTCACATCCTCCTTCTTTCTTTCTCTTAGGACATTCCAAAGACATGTGTCATGTATTTCGATAGGCATAACACTTCACTTCTCCTCCTCTACCTCTTCCTCTTCCTCGAGGAAAATAATTTCTTCCACCATACTGTCTCCCTCGGGAACTTCCTCCTCTTTCTGAGTGACTATGTGGTTTTTCAGTCTCCACCTTTTACTTATGTAGCTTATCATGGGAAATTCCCTTGCCTCTGTTTAGAATTCTTCCTCTACTTCGCTGTCTTTGTTTCCTAGCCAACTTCTCTTCTGCCTTCAGTTCAATCTGATAAGCATCCTCCACTGTCCTCACTATCATCATATTGAATTTATCCTAGATTTCATATCTTAGGCCATTGATATACCTAGAAACATTTTCATCATCTCTCTCTCTCTCTGTCCAGCCCTGATGTTCAGCTTGTAGAACTCCTTTGTGTATTCTTTTATTGTCATTCCCTTTTGTCTCAGGTTCTGCAACTTCCTGATTAGATTTATCTAATAGTCATTGGGCATGAATTTATCTTTCAACTTGGCTACCATTCTATCCCAATTCTTAATCTTTTGTTTGCCTTTTCATCTTCTGTTAGACTGCAGTTCATCCCACCACAACGTTGCATGTCCTTCTAATCTGGTGACAACATGCTTCACCTTCTTCTCCTCATCGACGTCTTCATACTCGAAGTACTTGTCCATTGATCTTATCCAATCTAACAATTCTTCGACATCTAAATTTCCTTCATACATTGGGATATCTTTTCTCTAGCTCCCAATTTGACAAGCGCTTTTAGCAAGCGTTCTTCTGCAGCATCTTCTCCTGCAACTTCTTCAATTTCCCTTTCTTCTCTTTCTGCATCACTGACATATCCAACATTAGGTGCTATCCTTTGTGTTGTCTCCATAGCATCCAACCTTGCATGAA
The DNA here is from genome assembly GCA_009831015.1 of Picea engelmannii. Lineage (NCBI taxonomy): Eukaryota > Viridiplantae > Streptophyta > Pinopsida > Pinales > Pinaceae > Picea > Picea engelmannii. The sequence continues at coordinate 159,709 of ML802247.1, forward strand.
GTTCTCTCATCTCCCTTTCCACAACTCGATTTGCTACAGGTGGCTCTACATGTCTTCTAGGTGGCATTGTGTTGAACGTTTCTTCACACCACTACCACTTGATGTATCTGATACCTCTTAATGATATCAAAATTCATATTTTAACCTTCTCACCTTTCCCTATTGTCTACAAGAAAATTTTGTCTCTGATACCACTTGATGGTATCATACTATATCCTCTTGCTTATAGAAATCAATTATGTGGATCTGGTACCACTTGATGGTATCAGACAAAACTTTTCTCCTTCTTCCTTCCTGAGAATAAAATCAGGATCTGATACGAATTGATGTATCCCCGTTCCCCTCCTAGGGGTTCTACAACCTCACGGTCAAGGATCTTCCAAAACACTTAAGCCGAATCATCTTTCAAGCCTCTAACAGACCCTGGAACAACTTACATAGGCCTCGATTTGTTACCTCGCAGGTTTGCATTACCCGCACAACCACTTTCTGGGGCCTCTGGTAACTCTAACTAGTGAATGCTAGCTCCTCTTTCTAGGTTCTTCTTCTCATAATACCATGGGATATAACCTCGAGCAAGCCCCCTTCATGACTTCGAGCTTCGGCGGTTTGTGCGACTTCCACCCTCATTTCCTTCTGAAATGTCTTTCTTCCAAAACAATTGGATCTTTGTCGCATTTCCTTCTAGATATGAGGGTCCAGATCTACTTCTTCCTTCTCAACTTCACAGAGATTACACTTACTCCACACAATTTCCTCCAAAACTCTATCTCCTGAATTCCCTAATCTACTACCACATGTCTCCTTGCAACCAACAGTTAGGATTTTCTTCGCTGCTTTGGGACTTCGTCGATCCCCACTCTTAAGAACATTCAAACACTTTGAACCATGAAGTGTTGAAAGACTCCACGGTTATCCAACGTGTAACTCTCCCAGATTTGACAGTCTAGAATGATCCTGCTTCCCCCTGAACGGATATTGTTCGTTAATTTGAGGAATCTTTAAGGGCTTCTCCCTATTGAATAATTTTCACTGCTATCTCTCCTGAGCTTGTTCCTCCTTGAAACCTCTATCTCCTTAGAGCATTTCTTTGACACTTAGTCAAAATTGGCCTTGTGCACGCCTTGCAACAGGTTTTCTTTCCACAAGTCAACTTATTTATGTTGCAACTATGCACACCTTACAACAGTTCTTATATGGCTCAATTGTTCCTCCTGAACAATATGAATATGAGTGTGTTTTCGCCTATGCACACCTTCAATATTTTCCCTTTTGAACTTTTGAGTCGAAACAAACTCTGTCAATGCACACCTTGTGGACCCTTATGCACTCTTTGCAAACACAAGTTTCACATTATATCTTCTAATCTTTTGAGTCAAAATAGACTCTCTCAATGCACACCTTGTGGACACTCTGCACTCCTTGCATATAGGCTCGTAGAAGAGAAACAATTGAAACTTATCCAATATCTCCTAGATTCATATATTCAACCATGTAAATGCATTCATAACATAAGAACAAGAAATAACAGATAATTGTAATCAAACAAAAATCCTAACATTCATTCATCCAGATAGACTCAGTAACAGGAACACCAGAAATTTGGAACAATGCCTCTCTGTTATATTCATTCAACTGATATGTTCATGGATTCATACAATTTTCTTTAGCATCTCTCAACAAATCTCAACAACAACAACTCTCAACAGCAATAGCCTTCAATTACAATAAATCTCAGCTAATTTTCAACATCCTCATTTGGGCAACAAATACACATATTTATACAAGAGGGCTTCCAGAGTTTTCCCTCTTAATATCTTAGAGCTAACCTATCGAAATCAAAATCTTTCAGCTACTAAGGATTTATTACAATAAATGTTTGGGACAAACAGATAAGAGAAAATCCTTCGAATCTGTACTGCGATTTACTACATTAAAGGAAATACACTCCCCATTGATCTCATGCAATGGTTCAACTCTTAAACATTAAAGACGTTATTAAATTACAATATTTTCAAGATATCTATCTGATATGCCCTTGTTAAATTCAAAATCATTTCAAAATGCACACTAAGGTGCTGATTTCTCTTCCTCTTGCGCCTTGATGACGATGTTTCTGCATCATACTCCTCTAGCCAAAAATTCATGGACTCCTAACCATGAGATCTTGCATTGTCTTTCCATGATTTTGAATATCTGCTTCATTTACCCAACCGACATCTTCTATTGGGTGTCCCTTCCACTTTACCAAATACTCAAAATATGTCTTTCTCCTGGTATTCTTACCAATTCTTTGATCTATGATCTTTTCCATGTGCAAATTTTCTTCTATAGGCATCTGCTTCTCTCATTGGATCTCTTTATGATTTTCTGACTCTCTGGTGTCATCTCCTTTGTAAGGATACAAGTCTGAAATGTTGAATATGGGCGATATACCCACATCTTTTGGTAGCTCTATCTCATAAGAATTTTCATCAAATTTCCTTGGGATCTTTCATGGTCCTATCTTCTTCAGCTTTAGATTCTTATATGTTCCCCTTGGGAACATTTCCTTCCTGAGATGTGCTAGAACTTGATCTCCTAGTTCAAATTGAAGTTTTCTTCTATGTTGATCAACTTTGTGTTTTTACTCCATGCTGCTCTTCTGCAACTACTCTTTGATCTGATTATGAAGCTTATGCATTTCCACAGTGAAGTCTTCTTCTCCAACGCTCATGAATTCATTATCCTCAACATCTCTTAACTTCGATAGTCCTCTTGGCTTCATCCCATATACTATTTGAAATGGGCTCTTTCCTGTACTTATGTTTGGTGAGTCATCATATGTAAACTCTGCTTGTGACAGAATTTGATCCCATTGGCTATGATGTTAAATAACTAGACTCCTCAACAAATTTCATAAACTTCAGTTTACCACTGTTGGGCTCTAAATATATCCTAAAAACAACCTTTATGCATCAGCCGAAGGTAGGCGCTGGCACAATCATTTTACTTGTTTCCTACGTAGGTTCTTACCTTCCATTTTCAATACCTCATCCTCCAGAGATGCAACACCTACCAAGGGAACAACAATCATGACAAACGGGACGAAAGTTGTCCCATTAAAATGAACGACGCTGCCTTCAAAGGGAACAACAATCGTAACAAGGGAACAAAATTCATTATGTTGGACCAAACTAATGTCGTATTAATTGCATTGTAGTACTTGCCCAACCATCTAATTTTTCAATCCAAGCTTCGTAGACTTACGAAGCACATGCAAAATATATGTAGGACTGAAGCTAATTTAACCTAATCTAATGTTTAAGCTACAACTAAAATTGAATCATTAATCTAATGCAGGAAGTTGAAACACACGACTTGGAATTGAATTGTTAAAACACACGACTGAAATAAAATTGCGTAAATGAAATTAATCTAGGAATGGAAAATTGCGTCAAAGGATAAACAACATGTGAAGAGAAACGAGATGACACATGTGAGCTCACACTAACAGTAAAGAAATCTCAAATTACATTACAAGAATCAAAGGGAAAATCATGAAACAATAATGAAAGAATGAATCAAACTAAGAATCCCCTTTTCTTTCAAATCCTAATGACTCCTACTAAATGACTACTCAATGACTACCCCCTCATGAAGAGAGAGCACTCTCTTTTATACATGAGAGCCTTGAAGATAAGATAACCATCTCATAATTACAGATCCACTTTTCTCTCAACCAATTTCCCATTATTACAAAATATAATCCCTTCAAATCCTCACACATATCTATCATATATCTTGGATAAGATATTCCAACCAAATCTCCATGATCTTCTCCATGGAATAGGCTTGAATTATCTCCTCAAATCTTGAAATGGTGGAGGAAGTATTCGAGAAGTGTTTTTGAATTAATCCTTCACATATTCCTACACATTACAAATCTCACACATTTTTGAGATATATATGAAAACATGTCAATTTTCTAATATTTAATCACAAATTCTCTTTTAATACTAAAATGAATAAAGTGGAAAATAATAAGGTGAAACCCAAATATATTTATGAAAATGATACCATGAAAGGTTAATGGGGCGATGAAATGTGAATAATGATGAAGGGAAAGGTGGATGAAAATATGACATTTCGGAGCCCCAACATACCCCCAAATTGAACTTGTTGCATGTCCGCATGCAACTATGCATGGATCTTAAGAAATTTTGGCATCTGAATTTTGGGTTTGAGTGGTGATAATGAATATTTCCAGGATGGGATTTACATGAGTAACAACTGACATTTTCTTATGGTTGGTTCTTGTGTGACAACCATGAATATAAATAATGTTGGTTCTTGTGTAAACAACATCCATTTCATTATTTGTTCTCTTGCTATTATGATAATATTTTACCCATATACTTGCTCGAAACAATAAGCTATCAATGTGAATAAGGAAAAATCACTGAGTATAATAAATCCCTTTTTCATATTTGTGAATCATGTCAATATGTATATGAATGCTTATGAAGAAAAGTGAAACAGAGTATCATTGAAAAATAAATGTTGGTGAATGGTAAAAGAGATGAAAAATGGAATGATGGTAGTGGAAAAATGGAGTGATGATAGTGAATAAAGCCCCCTATACCACCAACTAATTTGGTTGCATTTCCGCATGCAACTTGGCATGGGTCATAGAAGTGAAAAGGAAAGGGAGCTTGGTGAGGGAATTTTACAAATTATTCATTGCTAGCAGTTGAGGAATTGCATGATTAAAGTTTAGAAAATAACATACCTCCACTTACCCAAAACGTTGATGAACTATGAAATAGGAATATGGATGATGCGGTTGTTGGAGCATGGAAGATGTCACTGCTGCAGGATCATGAAAATGTAACTGTGTATGTTGTAGTTGCAACTATTGTAACTACTGGAACAATGAATGTGAAGTGGAGGAATTTGAATTGTTGCTAATGAATCATGGAAAAGAGAAGTATGAAAGTGGAACTATGGTACTCTCATATAGCTTAAAAATATTGTTGCAATTGTTGATGGAGTTCATGAAAAATTGAATAGTCTCCACCTGCTGCTAAACCTGATGATACAATTCTAGTGATGTGAATGAATGTGTCTATGTCAAGCATGAAAATAAGTCATTGGATTACCGACCATTGATGAATGTCATTAACCAATGCGAGGAAAAATCACCATTGATGTCAATGAGTGCCAAGGTACCCGAGTACGTCTTGCGAAGTGTGAATGAATGAGTTGATGTCGAGCCACTTGCAAGATCTAACGATCAACGAACATTGATGTATTCCTATGATTTTCAGTGAGAGAACTTGCCATTAAGGCATGCACGCCTCTAGGTACTCAAAATGGACTCTAGTCTATATCCCCGATAAGGTGATGAGGTCGATGGGGAAAGATTTGTTGAAAGGTGGGCCTTAATGAATCCCACATCAGTCAACGTGAGTTTGATAAAAGATTGGTAGGACTATAGGAAATATCTCACTAGCAACAATGTGTATGGCAAGGCAATGTAATCATGGAAAAGGAGGTGACTGGTTTTATTTAGAAGGAAAAATAAAAATGGAAAAAGAAGGAAAAAATGTATGTGACTCAGAAAAGAATGGGCATGTGTGAAGTTGTGACTGATAAGGCAGTGGAAAGTGGACTTCAATACATGGATGACTAATGTGCATTTGAAGGAAAAAATGGGGGTAAACATTCATGACGCAAATGGGTTTATGGAAGTTTCATGTGTAACAACAAACGTCGTGATGTTTATGATGAGTAACAACTCCTTCAAGCAGTCAACAAAGCATGTTTTTTTTTTTTTTTCCAGAAAAGTTTCTATGATTCTTGAAAGTCACTTCTGGAAGAAATTCGATCGTATTTGAACCTGTAAAATGTTAGCACTAATCTGCAGCAAATAGTGTGAGAATATCGAAAACATAAAGTGTAGAAATTAATACTAATTCTGTCACCCAAATGAAAAAATGAAATGTGTTTTTACCGGTTGGTGATAGCACCATTTTGACAATCCTCTTCGTGAATACCTGCTGAAGTGACTTCACAATAATTTTATCAAAAAAAAAAAAGATAAAAGCATGATTCCAATGATGTTGTCAGGAAATGTGAAAATCCATTTGCAAATTTTTATTTTTAGAATGTTTGATTTGTTTTCAATTTTTATTTTTATTTTTATTGCCAGTATCGCTTGCATGCAATTGTATAGGGATCCAAATGTGCTCTTTGTGGATGCTTTCACTTAAAGAGTTTATGGAAACACTTTTATCATCATGATCTGATTAGATACCACTACATGTTCGACCACATACAACATGAAGTAAAACCAGAACTAAAACAAATAACAAGAACTTCTTTATCCATACATTTTTCATTTTCATAATAGTTTTTTCTTTGTATGTTTTTTTATTATTATTGTTTTTCTTAATAAAACAAATTAAATGTTTTTTTTTGTGGTTTCATAGTTTTTATTTTATTTTTGTTTTACATATCAAAGGAAAATGCAAAAAATTGAAATGATACTAACGGAAAAATGGAAAACGAAGCACCCAAAATTAAAATTGTCCTTCTCACATGCAATCAACATTATAGATGTATAATTTTCCTTCTCAAGGATGCTAAAACCAGGGGTGACTTCAAAAATAGCCAAGTTTCAACAAAATGCATAACTAACAGATCATTGCCAAATCTTGGTGAAGTTTCCCATGGTCAAAAGACTGTCAGATTGTGTGTAGAAGGTGCATTAAATCGCTAAAAATATGGCATAAAGAGTGGTGTGGATGGGGTTTGACCCATAAAATAAGATCTCCTAATCATTACACCAAGTTCTATTACTGTGATATTGCATTCGAAAATATTTTTTTATTATTGTTTTTGTTGCACGCTGCTATAGGGGTGTATTTGCAAGGTGTAACAACGAACGCTAAATACGATTTTCTCACAAACGAGTTTGAAATGACAAACTGGGCTGAGCTGCAATTTTGCATGTAGTTTCCTATGGTTTGAATGCTTCTACATGTCGAAAATCAGCAATACCCACATAACAGTTTTTGCGAAAAATGAAAAATAGATGAAGGTGACTATATTGATTTTCTCGAAAACCATGCAGTAAGTTGGCCTAAAATTTAGTCGGTTTTTTAATCATAACATAATGCACTTCCTGTCCAAAAATCATAAGAATCGATATCCTTGTTTGTGAGATATCTTTAGTTCAATTTCCGCATTTTTATTTTGTTTTTTTATTTTTATTTTTTGGTATATTTTCTTTTTTAAATAAAACTACAAATTTTATTAGAATTTGAGACAAATCAAATAGAATCAAATTCTTTAGCAAATGGAGACAAATTAATTTTGAAAATTGAAGACAAAAAATGATTTAAACATTTTGTTCAAATCTTCAACAATACCAAAACATTCCTCAAAATATCTCATAGCCATTCGTTTGATCTTTACTTTATGATCTTCCAAATCGCAACACGACGCAGGAAGAGAGCATACTTATTTGAGAGCATACTTATTCTAAAAAATAAAAAAACTTGAAAATAAAATCCTACATACTCTATGATAATTAGAATTAAAAATTAGTTACGTGTAATTAAACTTCCAGTGGAGCCATTCACGTAACAGTAGTTGTTGTAGGAAAATCTCCCTGCGGACAGGTAGATTGCCTCTAAGAGCTTGACCCTAACTCTAAGACAAAAAATTCTTAACGTGGACACTGAATTCCTTTCAAATCTATCTAAACTAACACAAGAGAAGGAAGGATGATAGAAGTACCTTTTTATCGACGTTTGTCCCTGCATGCTCCGAGTTGTGCTCCAATTCTTTCTCCTCGCTGAGTTCTGCAGACAAACAAGATACAACCACTTCCTACTCTATTGATATTAGCTTGAAAACAAATCTATCAATTAACGATAAGTTCATGTGACATTAGACACAAACTAGAAAGAAACAGGCCAAGCGTGTCATATTAATGAGAATAACGACAACAGTACTTACAATCGTAGATGCGAATGCGACAGCTTCGTCGAGTCCTCTTCGTCTAACCCTTGCTTGAAAGATCCACAACCTGGATAACAGCAGCTTCACTGATCACTCTCCTTTGGCTGACTGTGTGTTTCCTCCAAGATCATAAGTTTCATATCAACAGTTCTTCCCCCTTTCCACCATCATAGAGCCTGTTTATATAGGTTAACAAGAACTTAACCTCTTGAGTTATCTTTAGAACAAGTTGGGAACCTTCTCCTTAGATCAGGGATCTCTTGATGAAACCAATAATTCGAATACAACTGCCTCCTAATCTCGAAAGATCCTCCCCTTATTCTCCTCAACGGGCCAACTACTGCCTCAAATTAGGCAGTGCTCCCTTAGAAGGGGCATCAGAGCGCTGTAGCGCTCCTTCGTAAGCTTTAGGGGAGCACCAACGCTTTCAAGATGAGAAAATCTCCTTCAGAGGGGGCAGGGGAGCGTTATAACACTCCTTGAAGCCTTGTAGGGGAGCGCCAGTGCTTCTAGGAATGATGTAGAGGAGCACTCCTCCTCAAAACCTTTGTTTCAAAGCTCTCTTCAGGTGTTAAGAGTTATTTGACTTCAGTAAACCAGTTCTCCTTCTTCAAATAAAGCATATGAGATGTTATAAGTGTCTCCTTAGTGTCGTCGACATGGCAGTATGTTCGAACATCATTTGCGACACTTGCGGAAGTTGTAAGGAAGGTGAGAAACTTATGACAATTGAGAGGAACATATGACACTTATCCAGCTGAGTAATTTTGACGTGTAATAGATTGCCCCCCAAAGTATGAAGTTAGAGGATGTCAACTGATAACTGAAATACTTTGTAGATGTCCAAGCAAGGGTATAGACTCGAAGAACCTGACAGAAGATGCACACAAACATCCAACAAGTATTATGACATAATTCAAAACCCAAGGCAGGCATACCTATGCTTGGGTGATCAAGACTTAGCAGGATATGGCCACCATAAAATACACTACGGATCCATAATTGTATTGATAAAAAGGTATAGCCACTGGAGATACAATGTGGATCTATACTCTGATGACTCGGACTGATCGTAGCCACTAAGAATACACAGTGGATCTATGAGATGACAAGACATAGCCACGACCAATACAAAGTGGATCTATGTTACAGTGTATGTGTTCTTTGTCCAATGAATACTCCTTCGCAACCTGGGAAAAGCGTATATCAAAGTGATCGCTCAACCTAGGGTCTTCTTACCAATCCCAATATGGCATGTATCTGACCATGCGAATAGATGTCTTGACGTCGAACATGGCAGAAACCACTTGATTACCGGTCAATGGTGTGAACCATTAACAAGTGCGAGGGAAATCACCAATAATGTCAATGATTCCCAAGGTACCCTAGTACATTCCAGCGAATGTGAATAGATGAGCTGAAGTTGAACACCCGTGGAATCATTCGATCAGAGGTCAATGATGTAAACCTACTGTCGAATGTGAGGAGGCCTGCCATTGAGGCATGCAGGTCCCAAAGTACTAACTGGTTTCTAAGTCTGATTCCCGGATAATGTGTTGGAGTCGACAGGAATAGACTCGTCGAGGGAGGGCCTTGATGTATCCCTCATCAACGACACGAAACGGACATGGAGATGTAATTGGCAGATCAAACGGACATGGACTGACATAGGTTTTGAGGCAAGATACTTGGGGTGGTTGACTCTCGAGGCAGATACTTCCCTTGAACACTGAGGCACAACAACAGAACATGACGTGGACCAAAACTATGCAATGGATATTGTGACTTGTGTCGGGTGACCCAAAGGAGCGAAAGGAACTCGAAGGATTGGCTCAGTGCAAAGGTTCAGCGGATTATGATATGTGCAAAATGACAAAGTGCCGTGTTCAAGGGCGACTCTAAGAAGTGATGGATGACGTTCTCAAGAGACTGCTTGGCTTTCTCCTTTCAATTTTTTCCCCCATCCAGATAGATGAGTACCTCTTTTTGATTTAATGAGCTCGAGGAGGATAACACATGCTCGGTATAACTCACCTTCTTTAAGTTCCTCTTCCTTTGTTTAACGAACCGGAAGAAGTAAGGGTTCGGTCCCATATGGGTCTGTCGATGTGTGTTTTAACGAGTCCAAAGACAGAAAACTAAAAGGTTTTTCGGGATTATAGAGTTTGGAAAAACACTTAAAAGATAACTCTCTCAGTTCCTTTTTCGCACAGTAGTCCAATGAGATCAAAAAAGGGTTAAACTATCGCTCGAAAGACGCCCTTTCTGACCTTTTAATGAGTGTGAAAGGAAGCAAGATCACTCGACAATATTTTCATATTTAGAGAGTCTAAAAAGGGTTTAAAGTAGACTCCAGGGGGGTTCCTTTTTCGTGTGGTGTCCATATAGGTCCGAAAAACAGATAAAAGTTTACCCGGTTGCATTTTCATGTATTTACGAGCATGAGAAAGAACAAAGACTAAGCTCGGTATGCCCCCAGCTTGAAAGTTGGTGGCTTAGCTCCAGAATGATCATCAAAGGCTGGAGACATGCCCCCCAAGATTCAATTCATTCACCAACTTTGAGGTTGTCACCAATTTCTGTGCTAGATGGAGAAAAAGGATATAGGTGGATGAAGTGAAGGTTAAAAAATGAGACCTAATGAAAGACTCGACTCGACATCTACGAGATCTGGCGAAAGACTCAACTTGAAGGGAGAGGTGATTGTTTCATTTTTTAACGAGCTTGACACAGGAAAAGAAATATGCTCAAGGTTCTGGGTTCGATCCCCATATTGTTGTTTCATTTTTTAACGAGCTTGCTACAGAGAGGAAAACTATGCTCAAGGCCTCTGTTTCATTTTTTAACAAGCTCGCCATAGAGAAGAGAAACCATGCTCGTGACATGCCCCCAGAATGAAAGCTACTGGCCTCTGTTTCATTTTTTAATGAGCTTGCCACAGAGAAGAGAAACTATGCTCATGATGCCCCCAACATGAAAGCTAGTGGCCTCTGTTTCATTTTTTAACGAGCTTGCCACAGAGAAGAGAAACTATGCTCGTTATGCCCCCAGCATGAAAGCTAGTGGCCTCTGTTTCATTTTTTAACGAGCTTGCCACAGAGAAGAGAAACTATGCTCGTATCTGCTTCTTGATCATGGCTTCCAAGGGGATAATGCTCTGGAAGGATTCCATGTCAAGGGACAAAACTCGGTCATGGCTTCCAAGAAATCTTCGTCGGATGGAAGATAATCACTCTAGAAGGAACACATGTCGAGGGTCGTGACAGGGGTAAGGAGATCAAGCTCCAATAACCCTACCGAAGAGATAACCATGTCAACTACCAGATCCAAATCATCGGAAGTTGAGGTCATGGGAGACAATTCCACATAATTGACATGCAGCGGGGGTGATAATGTCTACATATAAGAACCACTTAGGGAGGTAACCCAGTCGGGGACGATGAATGAAAGTTGATCAATAGTCATAATTCTTCCATCGTGAGGGAAAGATATCACACGGAAAAGAGTGGATATAAGAGCTTTCATGGCATAGACATAATCCCGCCCAAGGAGTAAAGAGAAATCCAAGGGGTCTCGGACTACCATGACGTCGATAAAGACAGTTTTCCCTCCCAAAGTTATAGAAAACTGAGGAAGGATCCCTAAAGGTTGACTAGTTCTTCTATTAAAAGCCAACAGATTCTGTGTAACCGGTGCAAGCTGCGGACAACCTAAAGCGTACCAAGCAACAGAAGACAAAATACTAACGAACGCACCTTCATCTATCAGCGTTTGAGGAACGTCCTGACCACGAACCTGTACTGTAATCTGGAAAGGAACGTGGGAGGGAAGACGAGGTCCAGTTAGTGCACCCCAATCAAAAAGGATGGCCTCATTACTTGGATGAGGTTTCGCAAGAGAAGGAGGAATGCCCCCCGGTACGGTAGAGTCTGTATTAACGAGAAAAACATGGGCAGTATCGGGTTTACTCTCTAGAGAGAGAGTAGGATCGACCGATGATTGGATCAGATCAACCAATGGTGGACTTGGATAGACCACTTTAGCACTCTTCGGAGGAAGAGTGGGACTGACCGAGGAAGGGACTGGATCAATCACTTTGACATTCCTCAATGGAGGAGTGGGATCGACCGATGGAAAAACTGGATCGACCACTTTGGCGTTCTTCAGAGGAAGAGTGGGACTGACCGAGGAAGGGACTGGATCAGTCACTTTGACATTCCTCAATGGAGGAATGGGATCAACCAATGGAAAAACTGGATCGACCACTTTGGCACTCTTCAGAGGAAGAGTGGGACTGAACAAGGAAGGGACTGGATCAGCCACTTTGGCACTCATCAAAGGAGGAGACCGATGGAAAAACTGGATCGACCACTTGAGTTTCATTCTCCAAGGGAAGAATGGGGTCGACGGGTGGAGACAGATCGACCTCTTTGGTGTCACTCTCTAACGGGAGAGTGGGATTGACTGAGGATGAAACCAGATCAACCACTTTGGTGTCACTCTTTTGATGAAGAGCAGGGATGATCGATGACGGAACTGGATCAGCTACTTGGGTTCGTGGTTCAATCGAGGAGGAAACTAGATTGACCACCTGATCAACTGGATTGACCAGTCCATCAACTAACGACGGGTTAGGGGAAAGCTTACGATAACCTTTTGGAAGTTGAAGTTTTTCCAAAAGAGAAGAAGCCTCGTCCATGCAAGGACAAAGGTGAGAGTAATGATTACCTTTACATAACATGCAAGGGAACTTGACAGTTTTCTTCTTCTTACCAACCTAAACATCACTAGTTGATAGGGTATCATCGACATGACCGACAGAGGCCGATGACACGGAGGACCACATTTCTAAGACCTGGGTAAGACCAGAGCAATCCCTCAGAAAGTGGTCACCCTTACAAAGGCTACAAGGGAATTTGGGTTTTGGATTCTTCCTTTTAATCTTGTTGATCTCATCAACACTCCCAGTACTATTAACAGTAACTGGTTTCTTAGAGCCAACATCTGATGTTGTTGGAGTCTTGGTCCTTTTTGGGTTCTTCTTCTTCTTCTCTTTCCGCTTCTTCTTCTTCTGATCAACCTAGCTACTTGCTTTAGAGCTTTCACTAGGCGAAGAAGGAGAAATGGAAGGAGACTTAATGGACGAAGAAGGCAAAAAGTCGACGTGAGGTTGATGTGTGAGTGGTGTATTGACATCCAAAGTATTAGGTGCAACTGAAACATTGGGAGGATTTGGGATCACCGGAGTGGGGAACAACCAAACTGGTAATCCAATAGTGAGTCCTGGAAGACTCAGTGTGGTAACATATGGAGGACCAAAGTTTCCAAATGAAGGAAAGGTATAAGGTTCCCCAGAAGCAAGGGTTCCTCCATTGGTACTCCCAGGATTCGATGCCATTAACACTGACTCGACCTAAGGTCCACTAAGTAAAAGAAATAGCATACGCTAATAGAAATATAAGAATCACAACCAAGCAAACAGGACCTTCTCTCGATGACCATACTAGTTGGTGATGAAATCCAACATCATGTGATCAAGTCCAGAAGGGGCGGGGATAGGGTGGAACAGTTACAATGGCGACCTACTTAACGGACTTACACCTTGGTGCAAGCTTCCACGCAGTAATTGTGGATTTACCCTCCAAGGAGCCCGAGTGAGTTTGACCAACGTCTGCTCTAGGTACAGTGAGACTTCCTGTCACCGTCACCTTGTGTAAGACCCTAAATATTATGGCTACTATGGTTACCAATTCACAGTCAGCCCCTGGGCGGGAACAGTCGACAGTCCGATCTGAACGTACGGGCAGGGTATCAAGCCCGAAATCAACTAAAAGGATTCCATACAGTAATTGTGGATTTACCTCAAAGTGATCCCCATAATACAATATGACCACCACAATCAGTTAAACCACGGAGGGTTAGTCCCCATAGCTCACCCGAATGCGACCTCGTGCGTAACCCCTGTGTGAGAGGGGGATCCCAGGCAGACTTATACGATGATTGGATTTGACTCTCCCTAACTCGGGATGCTAGTGTTTGTTTTGGAAACTTTGGAGAGTTATGCTCACAGCCCTAATCCAAAGTACTAAGCCTAGTCTACTGTTGGTGGAAGATCCTAGAAAAGAAAAAGTTCTAGATAACTTTTAATTAGCGTTGATTTTATGGTTGTTCTTTACGCAAAGGGGTACATGGAAGTGAAACAAATGGAATTATGAATCAGACCCAAAGAATGCATCAAATATGATAAGAATTAATTTCCTTTCGATGAACATCTATCTAAGGGAGAGAGAAAGTTCTTCTCACTAACAAGCATGAATACGGAGTGTCCTCAAACGATTCTTTTTCTCAATCAATTCCTGATGTAATGCTAAAACTTTTAAATGCCTTCTAATATGCACAATCAATCATGAACATGTGTTTTATTGTTTGCATATGAATGATGATCAATTCGACACAATGCTCTTGCTAATTATCTTTCTTATATGAATGAAAACCAAACTAGCACAAGCAAAATTCATACAAACAATACACCCTTTCATTGCAATCAAAACGAAAAGCGAAAGAAAAGAAACAATCGAAGAGAAAATGAAATTCACACCCAAAAGAAAGAGTTGAAGAACAATGACCTTGACTAAAATCAAGATGAAGAGGTCTGAAGGCCTTTGATGACCTTCACCAGGGTTTATGTTCAGTTGATGAGGAGAAAAAAACAATGCATGGGTTTCAAACTTCACTCAATAGAAAAAAACTCAATAAAAATAGTGAAGAAGGCTACAAAATCCAACTAGTAAGATGTTTATTCTTCAAGCAAAAGACAGATGTCAAGGCTGAAAGGGAAGAAACATTGACTCACAAGGTCACTCAGCAGAGGAGACACAGAGGCAAAACCCAGAGAAAGCAATTCTGGAAGGTTTTTTGGGCCAAAGAGGGTTGGCGCTTTGTTTCCAAAGGCAAGGAGCATTATAGCGCTCTGTGCAAGGCTATGGGGGAGCGTTGGTGCTCTGTTAACGCTAGGACAGGGGCGTCAGGGTCTAAAAACCCCAAAAATGTCAAAAAGTCAAAAAATTGCAATTCAATTCCGACAATTATGCTGAGTGTGATAAGGTAAGGAGACAATCAGCTCATGGAACTAATCAAAATAGGAGTGAACCGGGTCTGAAACAATCAAGGGGTAAAACTAGGTCAATGAGGAGAAATCAAAACAAGAAGTTTTGATTTGAGGCTATCTCCCCAGTGGAGTCGCCAGTTTCTGTTGTAGGAAAATCTCCCTGCGGACAGGTAGATTGCCTCTAAGAGCTTGACCCTAACTCTAAGACAGAAAATGCTTAACATGGACACAGACTTCCTTCAAAATCTATCTAAACTAACACATGAGAAGGAAGGATGACAGAAGTACCTTTTTATCGACGTTTGTCCCTGCACGCTCTGAGTTGTGCTCCAATTCTTTGCTCCTTGCTGAGTTCTGCAGACAAACAAGATACAACCACTTCCTACTCTATTTATATTAGCTTGAAAATAGATCTATCAATTAACGATAAGTTCATGTGACATTAGACACAAACTAGAAAGAAACAGGCCAAGCATGTCATATTAATGAGAATAACGATAGCAGTACTTATAATCGTAGATGCGAATGCGATAACTTCGTCGAGTCCTCTTTGTCTAACCCTTGCCTGAAAGATCCACAACCTGGATAACAGTAGCTTCACTGATCACTCTCCTTTGGCTGACTGTGTGTTTCCTCCAAGATCATAAGTTTCATATCAGCAGTTCTTCCCCCTTTCCACCATCATAGAGCCTATTTATATAGGTTAACAAGAACTTAACTTCTTGAGTTATCTTTAGAACAAGTTGGGAACATTCTCCTTAGATCAGGGATCTCTTGATGAAACCAAGAATTCGAATACAACTACCTCCTAATCTCGAAAGATCCTCCCCTTATTCTCCTCAACGAGCCAACTACTGCCTCAGATTAGGCAGTGCTCCCTTAGAAGGGGCATCAGAGCATTGTATCACTCCTTGGTAAGCTTTAGGGGAGCGCCAACGCTTTCAATATGAGCAGCGCTCCTTCAGAGGGGGCAGGGGAGTGTTATAACACTCCCTGAAGCCTTGTAGGGGAGCGCCAGCGCTTCTAGGGCTGATGTAGAGGAGCGCTCCTCCTCAAAACCCTTGGCTCAAAGATCTCTTCAGGTGTTAAGAGTTATTTGACTTCAGTAAACTAGTTCTCCTTCTTCAAATCAAGCATATGAGATGTTATAAGTGTCTCCTTAGTGTCGTCGACATGGCAGTATGTTCGAACATCATTTGCGACACTTGTAACCAACTTGCGACACTTGCGGAAGTTGTAAGGAAGGTGCGACACTTACGACAATTGAGAGGAACATGCGACACTTATCCAACTGAGTAATTTTGACGTGTAACAGTAGTAAAACTATGTTCATTTTCATTTTTATGCATGAAAACTAGAAATATACAAAAACGAACAAATTGAATTGTTGTGACTGTGATTTAACTGAATAAAAACAAAAATAAAATTTATCTAATTGAGTACTTACTTGGAACCATTACTCGATAAGGATTTCATAGGTGTGATGTTCCTTGCTCAGATCATGCTGTAAATCCTCTTCATCTTCCTCGATCTCATGTTCGATCAATTGTTCGTCATCGGATGCATGAGAGTTTTCAAATATTGGATTTTCAATTATTTCTAGAGTATATGAATCTTTGATTCTTGTCAATATCTCTTCTTCCAGGGAAGAGGAAATCCCGACATCTTCCAGGATCTGAGTGAGTAGTTCCAAGATGACATTCATTGTTAAACCATGTTGAAAAAGGATTCTTACAACACCCAAATCAAAATGAAAAACTTAAATGAAAACACTCTTGCTAAAACATAAAACAATTGCTCTTCACAGTTGTGAAAATCAAACACTCTTGGTAGTTGGCAGGGACATGAGGAGCCTCAACTCAAGTAGATGATATGAACCTCTTACCAACACATGTAGATCACACTTGCATAGATTAAACACTCTTGCATAAATTGAAATTTGCATGAATTGAAACACTCTTTGCAGAAATTGAAATTCACACTTACATGGTTGGCAGGGAGAACATGAGGAGTATCCACTCAAGTAGCTTATATGACCCCTTACCAACACATCTAGATCACACTTGCATGAATTGAAATGAAAAAAAAAAAAACGAATACCTCAATTCATCATGCTTCCCCGACAACAACATCAAAATGTTGGGCTCTAAATATGTCCTAAAAACAACCTCTATGCATCAACTGAAGTTAGGCACTGGCACAAGCATTTTACTTGTTGCCTAAGTAGGTTCTTACCTTCCGTTTTCAATACCTAATCCTCCAGAGATGCAACACCTGCAAAGGGAACAACAATCGTAACAAAAGGAATGACAGTTGTCCCATTCAAATGAACGACACTACCTACAAAGGGAACAACAATCGTAACAAGGGAACGAAAGTCATTACATTGGACCGAACTAATGTTGTATTAATTTCATTGTAGTACTTGCCCAACCATATAATTTTTCAATCCAAGGTTCATAGATTTACGAAGCAAGCACAAAGTATATGAAAGACTGAAGCTAATTTAACCTAATCTAATGTTTAAGCTACAATTGAAATTGAATCATTAATCTAATGCAGGAAGTTGAAATGCACAACTTGGAATTGAATTGCTACAACACACGACTGAAATGCAATTGCGTAAATGAAATTAATCTAGGAATGTAAAATTGCGTCAAAGGATAAACAACATGTGAAGAGCGATAAAACGACACATGTGAGCTCACACTAACAGTAAAGCAATCTCAAATTACATTACAAGAATCAAATGGCAAATCATGAAACAATAATGAAAGCATGAAGCAAAGTAAGAATCCCTTTTTATTTCAAATCCTAATGACTACTCAGTGACTATCCAATGACTACCCCCTCATGAAGAGAGAGAACTCTCTTTTATACATGAGAGCCTTGAAG
Organism: Picea engelmannii; assembly: GCA_009831015.1. Taxonomy (NCBI): domain Eukaryota; kingdom Viridiplantae; phylum Streptophyta; class Pinopsida; order Pinales; family Pinaceae; genus Picea; species Picea engelmannii. The sequence continues at coordinate 177,722 of ML802247.1, forward strand.
ATAAGATAACCATCTCATAATTACAGATCCACTTTTCTCTCAACCAATTTCCCATTATTACAAAATATAATGCCCTCAAATCCTCACACATATCTCTCATATATATTGGATAAGATATGCCAACCAAATATCCATGATCTTGTCCTTGGAATAGGCTTGAATTGTCTCCTCAAATCTTGAAATGGTGGAGGAAGTATTCAATAAGTCATTTTGAATTAATCCTTCACATATTCCTACACATTACAAAGCTCACACATTTTTGAGATATATATGAAAACATGTCGATTTTCTAATATTTAATCATAAATTTTCTTTTAATACTAAAATGAATAAAGTGGAAAATAATAAGGTGAAACCCAATATATTTATGAAAATGATATCATGAAAGGTTAATGGGGCAATGAAATGTGAAGAATGACGAAGGGAAAGGTGGATGAAAATATGACATTTCTTAGCCCCAACAACCACCTCAGACTGTCCATCCATTTGAGGTTGATATGTTGAACTAAAATATAGTTTTGTCCCCAACTTCTTCCACAATGTTCTCCAGAAATGACCAACAAATTTATTGTCTCTGTCTGAGACAATACCCCTGGGCAACCCATGAAGTCTCACAACTTCCTTAAAAAACAAATTTGCAATGTGAGTTGCATCATTCATTTTCTAGCATGGGATAAAGTGTTCCATATTTGAGAATCTATCAACTACTACAAATATGGAATCACCTCATCTTTGTGTTCTTGGCAATCCCAACACAAAATCCATGCTTATTGCATCCCAAGGCCTGTCTGGAATAGGAAATGGTTGATACAATCTAGTGTTTTGTCTCTTTCCTTTTGCATACTAGAAAATTTTACACTTGTCCACAAATTTCTTCACTTCTGCCCTCATACCTAGCCAATAGTATGAATTGTTCAATTGTGCAAATGTCTTGTCATGGCCAAAATGTCCTGCTAGTCCTCCACTATGTTTTTCCTTCAACATATTTTCTCTCATTGAGCACTTTGGTATGCACAACTGACAACCTTTAAACAACAATCCATATTGAATTAGATACTCTATCTACTGTCTTATGTCTCTAAGAATAGGATTTTCACATGCCTCACATGCTTCTTTAAAATCTGGATCATCACAATACATCTCTTTAAGGTGTTCAAACCCTGAGGTTTTCACTTGAAATTCCTGCAGAATCAGACATCTCCTGCTCAATGCATCAACAACTTTGTTAGCATTACCAGAAATGTGTTTAGTGACAAAAGTGAAATTTTTCATAAACTCTATCCACTTAGCATGTCTTTGATTTAATTTTTCTTATCTGGTTATGAATTGCAAAGCTTGATTATCGCTATACAAAACAAACTCTTTTGGAACAAGGTAGTGCCTCCATTTCTTCAAGGCTTGAATTATCGCATAAAAATATTTATCATATGTGGAGTACTTTCTTTTAGTGTCATTCATATTCTCACTGAAATATGCAACATACCTATTTTCTTGGCTCAAAATTGCTCCAATTGCAGCTCCACTAGCATCACATCTTACTTGAAATTTCTTCCCGAAATATGGCAAGACCAAAATCAATTGTTCTATTATATTCTCCTTTAATATCCTGAATCTTTTCTCGTATTCTTCTTTCCACTTAAAATTCTTGTGTCTCGTCTTCACCGTATCCATCAATGGTGCACAAATTCCACTGAAATTTCTAATGAACTTCCTATAGAAACATGTTAATCCATGGAAGATTCTCACCTTGAATGTGCTCCTTAGTGATGGTCATTCTCTGATTTCTCTCACCTTCTCTGGATCCATCTTCAATTCATTTTAAGAGATTACAAAACCCAAATAAGTGAGTTCTTTGTTCATAAAAGAGGACTTCTTTAGATTTATCAACAGCTTCTCTTTTACTTAATACTAGTATATCATCCAAATATACAATCACAAACTTACCAATGAAATCTTTCAATGCCTCATTCATCAACCTCATAAAATTACTCGGGGCATTTTTCAAGACAAATGGCATAATAAGCCACTCATACAACCCTTTGCTTATTTTGAAGGTTTTTTTCCACTCATCACCTTCTCTCATACCTATCTGGTGATATCCACTTTTCAGATCTATCTTTGAAAAATAATTCTCCACTCAAACAATCCATTAAGTCATCCATCCTTTGTAAAGGAAATATGTACCTGATGGTGATCTTGTTTATGGCTCTTGAGTCTGTACACATTTTCCATCCTCCAACTTTTTTTGGACTTAACACAGTTGGTACTGCACATGGACTCAAGATTTCTCTGACCAAACCTTTTTCCATCAACTCTTGGACTTGTCTCTTTACCTCCTCATTCTCTTGAGGTGTTAGTCTGTATGTTGCTTTGTTCGGCATACTTTCTCCTTGTATTAGATAAATGTGGTGGATGGTACTCCTAATGGGTGGAAATGAGCTTGGTATGTCATCCACTACTATATCAACAAAATTCTCCAACAACTCTTGAATTTCTTCAGGAAGATCCTCCATAGAAGTACTTGTAAGGATAACTCTGGGTTTCCTCACCACAACAAACTTCATATCCTGTTCCTTCTTGACTTCACTCAAGATTTCCTTCCCACTCATGAGAAGTATACTTGTGTTGTATTATTCCTTTACTTTCTTCTCCTCTATTGGGAGTAACATGTGTTTCCTACCATTCTTCTCCAAAATATAAATATTTTTTCTCCCATCATGAATGACATTCCTGTCATATTTCCATGGTCTCCCCAACAAAACATGACATACATCCATGGGAATCACATAACATAAAATTTAATCTCTATATCCTCCTATCTTATAATCAACTAGGCATTGTTTAGTTATTGTTACCTGGTGTCCTTTATGTAACCATGAGACCTTATACGGAGTCGGATGTGCAGTTGTCTCCAACTCCAATTTCTCCACCATCTCTATGGATACTAAGTTATCAGTGCTCCCACTATCAATTATCACCATGCATACTCTATCTTTAGTCTTGCAAGAAGTCTTGAACAAATTGTTCCTCTACACTGGTTTGTCAACCTCTATCTATGGCTTTAAGAGAACCTTATTCATCATCAGAGATCTCCCATCTTCTGCACCTTCTACCTCAAAATTCTGCTTCTGCACCTCCAAAATGTGAGCTTCACCTCCTCCTTATTTATTTCTCTCGAGAAATTCCCAAGACATGTGTCTTGTCTTTCCAGAGGCATAACACTTCACTTCTCCTCCTCTGTCTCTTCCTCTTCGTTGAGAAAAATAATTTCTTCCACCATACTATCTCCCTCCTCTTTCTGAGTGACTATGTGGTTTTTTAGTCTCCACTTTGGGATTCTATGGCTTATCATGGGAATTCCCTTGCCTATTTTTAGACTTGTTCCTCTGCTTCGATGGATTTGTTTTCTGGCCAACTTCTCTTATGCCTTCAGTGCAAACTAATAAGAATCATCCACTGTCCTCACTGTCATCATACTGATTTCATCTTGGATTTCATATCTCAGTCCATTGATATACCTAGAAACCTTTTCATCATCTCTCTCTCTCTCTATGTTCATCACTGATGTTCATCTTGCAGAACTCCTTTGTGTACTCTTTTATTGTCATTCCCTTCTGTCTCAGGTTCTGTAACTTCTTGAGCAGATTTATATGATAGTCCTTGGGTATGAATTTAGATTTGAACTTTGCTACCATTCTATCCCAATTCTTAATCTTTTGCTTACTTTTCATCTTCTGTCAGCCTGCAGTTCATCCCACCACAATTTTGCATGTCTTTTAATCTGGTGACAACATGCTTCACCTTCTTCTCCTCATCGACGTCTTCATATTCAAAGTACTTGTCCATCGATCTTATCCAATCTAGCAATTCTTCGGCATCTAAATTTCCTTCATACATTGGGATGTTTATCTTTGCTCTAGCTCCCAACTTGAAAACCGCTTTCAGCAAGCGTTCTTCTGCAACATCTTCTCTTGCAGCTTCTTCAATTTCCCTTTCTTCACTTTCTGCATCACTAACATCTACAACATCAGGTTCTCTCCTTTTCTTTGTCTCCATAGCATCCAACCTTGCGCGAAGTTCTCTCATATCCCTTTCCACAGCTCGATTTACTACAAGTGGCTTTGCACGTCTTCTAGGAGGAATTGTATTGAACGTTTCTTCACACCGCTACCACTTGATGTATATGATACCTCTTAATGATATCAAACTTCCTCTTTTCACCTTCTCACCTTTCCCTACTGTATGAAAGAAAATTATGGATCCGATACCACTTGATGGCATCATACTATCTACTCTTGCCTAGAGAAATCAATTCTTTGTCTTTGATACCACTTGATGGTATAAGACAAAAAATTTCTCCTTCCTCCTACCTGAGAATAAAATCAGGCTTTGATACCACTTGATGCAGCCCCCTTCCCCTCCTAGGGGTTTTGCGACCTCTTGGTTAAGGATCTTCCAAAACACTTAAGCTGAATCAACTTTTGGTCCTCTAACAGACCCTAGAACAACTTACAAGGGCCTCGATTTGTTACCTCACAGGTTTGAATTACCCTCACAACCACTTTCTGGCACCTCTAGTAACTCTAACTAGCGGGCACTAGCTCCTCTTGCTAGGATCTTCTTCTCATAAGACCGCAGGATATAACCTCGGGTCAGCCCCCTTCATGACTTTGGGCTTTGAATGTTTCTGTGACCTCCACCCTCACTTCATTTTGAAATGTCTTTCTTCTGAAACAATTGGATCTCTTTCGCATGTCCTTCTAGATCCAACAGTCCATCTCTACTTCGGCCTTCACAACTTTGCGAAGATTACACTTAATCCACGCAATTTCCTCCAAAACTTTATCTCTCTAATTCCCTAATTTGCTTCCACGTGTCTCCTTGCAACCAATGATTAGGATTTTCTTTGTTGATTTGGGACCTCAGCGATCCCCACTCTTAAGCACTTTCAAACACTCTGAACCACGAAGTGACGAAAGACACCATGGTTATCCTCTGTGTATCTCTCCCAAATCTGACGGTCTAGAATGATCCCACTTCCCCCTGAATAGATCTTGTTCGTTAATTTGAGGAATATTCAAGGGCTTCTCCCTATTGAATAATTCTCACTGCTATCTCTCATGAGCTTGTTCCTCCTTGAAAAATCTATCTCCTCAGAGAGTTTTTTTGACACTTATTCGAAATTGGCCCTGTGTACGCCTTGCAACAGGTTTTCTTTCCATGACTCAACTTATTTATATTGCAACTGTGAACACCTTGCAACAGTTCTTATACAGCTCAATTGTTCCTCCTAAACAATATGAATCTAAGTGTGTTTTTGCCTATTCACACCTTCAATATTTTCCCTTTTGAACTTCTGAGTCAAAACAGACTCTGTCAACGCACACCTTGAGGACCCTTATGCACTCCTTGCAAACAAAATTTTCACGTTATCTCTTCTAAACTTTTGAGTCAAAATAGACTCTATCAATGCACACCTTGCAGACACTCTACACTCCTTGCATACAGGCTCGTCTAAGAGAAACAATTGAAATTTATCCAATATCTTTCATATTCATATATCCAACCATTTAAATGCATTCATAACATAAGAACAAGAAATAACAGAGAATTGAAATTAAACAGAAAGCCTATCATTCATTCATTCAGATAGACTCAATAACAACAACACCAAGGAATTGGAACAATGATTCTCTGTTATATTCATTCAACTGATATGTACATGGATTCATACTATTCTCTTTAATATCTCTCAACAACTCTCAACAATAACAACTCTTAGCAATAATAACCTTCAGCTACAATAAATCTCAGCTAATTTTCAACAACCACATTTGGGCAACAAATACACATATTTATACAAGAGGGCTTCTAGAGTTTTCCCTTCGACTATCTTAGAGCTAACCTATCAAAATTAAAATATTTCAACTACTAAGGATTTATTACAATAAATGTTTGGGATAGTCAGATAAGAGAAAACGCTTTGAATCTATACTGCGATTTACTACATTAAAGGAAATACACTCCCCATCAATCTCATGCCATGGTTCAGCTCTTAAACATTAAAGACGTTCTTAAATCACAATCTTTTCAAGATATTTGTGTGATATGCCCTTCTTAAATTCAAAATCATTTCAAAATGTGCACTAGGGTGTTGAGTTGTCTTCCTCTTGCGCCTTGATGAAAATGTTCCTACATCAATGCAAGTTTCCTCAAATAATAAGTCACATCAGGTGCGTGCAAGAGAAGGATGTTACACTCAGGTGCTAGTTTTTATTTTGTCTTCAAGAATCAAAGTGAGTGCAGGGTTCCCAATTGATCCTTCTCTATTTTGTTTGGAAGATACCTCTTCTATGTCCCTTTCATATCTTGTCTAGATCAGATAGAAGGGATATATCTCATGGACAACATAGACATTCTGGAATTCAAGATAATTATAACAAGGAATAAAGAAAGCATTCAGTATAATAGGACCTTGTTGTTCTTAGTGACAACAAAAGTGCATGAAAATGAGCACCATTGTGTCTCTCAACATGAAAACATATTTGTTCTACTCGTCCATCAAAAGAAGAGGATTGATATATTAGAAGCATAATGCAATATATTGTGGAATCTGGCTCTAAATATTAGAAAGGAATCTTTCTCCATAGCCTCAAGCAATAGGATATCATAAAATTATGCTTAGGCCAATCTCAGAGAAGATGAAATGGTTCATCAACTAAAGGAACCAATGGAAATTGAAAAACATAACTCTCCCCCTTTATATGTTAGCTAAGAGGAAGAAAATACTAACCATGTTTTCCATTAATTACTATGTTTTGCAATGTCAATAGTATTGTAGATGTTTTTGTCAAACATGCTACTTGCAAGAAAGCTTGGAATGCAAATCATATAGTTTATTGTAAACTTTTTTTTGTAGCAATGGAGAACTATTTATTTTGTCTTAAGAAACACTAGAAATTATTATGTGTCTACTTTAGATACAACTCTTTATTATGATATAATAAAATATTTTTATGTTTCGATTAAAGAAAAACATGGATTTCTTTTGAAAGATAAACCAATATATGAATATGTGCCCATATTATGAACCACGTGTTGATATATTATTTTTCAAATAATATATGAATACATGGTTCATTGCATGGGCACTAACATATAATATATGGAAACCACACATTAATATATTAGTTTGTTAATACATGAATATGATGGAACCGCCAATTCATATATTAGTGTCCATGCTATAAATAAATAATATATGAATACACAAGTTATATTCTCAAACTCAAACTAATATATAAATATGTATCTATGTTATGAATCACATATTTACATATTAATTTACTTAATATATGAATATGTGGTTTCCATGTATTCATATATTAGGTAAACTAATATGTGAATAGTGATTTATAACATAGATACATATTCATATATTAATTTAACTAATATATGAATACTTTTTTTAAACGAAAAAAATACGCTTTATATTCATAAGGATATAAGAATGTACATGGCAATTTTAGCGGAAAAACACGAGAAAACAAGAACTAAGCAAGTAAAACAATCTCTCCATACAAGACAATAATGTATCAAGTCAGTCGAGACCAATGCAGATCCCACGGAAGGTCAGCACTCAAAACAAGTTGACCAATCAAAGATTGATCATCGTGGAAGGTCCTTCATTGCCTTCTTCCCACCTTGTAAAACAAATGTGTCCCGATGGCAAGAACAAAGCTTTTTTAGAAAGGGTATCTGCCTCGTTGTTGTCCTCTTTGAAGATGTGAGAGAAGGTGAGTTTATTAATCAGTTGAGTTGCTTTACGAGTTCTCTCTTTCCAGCTTTCAAGGTCCACCACATGGAAGTCTTCACGTCCGTTCAACAAATCAATGATAAGTTTGGAGTCGCCAAGAAGTAAAAGCTCGTTGATATGAAGTCGACTAGCCAGAATAAGAGACGCCCACGCTCCCAAAAGTTCAGCCTTCATATTGGTACCGTTCCAACAATTTAGTGTCCACCGGAAACACGTATGTGAGTTTAAAATGATTTTCCCTCCTGCCCCACAAAGAGAGCTGCTTTGTTGTGTCGCTCCGTCAAACCAGGCCACAACCCTATCAAGTGGAACTTTAAAAAATGTCCTGCTGGGAGGTGTAACGGATGTCTGTTTCCTACTCGAAACCATCTCAACAATGATAAAATTGGCGACTTTGTGAACTGACGGAGACTTTTCATCAAACAAGGCAGCGTTTCTGGTCTTCCATACCTGCCAGCAGAGAAAGATTGGCAGCAGCGCAGGGTTCTTTGAGACCTCCAACCAATTCTGAAAACAAAAAGGAACGTTGGGACCTGTCCATGTTGACGAGAGCAAAAGAGCGGGCGAAATGAGAAGCCACACCGATCTGATGAAAGAGAAGTCTATGAAGACATGGGCGATGGACTCAAAGTGTGTCTTGCACAGGATGCATCGACTAGGTCCCTCCCAACCACAAGACTGTAGATTCGACCACACCAACAACTTATTTTCAATCAGTAGCCAAGCGAATAATTTCAGCTTGAGTGGGCAGTTGCTCCTCCAAATCTTACGATGCCATCGTTCAGTTGTGTTGGCCCAGCACTTTAGAGCTAATGCACAGTAGGCATTTTTAACGGTGAGGGTGCCAAATCTATCCCCTCCCGTCCACAAGAAAGTATCGGGCCGCTCCTGTAAACAGATGCCCATTTCCATTAGTCAGTGAGTGTAATCATCCCACTCAACAGAAAGATCAGAGTCCAAAACTAAATCCACACTGCTAAGCCAAGAATCGCCCAAATGTTCCCCACTAGTCGAAGATTTGAACTGGTGTAGGAAAAAAAGACTTTTATTATGAAGGTGTGCCAGCAGATGGGGGGAAAGCATGGCATGTCTTCCCATTCCCAATAAACTGTCCCTGCCTACTTCAATCAAAAATCCATTACCAGGATTCCACGAGAGCCAATGAAGAATGATGGGAAGGGACTTTAAGAGGTGTTTCTAGGTTTGAGAGCCGCTGGTGGGTCTCTCCGAGGCCGATCTGATCCAAATATGAACCGGTAAAAGAGGGAAGTACTTAGCCTTGATTACCTTACTCCAGAGACCAGGCTTCATTGGAATTCACCAGAGGGTGTTGGCCGAGAGCGCCCTGTAGAAGATGGGCATATTTCTGAGACCCCAACCACCCATCATCTTTGGTTTTGAAATTGCCTCCCATCTGCAAAGATGGTAACCAGAAAGTTTCTTGCTGCCAGACCAAAGGAAGGAGAAAATGAGTTGTCGAAGGGTTCTTAGAACTGAGACCGAGATGTGCGCTAACGCCATCCAATAGACCGGGAGGCTTTCCAAAATGGATTTTATGAGGATATATCTTCCTCCCAGGGAGAGAAGCTTGTTACACCAAAGAAGAATTCTTCTTTCGAATTTATCTATAAGCCAGAGCCAATCTTTGCTAGAATACCTAGTGGATTTGATGAAAAATCCAAGGTAGGAAAACCCCTCTTTTAGCTCTGCTGCCGCAAAACCAAACAGCTCTTTTAAATCTGTTAAAAAGGCTCCTGTGCATTCAGAGCTAGGAAGACATATTTATGAAGATTTATCTCCAAACCAGAGGCAGCGTAGAAGGTACTTAAGAGGGAGTGTATGATGGTCCATTCCGCAAGACTGGCCGAAGTCAAAATTAGCACATCATCAACAAAGAGGATATGCAGAATATGTGTCAGCCCCGAGATTTTAACTCCAGATAGATGGCCCTCCGCTTGGCTGTTTTTGAGTAGGATACTAAGCCCTTCAAGGATCAATATAAAAAGAAGTGGTGATAGAGGGAAACCTTGACGGAGCCCTCTCTCACAACGAAAAGTTTTTGTAGCTTCCCCATTAATCAGAATAGCAAGGGTTGCCGAGGATATGCATCCTAAAATCCAATTGGTAATAACTAACCCAAAACCACACTGTAGAAGAATAAGATGCAGAAAGTTCCAATTGACGCAATCAAAGGCCTGTTTGAGATCCATCTTGAGAAGGATGGCTTGTTGTTTCCTCGACTTTAAACTGTGTATGCATTCTTGAGCGACACCAACCGCATCTCGTATTTGTCTTCCTTTTAGGAAACCGAGTTGCTCCTCAGAAAGTGCCCTGGAGAGTATAGGGCGGATTCTACTGGCAATGATCTTAGAAATTAATTTGTAACAAAGATTGCAAAGTGATATGGGACGAAAGTCTTTGAAATGTCTAGGAAGATTATATTTTGGAATCAAGACTAAAAGGGTACTGTTTAGCTGAGGATTTATCACGCCTCTTGTTCTAGCATCCTCCACAACGTCCAGAAGATCCTGACCCATAATATCGAAAAAATGGAGATATAATTCGACCGACCATCCGTCGGGTCCAGGACTCTTTTCTTTTTTGAAACCCCTGAGAACTACTAACAATTCCTCCTTTGTACAGGGGGATTCTAAGGCTAGAGCCTCCTCGTTTGTCACCAACTTTGGAAATCGACTTGCTAACTCAACCTGTGCTGTAAGGCTAGGAGCAGAGGTAACCTGAAAAAAATCTTTAAAATGGTTGGTAGCGGCAGCTTTTATGTCTTCCTGAGCATGATGTGTTGTACCATCCTCCTCTTCAATATCCCATATATGCTTATTTGAACGACAGGCACTGACAAACCGATGAAAGAACCGGGTATTCTTATCCCCTCCAGCAAGCCAGAGCATTCTGCTCTTTAATCACCATCTCTCCTCATCTTCATGTAGGAAAGATAAACGGGCTTTCTCCAGCTCACGAATTTTGTAGTCAATGTTCGTATTGGCAAAGTCCTGGATCTGAAATCGGAGTAGGTCATCCAGCTCCTTGTCAATCCTGTTGATGGCCGCTTGTTCTGCTATTTTTTTCTCTTTTAGCCAAATTGAAGTTTGGAACTTTAAACTGGAGAGTTTGTTTACCAGATTTCCTTGGGGATCTCCCGGCAACAAACGAGAATTATCTGCCCACTACGATCTGACCAGACTATTGAAGGAGTCCTCCTTCAACCATAGCGGGTTGAATTTAAAAGGTTGTCCAGCCCCAAAGCGTCCCAAGCCAATATGTAAGCAAATGACAGCATGATCTGATAGAAATGGGAGGTTTACCCACGTACGGGAGATGCAAGATGGAGAAAGCACCTCTTTTGAGATTAGAAAACGGTCGAGATGCTTTGCTACACTGGGTTCTCCTTGTCTTCCATTCCTCCAGGTGGGTAGAAGCTCGACCGGTTTAAGGTCAATCAAGTTGTTTTTGTAAAATACATGATGAAAAAAACTCATGAGTGGATCGATGATTGCTTTTTCACCCCAGATATCCAATGGACTGGTGGTTAAGTTGAGATCTACAGCTATGATGAGGTTTTTTGCCACCAAAAGCCCGAGTTCATCCAGTCGCTCCTAGAAGGCCTTGCGATCAGCACACGGGCTGTGGACATTTAGTATATTGAAAGAAGAATTAGATTCAAAACAACTTCCTGACAGTAGAATCCCTCCAGGGCTAAGCATCGGTTTAAAATCAAAGAGAGAAGGGTCCCACGAGGCCAGAAGACCTCCCGAGGTGCCCACAAAGCTTGCCGCACAGATCATCCAGTTGGGCCGGAGGCGAAGCATGAACTCCCTGGCTGTGGAAGCATTCACTAGTGTTTCTTGCAGAAAAATAATATATGGTTGTGTCTTCTCCAGAAGTCTTCGCATGGAGGAAAGTTTCAGGGCTCCTCCAAACCCTCTTATGTTGAGGGATAGAAGAATCATGTATTACCTCTAGATAGGGATTTTAATCCTCTAAGTGCCCCTTGATTTGTAATAGTAGCTAAGTTGCTCGATGCCTTCAGTCCAGTCAGAGTTTTCTTGCGAGCACTGCGGGTTTTCAATAGTGAAAGTTCGAGCCCAATACCTCTTGACCAATGGGGATCCGGCCCTGGTGTTAAAGGAATGTTTGAAGAGGATGGGTGATTCGAAGGAGGTAGGTTCGGTTGAAATACAGAATTTCCATGATAGGTCTGGATGGGTATCGAATCATAGGGAAGAGAGTAAGTTGATGTAGCTGTCGGGAACATAGTATCAAGTTATAGTTCCGATTGGGTCGGTTCAGTGTAACCGGGTAATGAGTAAGGCTCTGGTGTTTCAGCTAAGACTGATGTAGGATGAGAAACTGAAACCCCAGTAGAAGGATTAGGTGGTGTTAGATGGGTTGTAGGTGTAGGAAGAGGGATGGTGGAGCTGTTAGATGGGACAGGCTCGGTTGGGGGGGGAATAGGTGAAAGGTCAGGCAAAACCGAAGTAGAGGCCATGGCTTCAGTACACAAGATATTGTTCGCCTGCTCAAATATGAAAATTCTGTCCCAGGATGAGAGAGTATTATAAAGTGAGGGACACAGTAGATGGATCTTACCTACTAAGGAATCATCCGAAGGAATTTTATCCCGCCAAGGGATAGGTGCCTCCTCCTCCACGAACTAGTTGGGTGAAGAGATGTATCCATCAAAATTTGTCTCCTCTGCTGGATCCATAACGAAGTCAGGTGGGGGGAACTTATGGCAATCCCTTCTCAAATGTCCAGTTCTGCGGCATAGAGAGCATCGGAATGGGATGCCAAGAAAGTCTAGGCACTGTGTGATCAGTTGGTTATGCCAGTCGATTTCTAAGATTTCTGGAAGTCCAGCCTGGATGTCGATTTCCATGTATATCCTCGCCATCCTTCTGTCTGAAGCAACAAGAGATTTTTGATCCACTCTTAAAAAACAACCTATGGAGGCCCCAACGAGTTCGAGGGCTTGTTGGTTCCAGAGTTGGAGAGGGAGACCAAGTAGAAGGACCTAGACATGCCTGTGGCAGAATAACTCAGTAGAAGGATTGAATCCGAGCCTCCATCTTTTGAGCATAAGACTTCCCCCATCAATAGGCCAGAAGCTGTCCAGAATGAGTGTCGAGTCCTATGGATTTCTGAAGATAAAGCCAAGCCAGCCTTGTTGCAGCAAGTGAATCTTGGGAATGTATCCAAGGATCGGCTTCCAGTGGTTATTAATCCAAGCGTCCACACTCTGCTTACATTTTTCTTTGTAAGCAAGCCTGCCAACCAAGGCACACAGGGCCAGGTTGCATGCTTCAGTAAGACCTACATCCATGCCAAGAATGAGCTTGGGGTGTTTTTTTTTGGGCTTCCAGACTCTTTGCTGGCGCTTGTGTATGCCTTGTTTTTGAGAGGTAGGTCCTAGCTGTGGGTGCCTCACCTCAGGTCCACCCCCCAAATGGTGGATCCCTACCAAGATTTGCTTCTGTGTATCAGTAAGACCAGTCCCTACATTAGTAGTCTTAGTATTCTCGACAAAGACTGGAGGATCATCTTGGGAGCTCGACGGTGCAACATAGTGTGTGCCTCCAATGGTAGTCTGTGAAGTATCGAAAGTAACTGGAGACACAGACTGTGTGCTTGACTGAGCAACTGGAGAAGGACCGGTGGGACTAGGGCTCAAGCCTAAAGATGCGCCCGGCTTTCTAGTCCGGAAATGGTTGGAGAAGAGATCGTCTATCGAGGCCAGCACTGCCGGATGGTCCCATGGGTCTCCCATGTTCTTAGCGGGATGGTCCAGGTTGTATGGTGCACTATAGAAACTTCTAGAGAAAAAACAAAAACAGAGACAAATGGCTAGAGACAAAAAGGTTTACTGGAGAAGTCAGCGAGGAGAGGTGAAAGCGTCAGCAATCCCGCATCCTTTGTTGTCAGGTCAGTGAAGCCAGAAAAGTTAAAAGTGGAGAAGTGTTCCAGAAAACTCAAAGGGATAGTCAGATCATGGGCCTAGTTTAAAAGCAAAAAAAGGAAACCGAGAGAGAATAACTGAGTAAAGACAGATCTACAGTCACTGCAGCACTGGGAAGTGTGAAGGGGGAAAACCAAGGTTACCGCAAATGATTACCCAGTATCCAAGTCGATGGTCGGAGTGAAAAACCGTAAAAGATAGAGTCATTCCAAAACTAACACTACTACATATTGTAAAAATTCCGACGTTTTATTTGCGGCGTTATGGACAAAATTGTCCATATTGTCGCAAAATAGAGGAAATTTATAAAAAAAAAAGTTCATGTTGCCCAATAACGTCGCTCTTGCCACGTTAACGTCAGTCTTGCCACGTTAACGTCGCTCTTGCCACGTTTTCCACTGGAACGTCTCTCTTGCCACGTTTTCCACTGGAACGTCTCTCTTGCCACGTTTGTGAAGATGTATGTCGCAATTGCCACGTTGACGTCGGTCTTACCACGTTAACGTCGCTCTTGCCACGTTTTCCACTGGAACGTCGCTCTTGCCATGTTTTCCACTGGAACGTCACTCTTGCCACGTTTCTGAAGATGTATGTCGCAATTGCCACGTTAACGTCAGTCTTTCCACCTTAACGTCGCTCTTGCCACATTTTCCACTGGAACGTCTCTCTTGCCACATTTGTGAAGATGTATGTCGCAATTGCCACGTTAACGTCGGTCTTGCCACGTTTTCCACTGGAACGTCTCTCTTGCCACGTTTGTGAAAATGCATGTCGCAATTGCAACGTTTGCGAAACTAGGTTTTCCCCTCCAACGGTCACCTTAGTATGTTCACCAAGTCAAAATACCAACGGTCACTTGGGACTTTTTTACGTCGGAATTGCGACGTTACAAAATCTATAAATATGTTGCATTTGACGGATGTTGCGACAAGTTTGCTATAATAACGACGCTTCTTACTTCTTGAAGAAGAAGTAACGAGTAAACTGGAGTGCCAACAGTGC
>ML802247.1:225490-245486 GCA_009831015.1 Picea engelmannii
ACCTTTTCTCCTTATATCATGAATTGTGTATGGAGGTTACATGTGCATGCCTCTAATTCCAATACATGGATCTATACCAATTTGTACTCTATCTCCTTTACCAACTCATTAAATTAACCAATTACCAACTAGGTGGAAGGCCACGGTAACTAGTTTCCAGATTATTGATGCATATTGAATTATTTTGATAGGATTCCTTACCCATTCATTAACTAATATAATGAAATATACTTGTCCTTTATTACTTGTACCCATAGTCCTATACCCTGAATTAATCTCCATATAGTTTTTTCAACTAGTGCTTTAGAGCATAAGATACTTTAACATAACCTTATAATCCTTTCTAGAACTCATTTTGTAATCCGAGCAAGCAAAATCCAATAAATTGGAATCACTTTTAGTACTTCTATTACAAGTATCGAGTGACCCCCTCTAGTCAACCACTAGTTACACCAAAAATTCAAATTTGTATCCACCTTGATTATTAACCATTTCCAATCACATTGTTTGTATGTATTGATGTTGGAAAATTGGGTTTCATTGATGCCAACCCTAGAAGAATCCTCGAAGCAAGTTTGGAAGCCTCTAGAAGTGATGGGTGTATTTGAAGAAGTATCTAAAGTGGTCCCCTTATGGTGTATCTTTAAGCATGGCCCTCACGGGAATAATTCTATAATAATCCATGGAAATATGGTTAAGTGGTTAAGAAGCCCCAGAGGTGTGGTCATGAAGCCTGAAGTTGATTGAAGAAAACGTGTATGAAGGACATTGCAAATGTATGGAAAACATCCATTTATTGATATTCATCGTCAATCCATCTCCAACGGTAGGTGGCATGCCACATGGTTGCTCACCATTGAGAATTTATTCCCTCTTAAAGATGAATCCCTAAAGTATGGTGAAGAAGCCTCAAATATAAGGTCAAAGCAGTTACAAGTTGGCCCTAAAATTAATTAAAGGATAAAACATTTTGCAAACAAGAAGTTACAGGTCACCAAAAATATCAAGTAAAGAAGTTACTTAGAAGGGTATAAATACACATCAAGAGCCTTCCATTTCATATCAAAGCAAGTGTATTTTTATGGAATGGAGCTAGCATAAGTGGGTCTGAACTTTTTATAGAAGGATTGGTGATCTCAGAAAAGTGAATCTAGCCTAGGTCGAGAAAGGAGGTAGAGGAGAGCGAAGTGTAGGGAGGTGACAGTACAAGTTTTATGAGGTTATATGCGGTTTGCCGAAGGGTGAAGCGCATATATACGTGTGTTGCAGATGAACGAATCATGTATAGGGTATATGCGGATTGCAGTGAAGAAAAGTGTGGGTTCCCACAAGTTGACAGTGGATGAATCACGTATCTGTGCAAAATTTGAAGGAAGGTATTATTCTTGATGTTGAAGTTGAGGAAGGTATGAATATCTAATACCTTATGCACCAGATTATTCACATGTTGAAAGGATTGTTCTTATATATGTTTTGAGGGTTATATCTTGATGATTTTGGCATATGCTTGAGGCATATCTTGGAGGTATTGGCACATGGTTGAGGTACATATTGGATATTTTGGCACATGTTTGAGGCACATTTTGGGTATATGCTTTGAGGCATGGTATATTCTTAGAGGCACATCTTAGATGTCTTGTCTCATGGTTTGATGCATATCATGGTGATTTTGAGCACATGATTTGGAGGATGTTCTTGGAGATCTTGGCATGAGTTTTATGTGATTATATCAATTTTGATGATGATGATATATTAGTATCAATGATAGCAACAGTAACAAGTTGATTCCCTTATTTATATTCAAGGAAAGAAGGAAGAGGTAAGAAAAGGGATTTGTAGCTTCCTTCAAGTTGGATCTTGTAAACTAGGGGGTTAGAGCCTCCTTCTAGTTGGATATGGAGAATATATAGAGTTGTAGCTTCCTTCTAGTTGGATATGGAGAATATATAGAGTTGTAGCTTCCTTCAAGTTGGAGCCTGTAAATTAGGGGGTTGGTGCCTCCTTATAGTTGGTGTTGGAGAATTTTGGAAGTTGGAATATGAATGCAATCTTTTGATATATAAGAAAGCATTATGTGGTTTTCTTCCATTTGGGTTTCCATGTAAAATTCTTGTGTACAATGTATTTGTGGTTATATGTTTATGATATCTTGAATGCAATCATAAGTGATAAATTGGTGATATCTTAAATGCATACATATTGTSATTAAAAGTGGTAAAARSTRCCTAATATTGATTCACCCCCCTCTCAGTATTAGTGAATAATSAAACAATTSGGATTTAGTTGAAATACTAAATATTTCAGACCAATCTTGAGATCCACCAAGTTGTAGGGAAAYAATTAGTTAAATAGGTTTTTTTCCATCTCTGAGATACCCCAAAGGGATATTGTTKATTTTTCTATATTAATTTTCATATAAATGGCCATGCAAAAGAGTTCCACGATTCCTTTAATMTTCTCATCCAACCTTCTTGATCCTTCATAGAAAATTAAGATAGCATCGACGAACAACAAGTGTGTTATATTACAAGAAATTTTGATATTAACCCCTTTGAAATACATATTTTATAAGSCTCTTTTAAAATCCTTCTCAAGCCTTCAAYGACTAAAATGAAAARAAGTGGGGAMAAAGGGAACCCCTATATTAGGTCACTTTCTAGCTAGAATAAAGGTGATGCTACTCCTTTAATGAAAATAGTAAATGATACAAATGSAATGCAATTCATTACCCATACTACAAATTGATGATATAATCCAAATGAATRAGAATTAATATTAAATACAACCAAATCACCCTATTGTTTTATTTGAATAGGTCCACTTTAACCACCATCACTCTTTGGTTCTTGACSTTGATTAAGTGTAGACCTTCCTAAGTGACTAYTRCCTCATGTATTTTTCTTCCCTCTAGGAAGTCGAACTGATCCTCATAAATTTGCCTTGAAAATRCCCTTTTTWACCTTCTTGCAATAACCTTTGATATGATTTTATATATACAATTTCATAAAGATATTGTCTTGAATTTTTAATTGATGTGGGATTGCCAACTTTTTGGATCAATTCTATAAAGGTTACATTGAAGGCTCACAGGGTTTTACCTATAGACCTTGTTAAATTGACCAATCGCCTTAGATCCTCCTTAGTAAAATCATAATGTTGGGAAAAGGAAATAACTATAGGGGAGAATAGACTATACGAAAGTAGTGGTGGTGTCTAAAGACACTGTTGCACTGAACCACAAATTATCTTCATGATCTGATGATATACTGATATGAGGGATCATCTATAAATAGGTTTGGTCATGGACTAAACCAAAAAACCACAGATCATATCAGTTGTACCTATCCATAAAATGTGGATGTAGAATTTGAATGTGGACATGGTCAACCATTATTTTAGTCGGTAGTTGGACCCAAGAATTGGTCAACTCTGTTAATCCAACAAGGTTAGGTTTACCAAGGAACCCAATGTTCCAACACCCCCGAAAACTCATCTTGGAGGAAAAAAAATTATATAGCATAGAGATTTACTCCCTTAATTTGTTCTAACTGCAAAAGATGATCAAACACGTCACAACAACACTCCTAAAGAAGTATGAACATTGTCACCATAAACAATGATCAATGAAAAGAGGAAGTCATCCATTGCAAACTAGTTTCAAAATTGTTGTCCAAAACAGAGTCCCTATCAATCAGTCAACTAGACAACAAGACAACATAGGCCAGTCGATTAGTTGACTATACAATAAACACACCAAGTCATACTCTTTCAATCCAATAGTCTCTACCAATCCAAACAGTCTTTGTATCCAAACAATCTATGTATCAGTAATACATTTCCCAACAACACAGTCGAACATGGTTCAGTCGGTGTCAACAAGTCCAAGTCAATTCAACAAAAAGACATCAATTGGGTTTGCATATCAACAATTTCGATTAATCCCCCCCCTCCCCTTAAACATAATTGAGGGGATTGATAAGTATAAAAAATATATCTAATAAAAAAAACTAGTCGACGAGAAATAGCTAGTCGAAGCTCTAGTCGAAAAATACTAGTTGAACCTCCAATCAAAGAACATCTCAGCCGAAACTCTAGTCGAATGTCAAGTACATTCGATCCTTAGACGACCATGTCCAATTAAATCATCAATAATTAAGAGGAATGTTTCAAAACTATACAAATGATTATACACAACGATATGAATTCCTCAAAAATCCGGTCAAATGATTCCATGACCATCCATCAATCCATCTACAATCAATCCTAGTAGTCGAGATTTTTCCAAGGTTATGTCTTTCACATATCTTCTACAAAGATCTGAAAGCATGATTTCCATTCCTTTGATGTGTATGATGAGGATGGTGATAGGGCCCAAATTGCTATGTTGGCTAACCAGAGGAGGTAGGCTCAAGTTTTGGTTCACTTACAAGAGTAGAACAACCTGACATATCAAAAATAATTTTATCAGCAATGACATTCTCAAATTCTGGCATGTGAGGAACATGAAATTCATTAGTCTATTAAAAAAAATCAACGATAGGTCGAGCATTTGGAAAACCAGTCTGAACTGCACCTGCAACAAATAGAAATTCCCTGGGTACAACAAGGACAAGTGTAGGCAGGGATGCAACATCAACATCAATATCCAAGACTTGTTCAAGGTGACTTCATCATAGGGGTAATAGGAACAACAATACCTTGTCCATTCTTCCTGATTCGACCTCTGGTATATCCCATTTTTCTTAGCAAATGAGGCACAATACCTGTAGTGTATTTTTTAAAGCTGGGAGAAACAACACAATCATCAATATTCTTACAAATAGTTGGACTACAATCAAAAGTATCAAGGGTGGTAAAAAGAATAGGTAAGTCTAGCAGCTCAACAACATCAATTTTCTTCTTAGTATTCTGCAGTCAGTGAACTTCTTCTTCAAGGTTTTGTTTACATTCCTACAATACATGAATAGTCTCATCCTTCTCAGTCAACTACAGTAGCAAGATATCACAATCTTCTTTTAAGGCTTGATATTCATCAAACAAGCCTGCTTGAAGAGGAGTAATTGTTTCACGAAGATCATCAATAGAGGCCTATAAGTGGGCAACTTCACTAGTCAGTTGGGCATTAGTTTTCGTCAGCTGGTACATTTCCATTTTGATGGAAACATTGTCTGAGTGATGGAGATATTTAATTTATTCCTCCAGATCTTCAATAAGATCAACCTTGTCCTAAAATTTGTATGCAAGAGTCTGAAAAAGGATTTCATTGTTATTTCTAGGGAAGAATCCCTCCTAGATTTCTCAGCTAGGGAATTTTGGAACATGTTTTCTTCAGTTTTCAACTAATCCTTCAGTCCTACATTATCTTTCTGTAACAAGGAAATGATAGAATTTAATGTGATTTATTCTTGACCAAGATGATCAACAAATTTCTTCTCACAGAGTGTCTGTAATATTTTACCCATCTTTCACAGTGCAACAAATTAGCAATTGAAATTAATACTGGAGTATCCTGGAATAGTAAGACTAATTATCAACAACAGAACACAATAATATAGTTTCCTTCCATGTCAGAGTTAGTGTGCGAGCAATCAAGTGAAAAAAAAATATCATGCTACCATATCACGAGTCGAATAAGGTATTTATATCAGTCAATAACAAGGGTATTTGATTAGGCTTTATTGACCATATGCTAGAGAGCTTGACCTAACCAAAAAATATTCAAGAATGCATACCCGTTAATTCAAACCATATCAGAAATTGAAAACTAGGTTCAAAGAATAAAACAAGGGTGGGTCGATCACAATAAACAAGTTGACATCAATGAGTATATTGATAACAAATGCAAGTTTATTTTCAATCTTGCAAAAACATGAATTAACTTGGATGCACAATCTGTCATTTAGTCGAATCGCTGGTCAAATCTGGTTGTCGAGCCACCAGTCGAACCCTTTGGTCAGTTGGTAATAAGAGGTAGGTCTAATCTCCTTTCCAGTTGACATAAAATTTATAGGGTATCCATGCACACATATAATGTTGTGATTAATGTGATTAATCAGGGATCCACAAGAGGAAATGACCCTTGAGTTGATCCACCAGTTTGAAAAAGATTCTGGGTAAATTTTCCAATCGATGAAGTTGAGAAAATGAAAAGAGGGAGTCCAACAAAGTGAACCTCCTTATTCGAATGAAAGATCCTCATTCTAGGAGCTAGGGAATCCACGCATGTGGGATCCATGCACACCAATCGAGATTTGGTCAAGTCGAATAGTCTATGCTTAGTCAACCATCAATCAAGAGCAAGGAAATCACCCAGCAACGGTTTTATGGTATATTCACATTTGGACAGGGTATGTACAATCAATTGGAGTGGGTAAGAGAGATTAAGTCCATCGAATCCTCCATGGTTGAGTTGGGTGCAATCTTAATTCAAGGAGATGATTCAATTAGAAAGCAATGCGGTCAATTTGATAAAGAGGGAAGTAGACTCTTGGTTGAGAGAGGTAAGAAGAAGTCAGGTAAGAAAGGAAAATTTGATTAGTCGAGATGAGCCCCATATTTATATATGGTCACATAGATCTCAATATTTTCTACAGAAAACCCTCTCTAGGTGGCATAGTCAAATCACCTTTAATCTGTCAGTATACCAGTGATTGATATATTCACAATGTGAGCTAGTCAACTCATCCAACTGAGAGTTCAATTGAACGTACGCATTCAACGAGAAACCAAGATTCAATGTTGGGTCAAAAGATCAGTACACCCAACCAACAAATAAAAAGGGTTGAGTCTCTTAATCATTGGGAAATAAATCTCGAGTAAACTATGATTGAGTAACTAGTATAAACCCTAGGTGAGTTTTAAATATTACAACGGATCCAAAAACATGAAAAAATAGGGTATCATGCCCAAAATAATAAAATATGCATCACAACACTCAATAGAGATCAAACGACTTCACCATTGTCTCAATATCATTCTCATTCTATGTGAACCCAATATCACAAATCCAATAGTTATGATACCATGTTAGTACATAGAAATAATCACAGAGGAGAACAAATAATCTGAAAGTAGTGGTGGTGTTTAAAGACATTGGTGCAGTAAAGTACAAATGATCTTCATGATCCACTAATAGATCGATCTGAGGGATCATCTATCAATAGTTTTGGTCATGGACCAAACCAAACAACCACATATCACATTGGTTTTACTTGTCCATAAAATGTTGATCTGGAATCCAAATGTGGAGAGGATCAACCATTAGTTTAGTCGGTGATCAGACCCAAGAATTGGTCAACTCCCTTAATCCAACATGATGAGGTTTACCAAGGAACCCAACATTCCAACACATAACACCCTAGGAAAAATTCCACAAGTAGTCCAACTAGCCCTAGACTTTTATTCTTTTGAAAACTTTGTAAAATCACATGCAAATCTTTTTTTCCCACTTCCTCCATCAATTCATAATTATCCACTGGATTGACAAAGCTTGAGAAAGAATTTGACAATATTAATATCTCTAATATTGGGGCATAAGAATCCTTCTTGAAGAGGGATCTAGAGTAGTTAATTCATTTTGTTGAAATATCCTTGAATTTTGTTGCCCATGAGCCATCTTCCTTCTCTATTGTCCATACATAGTTAATTTTGTTCCTACAACTAGAAAACTTGTGAAATTTTTTTATTTTTTCATCACCTGCTTGGAGACATAAATCCCTACTTTTGAGTTTCCATTCTCTCTCTTTTTCTAAAAGGATATGTCTATTTTTTTTCCTCAAAATGTTTTGTTTCTACTTCTTGATCCTCTAAAAAAAGTCCAAAAACTTCACTATTGTAATGAGATGCTAAACCTTCCTCCACTCCCTTGAGAATTCTTTCATCTTTTTGTTTTATTTATTTCTTTTTCCCATTGGACTGATACCCTTTTTCTTCTCTTTTTAAATCTTGATGGAATCGTATGGGTGTAGATTTTCTTAATGATCCATAAAATGGTTCCCATACCTCTTTGATATTTTTACAATTTTTTTACGAGGAAAATCTCTCTATGGCATGGGGTAAACCACAATAGACAAAATGACTGCAGAAATTAACTCTAATCCCAAGTATGATATATAAATGAAAATACTAACAAGACAATATAAAAATCCTACCTCGTCCAAAAGTTCGATGAAGACCACCATTGAGCACACAACTCAAAGATTTATACCTGCAACTTGTTTGCAACGACCAAGATATACAAGAATATGGTGATAATATATAATTTTATCGTATAAAATAACATAATCCATTAACATACATGAAAAATACGTCCATGGAATAATAATTCAAATATTTTCAAGATATCAATTGGACAAGAAAAGAGTATTTCTATTAAAATAATCAACAACAGTATACAAGTGACAAACTTCTGTGTCGGCACATCTCAGAACCGAGAAACTAAGTCCCTTCCAGTTGGGCATCCACCACTTCAATCCTCCACCAAATGCAATCTCGTTTAAAGGAGACAATGAGGTTATCCATCAAAGGAAGAGCTTGGGGGTTGAACAATGTGTTCAAACTTTAAAGTATAAAGGGATTGAGATTCAATGTGAAGTGAAAATTTTTCCATAGTATCTTTGCTCTCAAAAGTTGAATTCTCTCCTCTTCCATGGCTTGGATATGGCTCAATTTATAGCCTTCAAATGGAAATGAAGGGTCGAGTCATAATGTTTCCAGTATATGGAAGGTCAAGGATCATGGATCTTGTGATGTGACATCGAAACCCGACACAATTTTTAATTTTGAGCATAAAACTCGATGTACTCAAGTTGTAGTGGTGAAACCTACGTATACACATGTTGTCTAACTGGTAGAGAGTGTATATGTGGAAAAATATTATTTTTTGGCTTCAGGAAGTACAAAAACGGACTTCAAGTCTGCATAGGGAAATGGAAAGGTCGTCCAAGCAAGTTGCATGGGGGGAGGCAATTTTTTTTATAACACTTCATAATTGATGGTTTGGCGATAATATCATAACCCATGCAAACATATATAGACTTAACTAGTCCCCTTGAACCAGATGGATGTCAGTGGCCTCCCACCTATTCCAACTGGCTTGACGGTTTTTTCCTAGTTTTTGGGTCCCTGAATTCTGAGGTTGTTTTGAGGCCCTAAACAACATTTTTAGGGCTCGCTACAATCACTATGTCTAGGGCCCTCCACAATAAATATGTATAGTCATCGGATATACCTTTCCAATGGGCTATCGTGTGCCTAAAATGAAGATCGTATGCAAAAGTTACAACCTGGGGAAGTTGATGTACTAACTTACCCAAACAGAGCCCACATGACTTTTGGCGCTTCATCTTCAAGGGTTAGGTTTTTGGATGTCTAGGGTTTTTGAAATTCCTTTTTATTGTAAAAATGCCTTGAGAGCCTCATTTTAATCATCTTTGGAAAATGAGCACAGTACTCACATATATTCTTAGAGATAAGCCGCCACCATTCTATCAAGCTTGTTTTCCGCTGCATTTTACAGTTTCAGCTTATTTCCTTATTGAATAGAAATTGATTTTACTATATATCTGTTATTTTTTGGTAAGCATCTTTTGACAATAATATGTATTCATTTCTTTCTACTCATAAAATATGGATCAGTGGTATCAATGTGGTCTGCTCCTTGTCGTTCTTAATGCATGTCCCCAACGAGGTCAGGGTACAAAGAATTGGGTCTCAAGCTTGTTTCTCTCGAGGAAAAAATATCTCGCATGCCCAGGTGACCTCTCATGGCGGGAGAAAAGAAAGACGAAGAGACAGGAGATCCCTTCAAAATATTGCTCGAGTAAGCCCTCATGCAACAGAGGAACGAGATGATGGATAGTTTTGCGCAAATCCTTCGACGACTACCAACAAGTGACGCTTCTTCCTCAAACGGAGGCACCACCTCTTTCAAGGTACAAATCAACTTCGATAGTCCTATATTTTAATGTTAGATAGATGAACATGTTGTACACAAATGGTTGAATCTGCTAGAAGAGTATTTATCTGTCCATTACTTCTCGAAGAGAGAAAAGATTACTTTGCACTCCTCAAAGTCGTTCCCCATGTCAAAGATTGGTGGGAAACTTTCTGTGAGCAGAAGGAAATAGAGGAAACCTCATTATTTATAGTAGTGGTCACATAGGAGTACTTCAGGGATGCTATTAAGGAATAATACTACCATGTTGGAAGTTATGACAACCTGTATACAAAATGGACCACACTGCAGCATGAAAGAGACCAAGCAATGCCTAAGTTCACAAATATCTTACATACCTTGTGCACCAATATGGGTATCAAATATTTTGAGTTAGATCTGGTGCTCAAGTATCACGACAGTATGCATAGATACATCCAGGCCGAAATGAATTTTCTGGACATCTCATCCTTGGGCACGACATACCGATATGCCTTCAAAATCGAGAAGAAGCTCAAACAAAAGACGCGGAAATTTGGGCCTAGGAACCTCGCACAACAAAATCCAGGAAAGGGTGGCCCCAACTCGTAGAACAAAGGGCAAAGAAAAGATGGTCTACCTCATGACAACCATTCTAGGTTGCAAGCAAAGAAGGACATCGAAAAGACAAAGAAAGATATTGGGAAGTGGTGTGACTTCCATAAGAGCCCCTGACATAACATTGATGATTGTCGCTCAAAGCATTCATTGGTGGCTGAGGTGAAAGCCTCTAAACTAGATGCGAGTTCTAACTCTGAATTAGAACTAGAAAGGGGGATACAAATCATTGATGTAGAACCCAGTGCTACAATTGCTACCACCAAGCTCTAGCCCAGTGAACAAGACGAGCCAGAGGAAGGCGAGCGCCTTTTTCATTCACAAATGTGGGTGAAGGGTACCCTGCTGCATTTCATCATTGATAGGGGTAGCCAGAAGAACCTCGTCTCAGTAGAGGTTGTCAAGAGACTCACCTTGCCGACAATGTTGCACCCGCATCCCTACACCATCGGATGGCTTTGCCAAGGAAGCGACATCCGCATCAGCCAACAATTCCACCTATCATATAACATCAATCCCTTCAAATATGAGGTATTTTGTGATGTTTGCCTTCTCGAAGTTTGTAGTGTTATTTTGGGCTAACCATATTCATGGAAACTCCATGTTGTATAGGAGTCTAGGCCTCACAATATTATTATTACTTTGAACAAGAAATTGTACAGGATACCGGAGGCAATCCCACCTAATGTTATTTCCTTGATCTCTGCCAAGCAATGCAGGAAGGTCATCTCTCATATGGGGAAGTTTGTCTTCTTCTTGATTCTCTCTCAGAATGAACGAAAGATCATTGCAACATCCAGGGTCTTCGCGACCGACCTCTCCACATAGCAGAAGTAAGTGGATAAGTTTGTGGAAGCATACTCGGATATCTTCTCCTCACCTACCGGGGTACCTCTGCACTGTCAGGTCAATCACCCCATCGATCTGACCCCCGACGCACCACTTCCCAATGGGCCAGTCTACCATCACTCTCTGTTAGAGAATGAGGAGATCAAGCGACAGATCCAAGAAATTCTCCACAAGGGGCACATTTCTCCCATCTCATCACCTTCATGGAGCCCAATCGTGCTGGTACAGAAGAAATATGGAACCTGGCGACTTTGCATTGATTACTAGGCCTTGAATAAAATCACAGTCAGAAATTGGTACCCGATTCCCTGAATCGACGACCTCCTTGATCATCTCACGGGGGCCAAATACTTCGGTAAGATTAATATGAAGTATGGCTACTACCAGGTCCCGATAGAACAAATAGGTGTATGGAAGGCTGCCTTCAAGTCAAAGGAAGGTATTTTCGAATGGTTGGTCATGACCTTTGGCTTGAAAAATTCTCTAGCCACTTTCATGAGGATGATGGATGATATCCTATGACCATTCACCAATAATTTTGTAGTGGTGTATATGAATGGAATTCTCATTTACATAAAGACTTGGTCAGAACACTTGTAGCATATTCAATAGGTTTTGCACACCCTGTGTCAGCACAAGCTATATGCTAACTTGGAAAAATGCTTCTTCGGCATGGACAAATTCCATTACCTAGGCCACATAATTGATCAGCATGGTATACATGTGGATCAAGCCAAGATCCAAGTCATCTGTGACTGGCCAACCCCAACCACACTCACTGAGCTTCATAGCTTCTTGGGCCTTGCCAATTTCTACTGCAGGTTCATGTTGGGATTCTCCCATATTGCATGGGCCCTTAGCCAAGTAACCAGGGGTAGTGGTAGGGAAAAAATTGTGTGGGGTCAGTCCCAACAACAAGCGTTTGATTATTTGAAGCATCACTTGTTCTCAGCCCCAGTACTTTCACTACCGGACCTAGAACAACCCTTTGAGATCAAGACAAATGCTTCAGACTATGTTGTGGGCGTCGTTCTCACTCAGCACAACCACCTTGCGGCCTATCATAGCGAGACACTATCAGATGTTGTCTTTAAGTACCCTACTTACGACAAAGAAATGTACTCCATTGTGCAAGCCTATCACCAATGGATACATTACATTCTTGGGAAGGAGACAGTCATCCACATTGATCATAAGCCATTGCAGTTCATGCAGATGCAAGGCAAATTGCATAATGAACACCATCAGAAGTGGTCCACATACTTACTACAATTCCACCTCAAAATCAAGTATAAAACTAGATGCACCAACCATGTCATTGATTGCCTCGGCAGATCGCTATTTGTGACACTCACCATGGTGCTAGAATCTTGTGACCATGAGACCTCTAAATGGCCCCAACTCTATGAGACAGACCTGGACTTCGCCACCACCTACCAAATGTTCGGCACAAATGCAGTTGTCACTAATTTCCATCTTCAGGATGGGTTGATGTCCTTTCTGGGCCATATTTTCATTCCATCAAGCGAGCGAGAAAAGTTTATCTGGGAAGCCCACTGCAGTCAGGTGGGATGACACTTTGGCATCAAAAATACAGTGGCAATGTTGCAGAAACATTTCTACTGAACGAAACTTCGAAAGGAGGTCAACAAGTATATAATGTCCTGCACTGCCTGTGCTATTGCCAAACCGACCACTAAGAAATATTCCATGGGAATCCATCTCATACATGTCAGGCCTCCCATCCACCAAGAGGGGAAATGACTATGTTTTTGTGGTTTTTGATCGCTTTTCTAAGTTGGTGATTATAGCCACCTACAAGAAGAGAATCAGAGTAGAGGCCATTGCCAAGCTCTTATTTGAATGAGTTTGGGTACATTTTGGTATCCCACAAACCATTGTCTCATATCGGGATAATTGATTTCTCAACACATTCTGGTCGAGCCTCTGGTCACTGTTGGACACCAAGCTCAACAAATCCATGGCCTTCCACCCCCAGACATATGGCCAAACAGAGGTCATAAATCGAATGATCATGCATATCCCGCGCATGTATAATTCCAAGCACCCTCACACATGGGATGAGAGTATTCCATATGCCCAACATAGCTACAACTGAGCCTTGCATAGCTCAACTTGCCACAACCCCTTTCAAGTGGGGTTGGGATTCCAACCATTGGGTCCCATAGATTTTCCACTACTCCTTGCAGTCACCTCGACTGACTCAAATCCTTTGCCAAATGAAGCTGACAAAGCCACCCGATTCATTGAGCGGATCTATCACATCTTCCAACAGGTTCAGGATATCATACATCAGTCTAGTGATAAGTACAAACAGTGCCATGATCAACATCGGGTGCCACATAAGTTTTAGGTGGGCAAAAAATTTTGGTTGCATTTGCAGAAAGAACTCCTTAACGGATCCTATCGGAATCTTCGCCCACTCTGTTATGGGTTGTACACCATCACCAAGGTTTTGGGTGATAATGCTTTTGAGCTCAACATTCATCATTTCCTTGGCCTGCACCTAGTGTTCAATGTGGATCTCCTTCGACCTTATTTCCCACCATTATTGGTTACCTCAGAGATAGAAAAACAACTGAAACCAATAGAGCTCAAACCTGACTGCATACAATAGGCATCTAGTGATCAGATTGTGGAAAAACAATTCAAGGGCACTCGCCAACAAAGTCTCCATTTTTATCGAGTTGTCAAAGTAGGGAAACTCCTTCACCAAGGCAAGTGTCTGACCCGGGGCCAAATTCAGCAGAAATGTTCTCATCTAATGGGGGCACTCAATGCAATGGAGACCATTTCTTCCTAAGGGGGGAGTATTGATCCAAATGGATTTTGGTGGCCTCCCACCTATTCCAACTAGCTCATTTTGGCAATTTTCCAGTTCGACAGTTTTTTCCTAGTTTTTGGGTCCCTGACTTTAGGGGTCATTTTGAGGCCTTAAAAAATGTTTTTAAGGATATCCACAATCAAACTTTCTAGGTCTCTCTACACAATATATGTGTATTCCTCAAATATACCTTTCCAACAAGCTATCGTGCGCCTAAAATGAAGATCGTATGCAAATGTTATGACCCCGGGAAGTTGATGTACTAACTTACCCAAACGGGGCCCACGTGACTTTTGGCACTTCATCTCCTAGGGTTAGGTTTTTGGATGTCTAGG
Source organism: Picea engelmannii (assembly GCA_009831015.1). NCBI lineage: Eukaryota > Viridiplantae > Streptophyta > Pinopsida > Pinales > Pinaceae > Picea > Picea engelmannii. The sequence goes on from ML802247.1 coordinate 240,051, forward strand.
TTTTTTGACATTCCTGTTTATTTTAAAAAGGCTTTGAGAGCCTCATTTTAATCATCTTCTAGCGAATGAGCGCAACAGTCACATCTCTTCTCAGAGATAAGCCGCCACCATTCTAGCAAGCTTGTTTTCCGCTACATTTTACAGTTTCAACTTATTTCCTTATTGAATAGAAACCAGTTTTATTGTATATCTATTATTTTGTGTTAATCATCATTTGATAATAATCTATATTCATTTCGTTCTGCTCATAAACTCTGGATCACCCCTACTTAAATCCAACCCAACAAGAATTTGATCCATCCCCATATAACCAGAATCTTGATAAGTCTCGTTTTCCTCATGAAAAATGTCAAGGGAATTTTCGATTTCTTCAAATATTTCATCCAACGATAGAACTAATGATAGCCCTAAAAGTATTACCCAAACCAGTAGTAATTCTAGATGAGTTATTCTCACGTCAAAGTATCATTGCCATTTTTTATGAAACAAATGTTGTGTACCCCACTTCCCCCCATTTTGTAGGATTTTATTAAATTCACCCACATACCTGAAAAATTAGACCATCCAACCTCTAACCAAATTTAAGCTTCAAGGAGAGCTTACTATTAATGGTTTGAAGTTTTCTTTTGTCCATTCCTTTGAAGAGCCATTGTTCATTCTTCCACCCAGGAAGTGACCCACAAGGGCCATGTCAATCATTTATACAATATCATTTAACATCATATTTCCCCAAGGTGGAGGTTTACATGATCCTGCATCTTCTTAATACATTTTTGACTTTTTTTCTTCCTCATGGCCTTCAAGTTGTGTAAATCTAATCCATCTATGTCCAAGTTTGTACCACTCATCAGATCATGGTTTAGAATCTCCCCTATAAACCATGGTTTAATAAATTGGTCATTATTTCCGAGCTTGTCATAACAGGGGTATTCCAAAGGTTCGATGGTACTATATAGAGAAAAAGCACTTGCAAAGGAACCATGTATCAGTGTAAATTTTGTTTCTAATTATAGGTTTGGAACAAAAATCACATGATCTCCTAGATTAGATTGAGTGTACATCTCAGGTGGAGAATCATCTTTACAATTATGAATTTTGGGAGTTTTTAAAACCTATCCCGTCACCTTCTTTCCCAAAATTTTGACATCCCAATTGTAAGTGTTGGAAAAATATTTTTTTATTTCTTTGATAATAACCATAGTCTCTTCATCCAATTTGATTGCGAACCCAAGTGGTGCACACAACGTGGTTATGATAGGGCTTCACATCGGATATTCAATGGACTAGACCAAATCTGACCAAATCTGCAGGCCTTCCAATGAATCATCAAAGAAGTCAACATACTCCTCCTCCATTGCTTGCAAATGAAATCCAAACCTCTTGTTCATAAGTAAAATCACATCACCTCTACTTATATAGCTCATACCATTAACCACCTTTACTAAATCCCCGAAAGAATAAAAGATCTTATTAAATCTTGGCATTGAAATAACACAAAATTCAATGTAAGTTCATACATAACAAATTAGAAGGACCAACAAAATATCTAGGTTATAATGCTAGCATAGTGTGCATAACATAAAAATAAAATTATTTTTTGGTTCTCAAATAAAAAAAAAACCTTCTCGATTTATATCTCTCTATGATGTTGGCATGGCCACCATCACAACCAAAGGAAAATAGGTGTGATAATAATTGTAATACCACTATATATAATGTGGGTTTGTACATAATACTAACACTGACAAGTAATAGATCCCTTGGATATCTAGCTATAACACCTCTATGACATAAATTACATGCATTACATAAAGAGATGAAAATGTAACATCGATATCTTATGTCTCTGAACCTACACACACATAATGTCGGTGTAACTACATAACACTGGGATCTCATATTTATGAGCCTATTGACATATATCTGTCTACAACATCGATGTAACAATAATGACTTTCTCTTAGCCACAAAAATTCTTGAGTATACTTACCTAAAATATTGCAAGATACACAGTCGTTGTGCATTCCCTAGATTCTTTGGATTTATGTTGATATTGTACATGGCCCTTAGTTTTTTCTTTGACACAGTGAATAGATCCATTTCATAGTCTAGACAACTCATTTCTCATGTTTTGAAGTCCTCATGATGTTCAAAGGGAATAACAACAATTTGAACCTGAACATGCATGCACCAGAATAACTCCTATGTCAAGTCTGTGAAATCAAATGAACCTTTAGGTAATTACCATGGTATCATCCAACGACATTTTTGGGAGTTAACTTGGGTGGTTGTCCGACCATGAGTGTTGTTGCAAAACATTGTCGTTGATGCAACTAATTGTCCCAATGTTCTCTCATTGATCTTCTACCTAACCTAGCTCATTCAACACCTGTATTGATGTAATCTCATGCTATCCCACTTTGTATCAAATTCTCTGCAATTCACATTATTTCCATTGAGGTGGTTGATTATCTTTTTGATGTGTCTTAACTTTTTTTTGTGTGACTAGCGGAATCAAAAACTAGTCAGGCACGTACTCACGTGACATGGGGTTGTGTTATTCGTCTGCTACTACTATAGCCTCCATGTGTGCCCACAATGCCCCATATGCGACACACAAGGTAAGTTGAGGTTTAAAACCGATGACTTCATATAAAAAAGTGTCTTAACAATACATTCCATCACCGACTACCCTACACCCCAAGGGCATGTATATTAACTTTTTAATTCCTAACCTATGCAAAGTTAAAAATGTGCATTCAAAGTTAAGTGTGCATGCTTGGCATTTTGATATGGCTTTATGAACTTGACTTATATGATATTATATTGGCCAAATATCATTTAGAGATTAAAAAATATTTGATGGAATAAAATCAAAACATAATGTAACAAGCCACATGTGGCAATGTCCCTACCAAATATTTGCATGAGCCTGATCAGCTGGAAGCCACATAACCTCACAGGGCCCAACATCCCAGCCTCCACTCCATGGCGTGGATACATAGGTCACTCCCCACAAATTTTCTTATGTAAATGTTCTAAACTTGTAATCGATTGCATAGAAGGTGTCCACCCAGACGCAGAGGATGATGTAGACTCACTGCGTGAAGAACCACAAATTCTTCTTGCCTAGATTTACCCACCCAGATTCAAGCAACTGTAACGCCGCTAATTCGAGGTCATCGCTCTGTGTTTTCTCCCACTAACATGAGGGATGGAACTTTCCTTTTTATGCAGATTGGCATGGTGGCTATGGCTTTCGATACCTTGATGTACCTGGTTATCTTATTGATGTCATCTCGTTGCACGGATTTGACAATGAAGTCTTCAGCTCCTTCATCTAAACACCTGCACATAATTTGACAACATGGTTAAATATACTCAAAGAAATTATTTCCACACACGTAGATACTACATGCTATATTTTCATATCCTTGAGTGGAGTTTAGTTTATCTTTTCATTGATATTTGCTCAATATGACAGGCAATTAACTGTGATAGTCGTTGTTTTATTGGTTACATTTAGGTGCCACCATTTTATCTAGAATTGAGTGAGTTAGGGTTCACCAACAGTAATATTGTATGAGACTACCTGGTGGCTACGAATACTATTTTATCTAGCGTTGAGCGAGTTAGGGTTCACAAATAGTAATATTGTATGAGACTACATGGTGGCTGATCAAAATCAAGACCAGGGGTCAAAATTTAGCTCAAAAATCAACGTTCTCGGAATTGCCTCAAAACGAACGGGTGCATATCCCTCATCATCACGAACCCAACGCAACTCGTTTGGGTTCAAATGGATGTCGGGAGCAAGAGATATCGGGATCTGTTCGAATCGTCAAACAGGTAAAAAAAAAGGGACGCTGACTGTATAGTCCGTACAATGACGTGGCATGTTCGTACGATGACATGGCCCCTCCGTACGTTGAGGTGGAAGACGGTGACGTGGCTTTCACTCATTGGCAGATGTGGTCGAATCAAATTGCGACACGTGGCATTTATTGGACAAATGGTGTGGTGCCACGTGGCCCAGTCATGGGCTACCATGTGGCACCGTTGTATTGGTTGTTAGTTCAAAATATTATGGACTCCGTGGGGTTCAAACCGTGGACCTTCCCAGCCACATGTAAAGCTTTAACAAAGTCTGCCCTGCCAACGCGCCATACCATATGCCTTGTTTTATATATGGTCTGATATATATTTGAATTTGACTTGTTTAAAGGTTGGCGTGGGAGTCGGGCTGGGGCTTAGCCCCAGCCCCCGATTTTATATGTTTTCACATGACCACACAAGGAGCGCGCGTGGAGGAATTTGGATTGTTAGAACTGTTATCCCCCGGTCCTATATACAACACCATATGACCTTGTCGTGAGTGCGTGCAGGGAGTTGGGTTGGTTTTTAAAATGGTTTCCCACCAACCATTTGCCACCACTTGTCATTCATTCATTTGCCATTGTAAACTCAGCCCTTTTCTTATTTTGCGCGTGGTGACATGGTGACCTTGTGACCGTGGTTTTGGCGGTTAGGGGCTGGGTGTGCCCTAACCATCCTACAGTTTGCACAGTTATGCGGTTGCACTCAGTGCTAGGTTTTAGCACGTGTTTTCAAGCGTGTTCTAAGTTCTTTGACAAAGAGAGGTTGAAGGAGTTGCTAACCATGAAAGATGTGGTGCAAGATATGTGGGATGAAAGAAGAGAGAGCATTGACTTTCAAGAGCAGTTGATGGCCATGAAGGAGGAGAAAGACCAGCTGCTTGAAAAGTTGCATGAGATGGAGATTCAACTCCATGAGGCAAAGGAAACCCTTACCAAGTACATGCATGAACATAAGGTATGCAATGTTAGTTTATCTTCTAATTCCTCTCAAGATGAATATTTTGGTGTTTTTGAAAATCACACAAGAGGAATAGGGTCCAAGTTATTGTTAAAAATGGGCTATGAAGGTAAAGGGTTAGGCAAGCATGCACAAGGCATTGTTGAGCCTATTGTTGTTGAATAGAGACCCAAGTATTGTGGTCTTGGATATGAACAAAGAGATGGAGCAAATTCCAAAGTTGAGGAGACAAGGGAAAAAGTTCCAAGAACAAATTTTGTTTCAAGTTCACCTCCTCAAGAAGGCTATAAAGGTGAAAGTTCAACAACTTTTGTTGAAAGTTCAATCCCTCCAGCATGCAAGGCTTGTGTTCAAGATGAATGCAAATGTGTGAAACGAAAGAGTTGTGACAGCGATGAGGATAAGAACATTGTTGTTGGTCTTCAAAGGAGAGCTTATAACTCTTCCAATTCACCTGCTCAAAGAGGCAATAAAGGTGAATGTTCAAGGTATAATTCTGCTTATCATTCAGTTGCTTTTGATTATGTTAAGCATGATAAATTTGTATGTAAAAATGGAAGAAAGAATCCATGTACATATTGTGGTTTATATAACCATCAT
>ML802247.1:245752-258237 GCA_009831015.1 Picea engelmannii
ATCTCATTGACCAATGTTGGACATTGCATCCAACCACTCATCCATAGCATAAGAAGCAGATGGATAAAGAGATTGGCAAGAATGGAAGAGGAGATTCCATCATCGATGTGAGTCAAGATGATTCACAAGAGGACGATTTTCAGCAGAAAGTCACCATTGAGTTGGCTTGGTAAGAAATGGTTGGATTTCTTGAGCAAGTAAGGCTTGCATTTTCTGTTGTAGATGCATATTTCAGCCTTATGTATGCATTTATGTTGAGAGTATGACAAGTTGCAACAGTTTATCATAACTTGTATGATGCAAGTTTGCATGTGAATGCAATTCGTTTGAAGGCATTATTGTTGTTACATAACTTCGCCAGGAGAATGTAAAAGTGGGGTATGATGTTCACTTGTTACAACCATATATCTTTTTCATATTTCAACTCTTATGTACCCACATGTTTTGGGTTTATGTACTTATGTTTGTACTGGAAGGAGAGTTGAAGAGTCATGCACATGCATTTGTTTTTGTGTATGTGTAAGCAGTGAACTTGGTGATGGTTCATCATGAATGATCCATGATTGTAACATGATTGTGTATCATGTATGTCGACTTGTCAGATTGGGAAGGTTGATATGTTTCAAATGAGTCTCGACTGGTGTTGATGATTGTCTGACGACTATGTTGTGTCGATCATGTTTTTCGACTTATGTTTAGTCGATGGTGTTTGTTTGGTTGTAAGTTGATTTTGAGTACACCGAGATGCAGGAAAACACCATGTGTTTTGATGAAGTACAAGATGCGACCATTTGTTTGAAGAGAAAAAGACTTTGTTGGCATCATTTTCAGTCTTGTATAAATTTGTTTTCAAGATTGATGGTTTTCTTGGCTTGTGACAAGATGTCGCAGGAAAGTTTTTGCAGCAATTGGAGAACGAATCGTGTTGATGCTAAAGAGTTCACAAGAGGGACTTGATTCTCAGTGGGAAGGTTGGCAGTCTTCCAAGCACAAAGAGAACAGTGGGTCAGCAGCAGCCAGAGAACAATGGTTGAAGGACATAGTCAGTTGCAATGCAAGGCATGTCAAAGTATCCAGGTTATTGTCGAAAAGACTTTTCAAGTAGAATCAATTGATATAACTTGAAAGCAGAGGAGTATTGAATCTCAGACAGATAATCATAAGATTTTGTGGGTCCAAAATCCTTTCACTGGGAAGGCGTGATCAAACTCTGGACTAGGGGTCAAAATTTAGCTCAAAAATCAACATTCTCAGAATTGTCTCAAAACGAACAAGTGCGTAGCCCTCATCATCGTGAACCCAACGCAACTCGTTTGGGTTCAAACGGACGTTGCGAGTGAGAGATATTGCGATCTGTTCGAATCATCAAACAGGTAAAAAAAAAGGGATGTTGATTATACAGTTCATACGATGACGTGGCATGTCCGTACGATGACGTGGACCGTTCGTATGCTAAGGTGGTAGACGGTGACGTGGCCTTCACTCATTGGCAGATGTGGTCAAATCAAATTCCGACACGTGGCATTTATTGTTAAATGGTGTGGTGCCATGTGGCCTAGTCATGGGCTACCACGTGGCATCGTTGTACTGGTTGTTAGTTCAAAATATTATGGACTCCGTGGGGTTCGAACCGTGGACCTCCCCAGGCACATGTAAAGCGTTAACAAAGTTCGTCCTGCCAATGCGCCGTACCATATGCCTTGTTTTATATATGGTTTGATATATATTTGAATTCAACTTGTTTAAAGGTTGGCGCGGAGGTCGGGCTGGGGCTTAGCCCCAGCCCCCGATTTTATATGTTTTCACATGACCACACAAGGAGCGTGTGCAGGGGAATTCGGATTGTTAGAACTGTTAGGCCCCGGTCCTATATACAACACCATATGACCTTGTCGTGAGTGCGCCCGGGGAGTTAGGTTGGTTTTTAAAACGGTTTCCCACCAACCATTCACCGACACTTGTCATTCATTCATTTTCCATTGTAAACTCAGTCCTTTTCTTATTTTTCACGTGGTGACATGGTGACCTTGTGACCGTGGTTTTGGTGGTTAGGGGTTGGGCGTGACCTAACCATCCTACAATTTGCACATTTATGCGGTTGTGCTTGGTGCTAGGTTTCAGCACGCGTTTTTGAGCGTGTTCTTGGTTGAATGTATGGAGGTGCGTTTTGGCGAATCAGAGACAGCAAGCTTGAAGGAAGAGAATGGCAGGAGGCCTATCTTCTTCATTTTTTGGCCGAATGAGGTGCTGAAAAAGCCCAGCCAGGGGTTTTTGGACATTCTGAATCCATTGGCACTGTTTTCACAGCCATTTGAAGACTTCTTTTGCAGGTTTTTAACCATTGAAGTTTCAGGAAGCTCTAGGGAGCTTGAAGCCCTCATTGTTTGAGGTCTTGCTCAGATGAGCCTATGTTTGTTTTCTGTGATTGAATAATCATTTTTGGCTAATTATTATGCTCTCAACACTTTGGGATAGGTTTCAGATCCATTTGAGGACTTTTACATGTGTTTTTTCCAAAGAGAAGCTAAGGGAAGCTTAAGGCCACATGTAGAAGAGGTCATGCCCGGATGAGCCATGATCCGTTTTCAGAGTTTTATTAGTCATTTTTTGGGTTTTTATGTATTCTAAACCCAATGGTACAGTCAGAATTTCCATTGGAGTTGAACAACAACTTGTAAAAGAATCTTTGACAAATTAATCCCAGAGAGCCAAGTCCATTGATGGAGGCTCAAGGAGATGTAGCCCAGAGAGGGGTGAACTCCTTTATCATGTTGTTCTTGTTGTGAGTGTTTGTTGGTTATTATTTGTTGCAAGTTATTATTTACTGTTGTATTTATGAAAACATCTTATTTAATCTTGCAAAGACCTCACACATAAACATTTAAAAGAAGCATAAACTTGGCACATAATCTATCTTGCATATTTTAACACATGGAGCAAGGTCCTATAAAGTTTATTTTTATGAAGTAGAGGGTGCTTTCATAACATAACAAGTCAGCCCACTATTTTCAGATCAGTGGCTATGAATACCATTAAAATTTCAAAACTTCAACCCCAAACTTCTTTAACTATTTAAGAATTAACAATAATCAGCCATGTGGATATAGGGAAATTCAAAGTGAAGTTTTAACTATCAAAATAAACAGAAAACTGCATAACTACATCTACAACTACAAGAAAAGTAATTTGGTTGCAGTGTTCTAATATTGTAACTGATATCTTATTCCCCTTTTGTGTACTCTTACTGTATCTAGTCGACTCGCTCCCCCTGCACTCAAACCTAATCAGTCACCACTACTTTACAAACATGTACTCAAACCTAATGAATATTGTGTAGACTTTACAAACATGTATTTCAAATATTTTACAGAGTAATTAAATATCAATAAAAGTCAAGGGTTATGAATATATATAAATATTAGTATCAAAGTTTTCAACTCCAAAAGATTATAGGGTCTTTGTATGGAAAGACTCGAGAAAATGATAGGGTTTGTAGCCGTTTGTTAACAAAGACAAAACAAACAATTTTTTTTTAAAAACAAAACTCTTGCCCTATCACTGGGATTGAAGAAAATAGTGCTTAATGTTGTTCATATAATAACTAGAACCCATAAAACATTTATATGGGACTGGTATCTCATTACCAAAGGGTAAACATGAAAGAAGCTCATCAAATTAGAATGAAGAGTTTATCAAATTATTTAAACAGGTACAGGGAGCTAGTATGATGAATCTCTTATCATTATCCCAATCCATAAGCACTATAAACCAAGTTTGTCTTTGGAAACCTGGAAGGAGATGACACATAGATGAACCCAATATCGCTTCTAGAGAGCATACTTAGTGGGTTGCTAGATTAAATCATGTACAAGTTTGTGTTTGGAAACCTTGAAGGAGATGACACATAGCTGAACCCAGTATCGCTTCTAGAGAGCATACTTAGTAGGTTGCTAGATTAAATCATGTACATGTTATATACAGTTCCTCGAACCTGAGTTCGATCAAGGGATATATAAGAACCCTGCACTGAGGAATGGTTAAAGTTAGAATTATAACCAAACGATATATGAGAACCAAACAAATGTATGATTGTAAACGAACTATCCATTACCTTGGAGCTTAAATATAACTCAAGCAACTTAACGAATTGCATCGTTGTTCCTTATGTACAGAGAAGACCTAACATGTAGGATACCATGTGTATTAGAGGAATGTAAGTTTTGAACAAAAAAGTCATAGCACTAGTCAAATGGAAACACAGTTTAACTAGTGTTATAATTTTCAGAGCGAAAATATCCAAATAAGAGAATTTGAGGAAGCAACAGTGAGGTATAAGTATGGGGTATTATGTTACCTCAAAGAAAAATCATAAATAGTCTACCAGCAAGCCGTTCTGGCATAGACCGACACCACCAAAATTTAACTAACCTGCTGATAAACCTTATATTTAAATTCAGAAAGGAAATTAAATAAATTATATACTCTCTGAGGTATGAGGGGAACGTGTACATATTGAAATGAAATCTTGATTACCAAGGAGAATCATTACTTGGAGCCAGCGATGGTAACGTTTTTTCTTCAAAAGACCATAACAAAGACAATGACACCCTCAAACCAAAAGGCCAGAGCTTGCGTTTGAAGAACATGAACTCATAACTAATGTTGGTTAGTACGTCGATTAAGACGTGAGAGTACAGAAATAAACCATGTCAGACCTATTACTGGCACCAGATCATGACACACTCTAACATTGCCAATGTGGATAACCAAGGCCACCAGTCATGGAAGAAATGGAGACACGCAGTTAGATGCATGACCAGTGCTAGTTGAAGTCTCTTAAATGTAGATGAGGATGATTTTTGTTTCAATTTAAATGCCATGTTAGAGCTCATGAAATAAACAAAGTTTTGAATCTTATGGGCTATAAGACAAACCTTCTTTTTAACGATTTCAAAGCCCCATAGTCAAAGATGATCATGGAATCACATAAAAACCATGAGTCTCCAAATGAAATCAATTATGAAAATGTTTATGGTCTTCGAAAAAACCATTCACTGTCTCATCGATAAAACTCATACAATAAAACAAAAACCTTTGGTTTTACAAATCTCCCAAATAGTAAACCCGTGATGTAGCCATATGCAGAGAATAAATATACTTACTATTTATTCTATACGCTGCCATTGTTCTTGCAGTTCATGCCATTCTCCTCCTCTTCTTGCTCTTCATCCTCTCATTGCTCGACGCCCATCTATGCAAGAAAATCCTCCACCGCCCATTCTCCTCCTCTTCTTTCTCTTCATCGTCCTGAAGCCCAATGCTCGTCTATGCAAGAAAATCCTCCATGGTCGTTTCTCCACCGCTGCGGCCTCCCGTTGCTCACTGCACGTTTATGCAAGAAAATGCTCCATTGCCATGGCCTTAGTAGTAGTGATGAGGCATTGAGAAAATGCATGCAGGAATATCGCCACGGGGACAATCATCAATTGCAACAATTGCAATGTTAAGAACCTGAATAGATCTGCAAATATAATCACCACAAATACTGAATACACAATAGATCCACAAAGCAAAATAGAAGAAACCACACTTTATTATTACCAAACCCTTGAGGTAGGGAAACACCATACAATGGATCCTATTATGGAAGGGATTCTCTCATGTTCACTTGCCTCTTCGAGGGGGAATCCTCCTATTGAGCTTCAGCTCCAAATACAATACTTATTTTCATGTCTCATTACATTGCTTGAATCCCTTTATATAGTGCTACCATCACCTAAGAACATTCTAGAGGAGGAATCTTCTAGAAGTAGAACCTTCTAAGAAGTCATCTTACATTTATTATATCTAATTACCCAGTTATTATATCTAACTACCATAGTGGGCCTTATTTAATAATATAGTGGACCTAGTCAACCTTACACTGAATGACCTCCACTATTATCACTATGGGCCCTCTGGGCCCCCCCACTACCTCTCTATCTACCTTACATTCCATCCCCCTTATGAAAGCGTTGTCCTCAACGCTTGATATACAACCATATACCAGGGTCTCATGGATAATTGTGGACCATAATGCTGAAGAACACTAAAGAACCAAGGCCCCATGTAGAAAGGAAACCCACAATGCTGAAGTAGTCCAACCACCATTGTAAGCCCGGGTCCCATGTCCAAGTGCTCATGTGAACTCCCCGTGGAAGATTTTGGAACCTAATAACCAACTCCAAATGATGCTCCAAAGACGGACACCTATCATGTGGATCCAAATAAGAAGATCCATCCACATAGTGGAAAAGGGTCGTAGCAGAATCTGGAAGGAAAAATACCACTATAGAATATGCATATTGAACGCTGGTAACTAGCTCCTGATGTGGGACATTGATGTTCTCTACAGAAGGTGGAGTAGAGTCATCAAATAAAATATGGAAGTGGTTGTTATCTCAGAAATGACAACTATCCATATACCAATCATTACACTCATCCTCAAAATCATACCAAGCATATATTTCTTGATTATATTCATCCCTGATGATATCTTCCATAATAAATCTCTCCTGCATGCTATCCAATGAACTACGAAGACTATTATTGAGGCCATCTGCAAGGTCATGAAATTTGTCATGCAATGTGTCACACAATGTGTCATACAATTGAGATTTGAATGCTTCAAGAATTTTTTTGAGGTTTTGAGAAGAAATAACCATCTGAGCATCCTATGAAACCTTCGGTCCCGCAGCCGTCACGAAAAAACCCCAAAAAATAGAACAATAAGTTACAATAGAAAATCACAAATTTTTTTTTTTCTGAAAAAACCCTAAAAAACTAAATAACTTCACTTCCCGGACTCCGTTTCAGCTGATTTTTTTTTTGAAATTGGGTGAAATTGTGAGAGGAACTCAGATCTGTAATTTGTTTGAGAAAATCTGGCCTCCATATGCTATAGAAATAAAAACAAATTGCGCCGCCGTTTGCCGAAAAAACCCTGAAAAATTGCAGATTTTAAAATTTCAATATCTTGACCTTCCGGACTCCGTTTCAGACAACAATTTTTTTTTTCAACTTGGGTGTTTTTCTAAGAGGAACTCAGATCTACAACCTGTTTCTGCAAATTTTGCACATAAATATACCAAAAAGTTCTGGAATGTCGCGGCTCTCTTTTTTCTTCTCTGAAAAAAAAATATGCAAAAATAAAAACTATTTGCCCACAATGTCTGCCCAAGGAAAGTGCTCTGATACCACTTGTTAAGAACCTAAATAGATCTGCAAATATAATCACCACAAACACTGAATACACAACAGATCCACAAAGCAAGATAGAAGAAACCACACTTTATTATTACCAAATCCTTGAGGTAGGGAAACACCATACAATGGATCCTATTATGGAAATGATCCTCTCCTGTTCACTTGCCTCTTCGAGGGGGCATCCTCCTATTGAGTTTCAACTCCAAATATAATACTTCTTTTTATGTCTCATTATATTGCTTAAATCCTTTTATATAGTGCTACCATCACCTAAGAATATTCTAGAGGAGGAATCTTCTAGAAGTAGAACATTCTAAGAAGTCCTATTACATTTATTATATATAATTACCCATTTATTATATCTAACTACCATAGTGGGCCTTATTTAATAATATAGTGGACCTAGTCCACCTTACATTGAATGACCTCCACTATTATCACTATGGGTCCTCTGCCCCCCCCACTACCTCTCTAGCTACCTTACATGCAACGACACCACATGCATGATTGCAACCACACGACAGCCATTGCTTTCGCCACATGTTCCTAGTAGTCATCGTTCTCTCCAATCAAGGTTGAACAACATTCCAGTCGAGACTGCACAACATTAATGGGGTGACGACATCCCGCCGCCACCCCCTGGCTCTCGTATCCAATGCAACATCAAGCTAATAAACTTTAGCCTTAAACCATGTTTTAACGCAACGGGAACTGTACGCCCAAGTAATGAAAATTGCCCAAAACTTTATGTCCCTGCTATGGCTACTATGACAAGGGCATAACAAGTATTTGTAAATGAGATTGATTAGTTTAAAATAATAGTGTAATTGGTTAGATCATTTTCAAAATAAAGTGATGCATTGATTTTTATTTTTCATTACCATTATTCATGGAAAACCATGTCATCTAATAGTTAATGGTTAGTAAGAAACAAACTTTCACCTTACTAAACACCTAAGATGATTTATCATATATTTTTAATTACGTCGAAAGACGTACACCTATTGACAATGAGCATAATTAATCACCTTTTAATTTAAATTCTAATCTGATGGTTAACAATTGAAGATGCTGGCATATTCTTAGTCGTCCTTCCAAATTAATGAATGTGATTTCCTCTTCATAACTTCCTTGTATTTTTGAATGCATCCATTAACCTGTTTACCTTTTAACATTTACCTAATCATATTAAGAAATCACTATAGCACTATATGATTGCCACTTTTAAATGATTAAACTTTGGATTTAACAAGTTAGTTGTGCTGGCTATAGAGACTCATTTTCTAGTTGTACGTTTCATTTTCTAGCTGTGCGTTTCATTTTCTATCCAGGCCTTTCGACGTTCCTCAACCACAGTTTTGAGTGGCTGTGCTAGTATATAGACTCTTATTCCCATCCTAAAACTAAACACTACCTCTAATCACACTCTGCAACCTGTTAACCAGAGTTAAGACTTACATAAATATACAGTAATGTCTTCGGAGATAAAATATGAAATCGGCTTCCTCTATGAAATTATAGGGCCGCGCCGCATTGAAAAAATTCTCAGGGCCGGCGGAAGCTTCCTTCAGCTATGGCGACTGCTGATGAACAGCCGGAGGAGAAGAGAACGCGGATGCCTTTGGGAGGCAGGGCGGCCATTGTTATAGGTGCGTCCGGGGGGATCGGCAGGGAGATCGCCCTCCACTTGGCGGAGAAGGGAGCCAGAGTGGTCGTCCATTACTCCTCCAGTCAACACTCCGCAGAGGAAGTTGCTTCCATAATCAATAACTCTTCTTCTTCGGGTGATGGTGTGAGGGCGATTGCCTGCAAAGCCAATGTCGCTGAGCCCTCGCAGGTTGCCCAGCTATTCGACACGGCGGAGCAGGCATTTGGGCCGCTCCACATCGTGGTAAACAGCGCAGGAGTGCTGGACCCCAAGTATCTAACCCTTGCACAGACCTCCGATGAAGATTGGGACCGAACATTCAATGTCAACTGCAAGGGGGCGTTTCTGTGTAGCAGAGAAGCCGCCAAGAGGGTCGTCCGCGGGGGCGGCGGTCGCATCATCAACATAAGCAGTTCCATTGTGGGACTGGCGAGACCGGGGTTCGGCGCCTACGCGGCCAGCAAGGCGGCGGTGGAGATGATGACGAGAATCCTGGCGCAGGAATTGAGGGGCACTAATATTACTGCAAATTGTGTGGCCCCAGGCCCTGTTGCCACCGATATGTTCTATGACGGCAAAAGCGATGCCGCGATCGAAGTCGGGGTCAAATCCAGTCCCTTTGAGCGGTTGGGGAAGGTGGAAGATGTAGCTCCGCTCGTTGCGTTCTTGGCGAGCGACGAAGGAGAGTGGATAAATGCTCAGGTTGTTCGCGTCAATGGAGGCCAGGTTTGATGCATAAAATGGGATGGTTTCTATCCCCAAAAGATATTCTTTCGATTGATTGTGCTCATTCTACTGTGTTTTCGGAGCTCACTTGGAGTTTTAATGGATTGTGTTCACTCCTGTGTTTGAAGAAGTCCCTTAGGGTTTTGTCCATAATATATCTGAAATATTCATAGTACATTATTCTGCTCTCAATCAACAAGGTTTACATGTCAAGGCTGTAATAAGGTTATAGTTAACTTTTGGATTCGAATCTAGACTCTCTGTGGTGATTTATCCAATGTGTATTGGGCTGGATTTTGTTGTCACCTATTTAATATGAGAGTAGGTTATTCGAGCAACAAACACAGTTTATTTTTTTGGCTAGATTTTTTATATGGATTTTTAGAATTACAAGTTTGTTTTAGATTTTAATACGAGAATAGGTTTTTTTTTCCGTAATGAAAAATATATTTATATTAATAAATATAACAATTGTTTTTACAAAAACTCTCTTCTACAAGACAGTTACTTTCCTACAAAAACTCTCTTCTACAAGACAGTTACTTTCCTCTTACATCATTGCTGTCAACAAAACAGTACTTCATCAAAAAATACAGTCCTTTATCAAACAAAACTGGTGGTATAATTTCTGTCCTATCTGGTGGTATCGTTGCTGTCAACAAAACAGTCCTTTATAAAAAAATAAAGTCCTTTATCAAACAAAACTGGTGGTATAATTTCTGTCCTATCTGGTGGTATCGTTGCTGTCAACAAAACAGTCCTTCATCAAAAAAATACAGTCCTTTATCAAACAAAACTGGTGGTATAATTTCTGTCCTATCTGGTGGTATCATTGCTGTCAACAAAACAGTTCATCATAAAAAAAACAGTCCTTCATCAAAAAATACAATCCTTTATCAAACAAAACTGGTGGTATAATTTCTGTCCTATCTGTTGGTATCATTGCAACAAAACAGTTCTTCATTAAAAAAAACAGTCCTTCATCAAAAAATACAATCCTTTATCAAACAAAACTGGTGGTATAATTTCTGTCCTATCTGCTGGTATCATTGCTGTCAACAAAACAGTCCTTCATCAAAAAATACAGTCATTTATTAAACAAAACTGGTGGTATAATTTCTGTCCTATCTGGTGGTATAATTGTTGTCAACAAAACAGTCCTTCATCAAACATACATTGTCTATGTAAGTGCTTTTACAACAGAATGATTTCTGTTTTTACTTATCATCTTACAAAAAACAAAGTTACAAGATCTTCTTCTTTGCTGCATAACTATATTATTTGATAGACATTCTTTCAAATCTCTCTATTTGCTTTCCTGTACCCACTGCATAGTATATCCCATCTTCTTCCATCTGCATTGCTTGCTTTATCCACTTCTTCAATATGCCATGGACTAAGTCTTAAATGTGCAATTAGGAAACAATATTTGGATGTGTACAATGGACTAAGTCTTAAATGCTCAATTAGGAAACAATATTTGGATGTGTTATTGGTTAATTTAGAGGCTGAATCATTATATACTGCTTCCTGGATATGCATTGGAATAAATCTTGATATGTAGCAATTTTTGGACTAAATCTTGTTATGTTGCAATTTTTGAATTTGCAATAAAAGAACAAGGTTTGGGTGTGTTTATTGATTGGTTTAAAGATTGAGTCATTTATAAAGTGTTCTACCAGTATACATTAAACTAAAATCTTGATATGCACAATTTTTGAATGTACAATGAAAGGAAAAAGTTTGGATATGTTATTGGTTGGTTTAGAAGATTAATCATTAATACACAACTATTTCAATATGCACTGGACAAAATCTTAATATGTCAAAATTCTTGAATATGCAATAAAGAATAATGGTTGGATGTGTTCAATGGTTAGTTTAGAGGGTGTAAGAACAATGGTTGGATGTGTTCAATGGTTGGTTTAGAGGGTGTGCTCTTAAGAGACTGTTGATATGCACTGAAATAAATCTTGATATGTTTCTATTTTTAATGTGAAATGAAAAAACAAAGCTTAGATGTATTATTGGTTGGTTTATAAGGTGAATTATTAATAGAGTGCTTGTATTGGACTAAATTTTGGTGTGTTGCACCTTGATAAATTGCAATCCTTAAATGTAGAATGAAAAATCTAGATTTGGATGTGTATTGGTTGATTTAGAGAGTGATGATGATTGTCCTATATATATAGGAACTAAATCTTGATATTTTTTATATTTTTTAAATAGACTAAAATAATAAAATTTAATATATTTAATAGTAGATTTAGATATGTTTGTTGGTTAATTTAGAAAATAAGTCATTCTTAAATCTGCAACAAAAGAACAAGGTTCGAATGTTTCTATTACTTGATTTAGAAGATGAGTCATTATGATATGACTAACTTTAAAGCAAATCCGCTTTTGTGTTGCATAGTGCACTGCACCTTCTAAAGTTATTAGACACAAAACTTTATGTAATGTTTATACTTGAATATGAATAATAATTGAATATGAATGAGTTGAAATTCAGGGATAAGAGTCTATGTTTTCCTCTCTTTTTCAGAGTCGTCAATGATATTAGCGATTAAGATATTTATAAATTTTTTATATATTTTCAATTTCTATCTAATATTAACAAAGTTGTATATAACTTTATTTCTTATATAATATTTTCAATTTCTATCTAATATTAACAAAGTTGTATATAACTTTATTTCTTATATAATAATTTAACACGGAATTAAATTTAAATGTAATATTAACAAAATTGTATATAATTTAATTTCTTATATAATAATTTAACACGGAATTAAAGTTAAATTTAAATTATATATATATATATATATATATATATATATATATATATATATATATATAATTTAAA
>ML802247.1:262460-275505 GCA_009831015.1 Picea engelmannii
CATTTGGAAATGGTGGGTGGCCACCAATATCCACCTGGATCAATCCTCCCTCCTTAGGAAGCAATGGTCTCCATTGCATTGAGTTCCCAGGGGAGAGGGAAAAGCATTTGTTGAATCTGCATCTTGGTGAGTTGTTTGTCTTGCTAGAGATGTCGTGCTGCTTAGTTTGTGGAAATCTGTCACGAACCTGTTGCGGTTGAGGCTACTCAACAAGTTGAGATACATGAGAGGATGATGTGCAGAAGGAATCTTTTCACTTTGCTGCAACGTTGTTGACCTGCTTCTATTGGATAGAAGGTGCTTGGGTTGAGGCTGTAGTGGTTGTAGTATCCTTTTGTTCCCCTTTTGAACAGATTGTGGAGAAGATGAATTTTGTAGTATGAGATACTACCTTGCAACACTGTTTATGTGGGGCAGTAGTTGGAACTACCTCTGGTATCCTGTAGAGATGACCCCCCAGAGTAATAATGACACTACGGGGTCGAGACTCATAGATAGCATGGCGTTTCCACATATATGGCTGGTCCAAGAGAACATCACAGACATCCAGTGGGGCAACATCACATAATACCTCATCCTTGAAGGGATGGATGTCGTATGACAATTGACACTGCTGGCTAACACAAAGATCTCATCCTTGGCGAAGCCACCCGATGTTGTATGGTTGCGGGTGTGGTGTTGTCGACAATCCCAACTGTTTAATGACCGCTGCTGAGATGAGGTTCTTCTGGCTTCCGCTATCAATAATAAAATGCAGCGGGGTCCCCTTCACCCACATCTGTGAATGAAAAAGGCGCTCCCCCTCTTCTGGATCTGTTGGTTCTTCTGGTTGAATTGCTGCGGTCGCGACAATAGCAGTGGGGTCTGCGTCGATGATTTGTCTTCTACTAGTATTTTCAGAATCAGATTTTGAATCTGTTAGAGATATATCTTGTAAGGGGGTTAGAATGTAAAAGGATGGGTCAAAAACCCACTTGTCCTAAGTTTTGGGCGCGAGTGCGTCTGTGTTAAACGAGAATCATTTTTGGATGGCTAGAATTTGTGCGCGTAGATCAACGGCGCACAGCGAATTCCGGACCCCCCTTGCCTTTCGACCTTTAAGCGAGGGGGGGGGGGTCCGGAATCGCGGATGCAACTCTCCAACGGTCCAGATTAGCGCACCCGGATCAACGACGATGAAGACCATTCCGGACCCCCCCTGCCTTTCTACCTTTAAGCGGAGGGGGGGGGTCCGGAATCAAGCAAGCAGCTTTTGACGGCTGAGATTACAGCGCCCGGATCAACGGCGCTCGGACAGCCTCATCCTTCTCGGTCGCTCTGGGTTTAACTGGCGTGGGCCCTTCCCTCATCATGTTATCCTCCTTTCCACCTTTCTCTTGCTGCCGCGTGTCATCCATCTACCTCTCCTCTATAGTCCGCATGGTCTTCCTTCTTTCTCATCATCCACACACCATCTGCCACGCGTCTCCTTCCCCCCACGTCAGCCTTCCCCCAAGGTGTGTCCATCACATCTATTCCTCCACCTCCTTCGCTTATCGCATTTTCCCATGTGTCCCCCCCTGCAATCTCTCTCTCTCCGTTGTCGTGGCCTCATCATTTCGTTCCCGTACCCCACCTTCCGCGCTGTCCTCCCCGCATATCCTTTGAGCCGGTCGGTTATTCCAGGTGGCTGCATGGGAGGCCCTCCACGTCCAAAAGGTGCCGAGTTGGCCGGGCCATCCTCAATCCCGATATTGCAGTTATTGAAGCGGTTGGTGGTGGTTAGACATCGCCTCCGCCTTAATGGGAAAGCACGGTCATGAATTTAAGGCACGTCGATTCGCTGTTGGAACTGTCAAAGAATTAAGATTGCGTCTGACATAAGTTGCATGACCCTTCAGAGGTTGACTGTCAGAAGCCATGCAGACGCAAAGCTTTCAATGCATTGTCTTGGTTCCGCTACTGATTGATTGTTTTGAGTATATGTAGGCGTTTTCGCCATTTTTGTATCTATCGATGGTTGAGCTGAGCTCCCGGTGGTAAATCTTTAATGAAACACTGATACTCTGGTTATGTATGAACTCTTGAGACTTCTTGCCTGATGAATGCCAGTTTCTTTTACATCTTTGTTCCACTGAGTTAGAATCGCTCGGAATTGGAGGATCCAGTCGAGCTATAGCTGTTATAGGATGATGTTGGTAGGATCACTGTAGCAGTTATGATGTTTCTAGCCAGTTCTTGTGATTTTCCCAGCACTGAGTGACTTGGAATTAGAGGATCCAGTCAAGTCCTCCTCGGTTTCTTGAGGCCTTGAACCAAGCGGATCTTGCATTCAGTGTCTTTCTTCTGCAAATAGCCGTAAGCCTGTTGCCCAAAGCTGTTTGTTCATTTTCCTCACTAAGTCTTCCACCTCCTCACCTTTCTATCAACCCACTGGCTGAAGTTGGATCAAGACCTCCTTTGTCACCATATATACCAGACTCAGTCCCTGAGTTAGAGTGATATCTCCTCGAGTCTTTTTCTCCATTAGATCACCCCTTTAAAACAAATCGTGACATTAAACTGATGGGCGTCGGGCTCTGCTCCTGCTAGCAATCCAGGATTGACTTCTGCCGCCAACATTTCTGGCACCGTTGCCGGGGACGAAGTTGAATATTTTTCCCGGGATTGAACGACAAAAATCAACTGATTCTGAAGGTGCATCAGATATCAGAACTTGAAGATTGCTACTGTGCACCTGGCGACTCCATTGTGACGACTCCGCTGAGGAGAACCTGCACTATCAACTGTGGCTTCGAGAGGCAGACATACGAGGTCTAATCCACACTTGCCTTTAGCTACACCAGAAGCTGACGCGGAAGCAGTGCGCAGAAAGGGAAAAAGATCCGCAAAAGAAGTTTCCGTCGATGAAACAGGTAATACGCCCTCCCCTTCTGTGAGAACTCCATTTTCTTATTCACAGCTTCCTAGTCGTCCTTCTTCCGAGGTTTCCCGTTTTCTGAATTTTGGGAGTGTTCCTGTTGAGTTTTCTCCTGCTGATCCGGTATCAGAAAGAGAGATCCTTGTCACTCCCCCTTCTCTGGAGGTCTTGCCTCACCACGGATCTTAGCCCTCTGAAGGTTTCACCACCCCTCCTTTTGTTGTTAATGCTGCACGGAGAGAAACGTCTGCACACTCAGGTCCCTTAGCCTTCTCTCTGTTTTCTCCGTTGTCTCCTCCAAGGATCTCTGTCCCGACATCCCCCGTCCATACTCCTTCTCCTCCGAGATCTCCTCTACCTAATATCCCTATGGCTGGTGCTAATCCCCCTCTGAATAGAATGGATGCCATAGTTGTTGCGAGATATGCTCCTTTGGTTCTACCCCATCCTTTGAACCCCCTCCCTGCTGGAGACTATTTGAAATACATGCCCAAGTTTAGTGGGGAAGGAGACATAACTGCCGAGGAGCACCTGGTTGCCTTTTACAGCTATGCAGACAACTTGAATATCGAAAGTGAAGATGTCTGGATGAGAGTTTTCGTCCAAAGCCTCGATGGAGAGGTGGGGAAATGGTTCTGAGGACTGGCCCATGGATCTATTGCTGGCATTGAAGCCTTGGATAACGTTTTCCTCAGGCAGTGGGGAGACAGAAAAGATTATATGTATTACATGATAGAGTTTGGGTCTCTGAGGAAGATGGAGGGGGAGTCTGTCTCAGACTTCTCCAAAAGATTTAATAAAATGTACAACAAGATTCCTGCAGAGATTAAACCCTCAGAGGCCTCTGCTCAAATTTCCTATGCCGACGCATTTGACCCAGATTTCTGTCTCGTGTTAAGAGAAAGAAGAGCCACCTCTTTAGCTCAGATGCAAGATGCAGCTATAGAAGTGGAATCCAATATATTGGCAGCTGACAGATTGAGGAACCAGGCCGACACAGACAGAATAAAGGAAAAATCGGAAGCCTCAACTTCTGGCCCATCACTTCCCCACCCTCAATTAAATGAGCTGACCCGAGTTATGAACCTCCTTAAAGAAGAGGTGGAAAGATTGAAGGTGGAGAGGAAAAAAATGAACAAGGGCCCTCAGAACACCGAGAACAGGCCAGAATTCAGAAGGCCAAATAATTTCGCTCCTCCAACTATGCACAAGGAGAAAGAAAGAGACAGAGACGACCAAAGGATTCAGGCTCCCTTCCAGAACAATTTTGTGGCCGATGAAGAACAAGGGGAAGCAGACGAGCCTGAGCAAAAAATCCACAGTTTAGAAGTCACTCCCCCTTTCCCTCATCTGACCCAATCAGCATATGAAGAGTCTCTCATGGATAGTCAGTTGAACGAATTGAGCAAAGGAGACAAAGCTGGCGGCGGTCGAGGCAGGTATAACCCGAGGTCCAACAAAAGAGCAGCAGCACCTGATGTTCCTGAGCCATCCACCAGAGTAGAAAAACCTGCTAATGAAATAGCAGATGCTCACAGAGGTAAGAAAGCCCAACCCCTCTCTCCCATTGTCCAAAATCATGTTCTTGAAATTAAAGAAATTTCGAAGCCTATGTCTTTTTTCAATTTCGAACATGAGATTCAAAAAATCAGAATTCATGTGCCACTCACTGAGTTAATTAGACATGAGGAATTCAAAAAGCGCTTCTCTGAGCTGTTAAAGTCTGAAGCCTCATATCCCCTCACAAACTCCATAAACCTCCAAGATGAAAGGCCTGCAGTTATCCTAGGTCCCATGGTAGAAGACAGAGATGATTCATCCCCTCCCTTCTACACCATGACAAAGTGCTGCATAATTGCCTTATGGATTCAGGGGCCTCCCACAACCTCATGCCCAAAGCCGTCATGGAAGAGTTAGGACTGGAAGTCACCCGAGCCTATCATGACCTCTATTCTTTCGACTCCAGGAGGGTTCAATGTTTGGGAGTGATTAAGGACCTAGTAGTCTCTTTGTTTCAGCTACCCATGAAGAGTATGGTCATGGATATTGTGGTAGCTGATGTTCCCCCCAAGTTTGGCATGTTGTTGTCAAGGTCTTGGATCAAGAGACTTGGAGGGACGTTACAGATGAATCTCACATATGCCACCATTCCGATCTTTGGAGGGGAACATAGGAGATTATACAGAGAAGCCCAGCTAGCCTACATTGTCAGTGACGAGGCCAACCCTACCAATCATCCCATCTATGCCTTGGACACTGATTTAGGCTCCAGTTTACTACAGCTCACCCACACCCCTGAAGCTTCTTTGCAGATCAGAAAGCAGCCCATCCTTAATCAAGAGACTTCCCCTCCAACTTCCTCTGTTTGGAAGATGTTCTTTGATGGAGCTTTCTCCAGTATGGGTGCAGGTGCCGGAGTGATATTTATATCACCCTGTCATGAGACCATCTTTCTGTCATACAGGCTGGAATTCGAGGTCACCAATAATGTGGCAGAGTATGAAGCTCTGGTTCTGGGATTAAGAGATGCAAAAGAAATGGGAATCAAGGAAATGGCTATGTTTGGGGATGCAGAACTGATTGTCCAGCAGGTCAAAAATGTTTATCAGACTAAGCATCCTCGGCTTAGGAATTACAGGAACGAGGTATGGGATCTGGTTGATGATTCCTTCCTGGATTTTAACATTTCCTACATTCCAAGGGAGGAAAATGCCTTGGCCGACTGTTTAGCTTTCACAACTAGTGTGCTCGAAGTTCCCACACCGCCCACTGCCGGGTCTGATGTTGAAATAAAATACAAACCTTCTATACCAGACAATGTCAAACACTGGAAGGTGTTTGAAGATGATCAAGAAATTGAGAAATTTCTCCAGTCCATTGATGACTTTTCCACAATGCACATAGATGAGAATCCTGAAGAGGAAGATGACCATCACCCTGGGGAATTTGTGAATAGGATTGCCGATCACCAGATCATTCAGCTACCGGGCAATCACATTCCGAGAGGACCGATCCCGTTAGAAAGATTGTTCGACGGGAATGATGTGGCAGTAAAGGGTAAGGTTTCAGGTGAATATGATGACACAGCTGAATGCAACATAGGCACACCTGAGGAGACAAAGTTTGTCAAGTTGTCAAGAAGTTTGAACGAAGAGCAGAGGATCGAATATACTAAGTTGCTGAAGCAGTTCACTGATGTGTTTGCATGGACCTACAAAGACCTCAAAACGTATGACACATCAGTCATTGAGCACAAGATCCCACTAAAAGAGGAGGCTAAGCCATTTAAGCAAAAGCTAAGACAGATAAATCCCATGCTGCTACCTATCATGGAGAAAGAGGTAAAAAAGTTGTTGGATGCCTAGATCGTTGTCCTCTTGAGATATTCTGAATGGGTGGCCAATTTGGTCCCGGTGAGAAAGAAGAGTGGAGAAATCAGACTCTGTGTTGATTTCAGGAACCTGAACAGAAGTTCGAGGAAGGACAATTATCCCCTGCCCAACATGGAACACATTTTACAGAGGGTCACTGGCGCATCCAGTATGTCCATGATTGATGGTTTCTCCGGATACAATCAGATATCGGTCATGCCCGAGGACAGAGAAAAAACAGCCTTCATCACTCCTTGGGGAACATTCATGTATGCCAAAATGCTTTTTGGACTGATGAACGTAGGAGCAACGTTTCAGCGAGCCATGGACATAGCCTTCATCGGGGAGAAGGATCAGTTTGTGGTGATATATCTGGATGACATCACAGTCTTCTCCAAGACTGATGAAGAGCACTGCTGCCACTTAAAAAGAGTTTTCCTGAAATGTCGGAGGTATGGCCTATCTTTAAACCCCAAGAAGTCAATGTTTGCTATGCAGGAGGGAAAGTTGCTAGGTCACATAGTGTCAGCAGAAGGAGTAAGGATTGACCCAAGCAGGGTTGAGGCGATTCAGGCCCTGTCACTTCCCTGGTCCAAGAAAGAAGTTCAGGCATTTTTGAGGAAGGTCAACTTTCTGAGGAGATTCATCTCGAACTTTGCCGAGATGATAAAACACATCACAGCCATGCTCAGGAAGGGCCATGAAATAAAATGGATTGTTGAGTCTAGGGGATCTTTTGCCCAGATAAAGAAAGCACTGACTGAAGCACCTGTGCTAATCAGTCCCGATTATTCTAAAGATTTCCTGATTTTCTCATTTGCTTCCGATGACTTAGTAGTAGCAGTCTTATTGCAGAGAAATGATCAAGGGCGAGAGCATCCCATTGCCTTCTTCAGCAAGGCACTGAGAGATGCTGAGCTAAAATATGAGATCATGGAGAAGTAGGCCTATGCATTGGTGAAATCTCTCAAAGCTTTCAGGATCTATGTCTTGCACTCGAAAATCACTGCGTATGTCCCTTCAACTTCTATAAAGGACATTCTTATACAGCCTGACATAGACGGGAAGAGGGGCAAATGGATCGCTAAGATCCTGGAATTTGACTTGGAGATTAAGCCCACCAAGTTGATAAAGGGGCAAGGTTTGGACAAGCTGTTGGCTGAATCCAATTGCAAGTCCTTGGGAATTAACTTGATCAGTGAGCAGGCTGAGTCATCTGGCAGTAATTCTTAGACTATCATACCGCTAGCAACATGTCCCTGGTACAGGGATATCTTGTACTTTCTGCAAGAATTAAAGCCCTCTGATGGATTGGGAAAGAGCAGGGCCAGAGCTTTAAAGCTCAAAGCAGTCAAATATTGCCTCATCGATCGAGCCTTGTATTGGAGAGACCCTCTGGGGATACTATTAAGATGTTTGGACCCGCTGCAAGCCCAGAAGGTACTGTTTGATTTTCATAGCAGTCTCTGCGGAGGTCATCATTTTTGGAAGACCACAGCCCACAAAATCCTCCGGGCTGGGTATTACTGGCCTACTTTGTTCACTGACGTCTACAGGGAAGTCAGGGCTTGCACCAAATGCCAAAAGTTCTCAGGTAAGAAACAACTCAGATCTCTGCCATTAAAACTTGTAGTAGTTGCAGCACCCTTTCAGCAGTGGGGATTGGATTTTATCGGAAAGATTCATCCTCCCTCAAGTGGCCAGCATAGATGGATCCTCACTGCAACTGATTATTTCACCAAGTGGATAGAGGCTGTCCCCACCAGAAGCACTTCTCACAAAGTAATCATCAGCTTCTTGGAAGACATCATAGCCAGGTTTGGCTGCCCAAGCAGAATTGTCACTGACAATGCCTCCCTCTTCAGGTCTGAGCCTCTGGTCAAATTTTGTGAACAATTTGGGATTTCACTGGTTCACTCCACTCCATACTATCCACAAGGAAACAGACTGGCAGAGTCCTCCAATAAAAGCCTGATCAAGCTTATCAAAAAGCTACTGGAGGACAATCAGAGGGTCTGGGACTCAAAGCTCAAATTTTCTCTCTGGGCTGATCGAGTGACAACCAAGAGATCTTTGGGTCTTTCACCTTTCCAGCTGGTTTATGGAATAGAGGCCATTTTCCCCACTCAGCTTGTCTTACCTGTGGCGAATTTTCTCCAAGTCCTTGAAGGAGAATCTAACCATGTGCTGAGAAGGATTCATCAGATGGTGGAAGTACATCAGATCAGAGAACAGGTCATAGACAGAGCCTACAATCACCAGCAGAAGATCAAGCAAGCTTTTAACAGGAAGAGCAAAAATAAAGAATTCAAGCAAGGTGACCTGGTACTCAAGTGGGACGCACCCAGGCAGGACAAGGGCAAACACAATAAATTTGACGCCCTCTGGTTGGGGCCTTTCAGGATCCTTGAAGCATGTTCAAACAACACTTACAGGTTGCAGGATCTGGAAGGCGAAGAAGTTTTTAATGGCCCAGTGAATGGGCATTTCTTGAAAAAATATTTTCTGTGAACCACAGTTGGCTCTTTTTGTTTTGTTTTGTAAATATTGTTTCTGTTTTGTTTTTCGGACTAATAAATGACTCCATAGCCCAACAACAAAGGCACTGAATCTGCAAAAGAGTTCTTAGAGCATCACATGGATGACTCTATCCCCCATGCAGCCAGATGTTGGCGGCGGAAGTCACTCCTGGATTGCTAGCAGGAGCAGAGCCCGACGCCCATCAGAATCATGGTTTGGCTCCTTGTATTTGATCTCGGCCACCAATGACTGTTTTGAGCAACATTTATCGGTGTTGTGCCAGGGGATTTTGTGGAAATCGCACCATTTCTCGGTGTCCTTCTTTGTCTTCCCGTGACCCTTCTTTTCCTATGGCTTGGACTGGTTTTCAGGAGATTGTTTGTTAGGGCTATCTTTGTCATACTTTGGTTGTTGTGGATTTGCAGACCCGAACTCCCGTTTGTTCTAGTGCTTAAATTTATGCTCGATTTTAACAGCATATCGATAGGCAGAACCGAGTGATGAGATGTCCAGGAAATCCATTTCAGTTTGGAGGTATCTGTGTAGAGCCCCACGGTATTTCAGAACCAAATGTCATTCAGAGTCTTTGATACCCAGCTTGGTGCGCAAGGTATGGAAGCTATTGGTGAACTCCGAAATTGATTGGCCCCTCTCTTGCAGCAGTGTGGTCCATCTCATGTATTGGTCCTCATAGTTTCCAATAGGGTAATACTATTCCTTTGCCGCATCCACAAAAAAATCCCAAGTGGGATCGACCCCATATATTCCAGACTCCTCTGTGGAACTCTGCTCCCAGTAAGTTTCCCACCAATGTTTGACATGGGGGAGAGCCTTAAGGAGTGCGAAGGTGATCTTTTCCTTGTCTGAAAAATTATGAATAGAGAAATAACCTTCTAGCATATTTAACCATTTATCTAGGGCATCTGCATCTATTTGACCTTCAAATACGGGAATATCAAAATTAACCTGTACCTTGAAGGGCGATGTGCCTCCAAAGTGGCTGCTTGATGAAGATGCGCCTGATGCTATCGGTAGGTGTTGAAGGATGTGGGAAAAATTCTCCATCATTTCGTCTCTCTGTCGCGTGAGAGCTTGCTTAAGCAACAGATTGATAGGATTGATTTTCTTTTCTTCCGCCATTGAGAGTTTCTTGGGTGTGTGAGAGCGATTGTCTTCAAGAGAGACAAGCTCAAGACCCAACTTGCTATACTCGGACCTCGTCGGGGACATACACTGAAAAAACGATCAAGAGCAGCCTGCTCTGATACCACTGATCCAGATTATTTTCGGCATGAAATGAGAGTGGAGATATAATAAAGAAATGCACCGAGATATTGCAGATATTCAATAATATGACATAAATGTATCAGAGATGAAACCATAAACACAGATATACAGTAATACACGATTTCTATTAATCAAAGAAATGTACAGAGACTGTAAAAATACAGAGTGAAAGACTCGCTACAATGGTGGCAGCTTATCTCTGAGAAGAGATGTGACGGCTACTCGCATTCGCAAGAAGATGATTACAATGAGGCTATAGAGGCCTTTTTACAATAAACGAGAATTCCAAAAGTCCTAGACATCCAAAAACCTAACCCTAGGAGATGAAGCGCCAAAAGTCATGTGGGCCCCGTTTGGGTAAGTGAGTACATCAACTTCCCGGGGTCTAATTTTTGCATACGATCTCCGTTTTAGGCGTGTGATAGCTCATTGGAAAGATATTGTCGAGGAGATTCATTTTGGGGGCTCAATCATTCCTTCAGATATCATTGTGAACCTCGATCTCGAAAAACCTTCATTTGGACCCTCAAAATGGCCCCGGAAGTTAAAACCTGCTAAAAATAGTAAATTGCCAAAATGGCCAGAAAACTGTTTTGAGCCATTTGGAAATGGTGGGTGGCCACCAATATCCACCTGGATCAATCCTCCCTCCTTAGGAAGAAATGGTCTCCATTGCGTTGAGTTCCCGGGGGAGAGGGAAAAACATTTGTTGAATCTGCATCTTGGTGAGTTGTTTGTCTTGCTAGAGACGTCGCCCTGCTTAGTTTGTGGAAATCTGTCAGGAACCTGTTGCAATTGAGGCTGCTCAACAAGTTGAGATACATGAGAGAATGATGTGCAGAAGGAATCTTTTCACTTTGTTGCAACCTTGTTGACCTGCTTCTGTTGGATAGAAGGTGCTTGGGCTGAGGCTGTAGTGGTTGTAGTATCTTTTTGTTCCCCTTTTGAACAGATTGTGGAGAAGATGAATTTTGTAGTATGAGATACTACCTTGCAGCACTGTTTATGTGGGGCAGTAGTTGGAACTACCTCTGGTATCCTGTAAAGATGACCCCCCAGAGTAATAATGACACTACGGGGTCGAGACTCATAGATAGCATGGCATTTCCACATATATGGCTGGCCCAAGAGAACATCACAGATATCCAGTGGGGAAACATCACATAATACCTCATCCTTGAAGGGCTGAATGCAGTATGACAATTGACACTGTTGGCTAACACGAAGATCTCATCCTTGGGGAAGGCACCCGATGTTGTATGGTTGCGGGTGTGGTGTTGTCGACAATCCCAACTATTTAATGACCTCTGTTGAGATGAGGTTCTTCTGGCTTCCGCTATCAACAATAAAATGCAGCGAGGTCCCCTTCACCCACATCTACGAATGAAAAAGGCGCTCCCCCTCTTCTGGATCTGTTGGTTCTTCTGGTTGAATTGCTGTAGTCACGACAATAGCAGTGGGGTCTACGTCGATGATCTGTCTTTTACCAATATTTTTAGAATCATATTTTGAATCAGGGTTTGGCTCCTTGTCTTTGATCTCGGCCACCAATGACTGTTTTGAGCGACATTCATCGGTGTTGTGCCAGGGGATTTTCTGGAAATCGCACCATTTCTCGGTGTCCTTCTTTGTCTTCCCGTGACCCTTCTTTTCCTGTGTCTTGGACTGGTTTTCAGGAGACTGTTTGTTAGGGCTATCTTTGTCATACTTTGGTTGTTGTGGATTTGCAGACCTGAACTCTCGTTTGTTCTAGTGCTTAAATTTTTGTTCGATTTTAACAGCGTATCGATAGGCAGAATCGAGTGATGAGATGTCCAGGAAATCCATTTCAGTTTGGATGTATCTGTGTAGAGCCCCACGGTATTTCAGAACCAAATGTCATTCAGAGTCTTTGATACCCAGCTTGGTGTGCAAGGTATGGAAGCTATTGGTGAACTCCGAAACTGATTGGCCCCTCTCTTGCCGCAGTGTGGTCCATCTCATGTACTGGTCCTCATAGTTTCCAACAGGGTAATACTGTTCCTTTGCCGCATCCACAAAAAAATCCCAAGTGGGATCGACCCCATAAATTCCAGACTCCTCTGTGGAACTCTACTCCTAGTAAGTTTCCCACCAATGTTTGACATGGGGGAGAGCCTTAAGGAGTGCGAAGGTGATCTTTTCCTTCTCTGAAAAATTATGAACAGAGAAATAACCTTCTAGCAGATTTAACCATTTATCTAGAGCATCTGCATCTATTTGACCTTCAAATACGGGAATATCAAAATTAACCTGTACCTTGAAGGGCGAGGTGCCTCCAAAGTGGCTGCTTGATGAAGATGTGCCTGATGCTATTGGTAGGTGTTGAAGGATGTGGGGAAAATTCTCCATCATTTCGTCCCTCTGTAGCGTGAGAGTTTGCTCAAGCAACAGATTGATAGGATCGTTTGCTCCGTCGATTTTATTTTCTTTCGCCATTGAGAGTTTCTTGGGTGTGCGAGAGCGATTGTCTTCAAGAGAGACAAGCTCAAGACCCAACTTTCTATACTCATACCTCGTCGGGGACATGCACTGAAAAAACGATCAAGAGCAGCCTGCTCTGATACCACTGATCCGGATTATTTTCGGCACGAAATGAGAGTGGAGATATAATAAAGAAATGCACTGAGATATTGTAGATATTCAATAATATAAAATAAATGTATCAGAGATGCAACCATAAACACAGATATACAGTAATACACGATTTCTATTAATCAAATAAATGTACAGAGACTGTAAAAATACAGAATGAAAGACTCGCTAGAATGGTGGCAGCTTATCTCTGAGAAGAGATGTGATGGTTACTCGCATTCGCAAGATGATGATTACAATGAGGCTCTAGAGGCATTTTTACAATAAACGGGAATGCCAAAAGTCATAGACATCCAAAAACTTAACCCTAGGAGATGAAGCGCCAAAAGTCATGTGGGCCCCGTTTGGGTAAGTG
>ML802247.1:279545-310428 GCA_009831015.1 Picea engelmannii
ACTGGTCCTCATAGTTTCCAACAGGGTAATACTGTTCCTTTGCCGCATCCACAAAAAAATCCCAAGTGGGATCGACCCCATATATTCCAGACTCCTCTGTGGAACTCTGCTCCCAGTAAGTTTCCCACCAATGTTTGACATGGAGGAGAGCCTTAAGGAGTGAGAAGGTGATATTTTCCTTGTCTAAAAAATTATGAACAGAGAAATAACCTTCTAGCAGATTTAATCATTTATCTAGGGCATCTGCATCTATTTGACCTTCAAATACGGGAATATCAAAATTAACCTGTACCTTGAAGGGCGAGGTGCCTCCAAAGTGGCTGCTTGATGAAGATGCGCCTGATGCTATCGGTAGGTGTTGAAGGATGTGGGAAAAATTATCCATCATTTCGTCCCTATGTCACGTGAGAGCTTGCTCAAGCAACAGATTGATAGGATCGTCTGCTCCGTCGATTTTCTTTTCTTTCGCCATTGAGGGTTTCTTGGGTATGTGAGAGCGATTGTATTCAAGAGAGACAAGATCAAGACCTAAATTTCTATACTCGGACCTCGTCGGGGACATGCACTGAAAAAACGATCAAGAGCAACCTGCTCTGATACCACTGATCCAGATTATTTTCGGCACGAAATAAGAGTGGAGATATAATAAAGAAATGCACCGAGATATTGCAGATATTCAATAATATAACATAAATGTATCAGAGATGCAACCATAAACACAGATATACAGTAATACACGATTTCTATTAATCAAAGAAATGTACATTGACTGTAAAAATACAGAGTGAAAGACTCGCTAGACTGGTGGCAGCTTATCTCTGAGAAGAGATGTGACGGCTACTCGCATTCGCAAGAAGATGATTACAATGAGGCTCTAGAGGCCTTTTTACAATAAACGAGAATGCCAAAAGTCCTAGACATCCAAAAACCTAATCCTAGGAGATGAAGCGCCAAAAGTCATGTGGGCCCCGTTTGGGTAAGTGAGTACATCAACTTCCCGGGGTTGTAATTTTTGCATACGATCTTCGTTTTAGGCGTGTGATAGCTCGTTGGAAAGGTATTGTCAAGGAGGTTCATTTTGGGGGCTCAATCATGCCTTCGGCTATCATTGAGAACCTCTATCTCGAAAAACCTTCATTTGGACCCTCAAAATGGCCCTGGAAGTTAAAACCTGCTAAAAATAGTAAATTGCCAAAATGGCCAGAAAACTGTTTTCAGCCATTTGGAAATGGTGGGTGGCCACCAATATCCACCTGGATCAACCTGACACGTGTCACTCAATAGTGGGGCCACATGTCACCACTTTGATTGGTAACAATGGTACTACGTGGGCCCTCAGAGGTTAAGCAGTTTGGGAGTTCGACGTTTGGGAGAAAACTGTTGAAGAACTTCTAGACTTCCGAAGTCTCAGAGTCCCGAAGTCCGAAGTTCCGTAGTGATGTGGCTTGATGATGTCACTTGGGGTGACATGGACACACAAGATGCATGCCATGTGTCAGTGTGTTTTGTGCTTTTGAAAGGTTGATTTTGTATTTAGAACTTGACACATGTCACCCCTCAGATTGGACCACATGCCACTTCTTTGAATCTGCCACGTAGCACCTGCATGTGCAGTACCAAGTGGACACCAAGAGTTCGCCAATTCAACGTTAGGATGGAATGAAGTGAGAGTAATGCGAAACCCCCAAAGGTTTGAAGAGCGGAGTAAATCCTCACCGTTCATTGGGAGGTGTTAGTCTCTAATTTTGTCTTGGTTTAGTGAGAAACCATTATCCTAAAACCTTCTTACCTACACTTCATTTTCTATTTCCAGTTGATTTCGATCTTTGTTTTTAGTGTCTTATGGTTTGCATTACAGTTTTTTGGATAGTTTATTTAAGTTTGATTTTGAAAGACATGGTTTTAAAACGAGGTGTCACCTTATATGCCTGTTTGAATTTCAAACTTTCAAATTTTGCTAAGTCATTAATAACGCTACGGGAATAAGGCTATTCCCGTAGCACCAAAATAATCATGCCTTGATACGCACCTGTCATCCAGATTTCGTTATGATGACATGAATCGTGGATTGAGAGTTTGCATGCATCCACGAAAGCTTGGAATCATTTACAGATTCAAACTGTTTCATAATCCGATTGTTGTGTACCCGCGCAGGGCTTATTTTAAATCACCCAATTCTCAATGATCATTATATTATATCTATTCGATTTTGCTGAATTTAGGCCCAGGTATTTGCTCAAAGGAACGGTATACACTAACAGATTGCAGGTGGCAAATTTGGAACCCGAGGGCGCTAGTTACATAATTGTGTTTTGATGGCACCAAAGAGGAGCGGACAGGTAGTCAGAATAGAACCAGAGGGTGTTGAACTTCTTGAAGCCTATCCTCAGATGGCTCAAAGGTTCAGAGACACTAGGTGGTTTGAATTCCTTACCACTTTTCAGGGTTATGATGAGCAGGTCTCCATGGAGTTAGCTCTGAATTTTGATGGTCACGAGGTGGAGAACGGTAAGATGTTGATGGTAGTGACAGAGCAGACTATCGCAAAGGTTTGTAGGTTGGTGGTTGGAGGAGAAAGATGGTGGAAGAAAGAGCATGTGGTTACATAGTTTGTAAACCAATTCCTGCTTCCAGATAAACAAAATATGAATTGAAAAAGGGGAGTACCTTGTAGCTGGATTCGACCTGAATGGCACATGGTTTTGATCGTGACCCATAGGTATATCACCTGCAAAGGTAGATTCTCACTGGTCTATATCTACCACATTAGGATACTAATGCATTTAAATGGAGATTACCCTTTAAATCTCCCTTATTTTCTACTCAAAAGCTTGACAAAGATGTCAAAGAGAGTGCAGTCACTCTCCACCAATGCTAAGAGCAGTCTGTTTCATCAAGTCCTAATTAAAACTTTAGTCATGTCTGCTTTGAGCGAATTACAAAATCCTTGGAGCTGGCTCACACAATCTTTAAACCCTAACGCACAGTTCAATAAACAGAAGAAAGGAAAAGGGACAAAGACCGTTACACAGAACCGAGATATTTCAATCGATGAAACCCTTATGAAAGAGGAGATGCCTAATATCAGTGTGACCAGGAAGAGCAGAAGTAAAAGACCTAGGTGGGATCCAGAAATTGAAACATTTTTTGAAGAAGATGTTAAAGGGGAAAATGATTCAGATAAAGATCTTGATACTCAAACTACAGTCAAGCATGAAACACCATCAACCAGTAAAAGGGATGCTGCAGTCAAAGGGAAAAGGGTTAAAGGTGTGTCTGTATCACAAAAACCTAGAAGGAATTCTACTAGGGTCACCAACAAGTATAGACTAAAGTCAAAGGCCATGTTTAATCCATCAATCAAAGAATAAAACGTCATAGTCATAGAAGATGACTCTGAGAATGTTGAAGCAGGTACCAGGAAAAGGGAAAAAATAACTTCATTTCCTAAGAAACCAGTCAACAAAGGTAAAATAATGATTTCACCATCTGCAGGAGCTGTAACGAGAGCTTCAACCAGATTAACAAAAGATAAAGAGATGGCTAAAGGTATCAGTGAAACCCCTAAGGATAAACAAGGTTACTTTGAAGACTCAGATCGCATATCAGATGTGCCTGAAGCTATAGATTCAGCAAGTTCTGATGAAGAACATATCTCGGGATTAGTCTCAAAGTACCAAGTTAAAGAAAAAGAACCCAAAGTTGCCATAAACTTGAATGAACCTGCACCTCTTGAAAAATGCTCAGGATTCAGAGTTAAAATCAGAATTGATAAAGAAAGGATCAAGGAATTTCAGAAAACAGTAAGACAGTTAAAGAAAGAAAAGGTGCAAATAGAACGATGGAATGCTTGCCAGCAAGAAAAGATTCAAGGTCTTAAAAAGAAGAAGAAATAGCAAAGGGCATTGCTCAAAGAACTCAGGGAGATAAATTTCAGACTCTATTGGCATAATGTCGTGCTTACCAGAAAGCTCAAACAGAAAAATGCTAAAGCTATTGCTATGATTATATCCTAAAGGTTACATGGAGATTTGCTACAATCATGATTTAAATATTTTCCAGGAAATATGACAAAGCCTATTTGTTTTTGGTCAGTGAGATGCTAAGACCTCGATCTATTTGACTAAATCAAACTAATTCCTATTTTGTAGAATCAAATGTAAATGCTGGCAATATTTTGAAATATCAAGCTGTTGAGCTGTGATCTATTTTGGGATTGTAGAAGATCTTTTTGAGTGAACTACCTTAGTAGATAGATACTATTCGAATCTAATCATTAAAGATATACTAGATGATAGGATCTGGAAGTTTTATAAATAGTTTAAATAGACAGAGGAAAGACTATCTACTGGTCGAAAAACTGGAGATCCTGGGGACCTTTTGGTGAAGCTCATTGTAAAAGGCATTTTTGTTCAATTTGACATTTAATAGAAAAGGCATATGGATGGTTAGACCCTCTTTTTCTACTATGTTATTTATTTCTTCATGCTTGAATTCATTATTCAATTGCAATGCTTTTTTATTCTTGACTGCTAATTTATACAGTGAAAATTTTACTGTAGAGATAATTTTTCAAGTTTTGATATCAAGCTGATAGTCTTGTTTCTTTATGACATTTTGAGACGAGAATTCATGTGAAGTTGACAAATTGAAGACTTCATCTTCCCTTTTCTTAATTAGTTTAATCCATCTATGTGTCTACCTATTATTTAGCCAATGGGATATGCTATGTTCTGATCTTGATTTTCATGTCATGTTGTAACCTTGAGCCAGTTTTCAACCACCCTACTAAAAAAACCAAATCATAAAACCTTAAAAATACTTTGCAATAAACGAATGATGCCCTAGCTTTCCCTCTCACAGTCAAGTGCAACTTAGGGACTGACAGGAGGGGACACATAGCAGTGGATCCCGTGGTCTGGAGGATTCAAGGCATAAGTAGTTGAGGTCGAGGACTTCCGACAGCCCAAAGGCCGGAGTCCATCGTGACTGTTAATCACAGAGGATGTGTGGCACCAAACGCTGTAGTCCGGAGGAGTGGTACTCCGGAGGATTTGAGTTGTAGGTTGCTTGAATCGAGTACTCCCAGAGGGACGAAGTTAATCTCGATCGTTGATTGGGACATGACATGTGGAGGCAAGAGAGAGAATATTTGGTGGATCGACACTTCAGGATATTTGTAGAGATGTGCTTTGAAAACCATCAGAGGCATGAGTCTCAGAGTTCCTGTCCACCGTAGATCTAAGTAGCGAATGAGGACCGTCGATCCAACATTCTTCGTGAGTTCGCTAGTTCAACGGTCTGGGGTTTTTGTGATGTGCAGAAACGGAAACCTCCGAAGCTCTGGAGCCCCGAAGTTCCAAGGCTCTAGGTAAGCGCCTAGATATTGGCATTGGGTCATAGCCCTTGGTCACATGAATTTGGGGGCCGAAGAAAATGGGCTAGTGCCCAAATTTTTTTTTTAAGAACAAGAAAGGGCTTAGAGAAAGAGCCCATGGGATTTTTAATTGTACGGACCTACACCTAAAGAAGTAAGGAAGGTCTGTAAACCTGAAGGAGGGATCCAACACATTTCCAAGAGCCAATTCTACCCTGAGTTGGAATAATCCATGTACAGGATTGTATCACTGAAAGAACAAGTTGTTCAAGTATCCATAACTTCTTGCTGAAAACTCATAATTGAGCATGGAGCCGGGCATTGGAAAGGTCTTGAACAATAGAAGATAATTGTTCACCCACAAATTTGATATGAACACTCAGTTTCTCATGAAATCAACAGAAAATAACTCTGATGTATATTAATGAATCAAAATGGTTCATGTTTTCATGAAATTATTAAGAATAGTTAGCCTGACAAAGTTTTGTTGGCTGCACATTTTTGGAGAATTAACAGTTGTCAGATCAGAGTCAGCACAGAGTGTAGAGTGATGGAGGATACATAGGTAGTCTACAAACAAGAAGATAAAATCAGAGGGTTGAATGTTCAGTTGGGTATGGAAGGCACCAACTCCAATGGACATGGAGGAGGAAAGGAGGAAGACATAAATCTGGCTGAGACCATCAGAAAATTGTAGATAGATGTCCAAAGCCACAAGACTAATAATGAGAGGCTTATGAAGTCCAAGGAACAATAGGAAGACTTAAATATGAAGTTAATGAAAATCCTGGACAAAATTTAAAAGAAGTTGGATAAGGAGAGTGGCTCCAGCTAATTAAGAATCCACGGGACCCCTGAGAAGAAAGGAAGATCACCATCACTCCCAAAAGCATTCCCATAGGAGATCAAATAGTGTCTCAAGTCTATCCCATGTCAGGAAGCATAGAATTTCTGGGGTGGATGAGTTGAAAGGACAAATGAATAAGATCAAACCTCCTATTTTTGATGGAGAGTACAAGAAGGATGAATATGTTGAGACATGGCTGCTGGGAATGAGGAAGTATTTCCAATTGCATAACTACACTTCTCATGCAGAGGGAATACTTTCTATCTACTAGTTGAAAGGAAAGACATCCATGTGGTGGGATCAACTTATGTAAGTGAAGTACCTCAAAGAGAAAAATGTGACTTGGAAGGAATTCAAGAGGCATTTTGAGAAGAAATACCTGACCAAGAGGTATTATAACAAAAAGATGAAAGAGTTCTTTGAACCCAAACTGGGCAGCATGACCATTGAGGAAAATTAAAGGATATTTTTAGAGTTGTTGAAGTATGTCTCCTTCATCAAGTATGAGACAGCTAAGATTCATAGGTATATGAGTGGGCTGTCATATTTCATCAATGATAAAATCCAATATGATGATTCCAAGACTTTGGAGGAAACCATAAGGAGAGAAAAATGTTTATATGATCAGCAAAAAGGAAAATCTACTTTCTAGAAGGATTGGGAGGACAAGAAGAAGTTTAAGAAGGAACAAAGGCAAAAGGAGAACAAGCCACCCTTTTTCAGAAACAATCCTCAAGGAAAACCATATTTTAGAGAGCATAGAATGGCTGAGGTAGGTGGGAAAAGGATAAGGCAGACACCCATTCAATGTTGGGGCTGTAAAGGAGACCATAAGTATAGAGATTGTCCTCACAAAAGTGACAAAGTGAGAATTTTCCACAATGTAGAACACGCAAAAATAGTGAGGACATGGGCATAAGTGTACCTAGGATCTATGCAACCATGGACAACAAGCAAGCAAAGTTTCAATCACACATGATAAAAGTTGAAGGTATGATCAATAACTATACCTTTACTATTTTAATAGATTCAGGAGCTAGTCATAGCTATATAGATCCTAAGGTAGTGGAAAGATTTCTTTTGTCAAGAATCAAGGATGAGAAATATTGGCTGGTACAATTGGCTATAGGAACCAAGAGAAAAGTTGTTGAGCTGGTTAAATCATGTCCAATGGACATGAATGGGCTAAATACCAAGGCATATTTAAACATCATGTTGTTGGGATCATATGATTTTCTAATTGGTATGGATTGGTTGGACCAACACCATGCTGTCTTAGACTGTCATATCAAGGCATTTACTTTCTTGGATGAGGAAGAGAACCCAAGAGAAATCCAAGGGATTGCTAGGGCAGTTACTATCCAAGAGATCTCAACAATGTAGCTGAAGAAGTGTTACAGGAAGGGCTGCCAATTATTTGCAACCCATATGGAGGAAGAACCTAAGGATAAGGTGCCAAATCTAGAGGATCACTCAGTCTTGAAAGATTTTGAGGATGTGTTCAAGGAGATACTAGGACTACCCCCAAATAGAGATATTGGTTTCTCTATAAATTTGATGCTTGGAGCAACTCCAATATCAAATACTCTCTACAGAATGAGTACACTAGAGATGAAGGAGTTACAAATGCAGCTTGAAGAGCTGTCGAAGAAGGGGTATATACACCCAAGTGTGTCACCTTAGGGTTCCATAGTCTTGTTTGTGAAGAAGAAATATGGGACATTGAGATTGTGCATCGATTTCAGACAATTAAACAAAGTGACTTTACAGAATAAGTATCCTTTGCCAAGGATCGATGATCTCTTTGATCAATTAAAGGATGAAAAGATGTTATCAAAAATTGATCTCAGGTCATGATATCATCAAGTAAGGATCAGAGATGAAGACATAAATAAGACCGCCTTCAGGAGAAGGTATGGTCATTACGAATTCACATTGGTGCCATTTGGATTATCAAATGCACTGGTTGTTTTCATGTGTTTGATGAATGGTGTTTTCCGGGAATACTTAGACAAGTTTGTCATTGTCTTTTTGGATGACATCCTTGTATATTCCAAGTCAAAAGAAGAACATGAGCATCATTTGAGGATGGTGTTACAAGTTTTAAGAGAGCATCAACTATATACCAAATTGAGCAAGTTCTCATTTGATCAAAACCAAATTCACTATTTGGGGCATATCATATCCGAAGAATGGATATCAGTGGACCCTAAAAAGGTTGAGGCCATTAAAGGGTGGAAAACACCCAAGAATGTGATAGAAGTTAGATCCTTCATGGGTCTAGTTGGTTACTACAGGAGATTCATTGCAATATTTTCGAGAATTTCTTACCCAATCACTTCGTTGCAAAGGAAGGGGTAAAATTTTCAATGGACAACAAAGTGTGAAAAGAGCTTCCTGCAATTGAAACAATTGTTAACCAGTGCTCCAATTCTTAGGATTGATGGTCCAAATGAAGATTTTGTGGTTTTCACAGATGCGTGAAAAGGACTTGGTCGAGTCCTTAGTCATAATGGGCTTGTGATATGTTTTGAGTTCAAAATATTGAAAGAGAATGAAAGGCTCTATGCTACTCATGATTTGGAGTTGGCAACCATAGTGCATGCCTTGAAGGAGTGGAGGAACTACCTCATGGGAAACAGGTTTGAACTGAGGACAAACCATAGTGGTTTGAAATATTTGTTTGATCATCCAAATTTGAATGCAAGGTAGAGCATATGGCTTGAATTCCTCTGTGAGTATGAATTATGAATTGATAATTGCAGTACATGGAGTTGGTAAAAAAATTGCAGCAAGGTAAAATGTAGCAGAAAATTGAAGATTATGAACTGGGAATTGATGGAATTCTCTTATACAAGAACATAATTTATGTACCCAATTCTCATGAATTGAGGAGTACGATTTTGAAAGAGATGCATAATGTACCTTATGTTGGACACCCAAGATATCAAAAAATAGTTTCAATAGTCAAGAGTCAATATTATTGGCTAGGGATGAAAAAGGAGATTGTTGAGTACATTACTAAATGCTTGGAGTCTCAGAGGGTCAAGGATGAGAATAGACACCCAGCTGGGTTTCTGCAACCATTTCCCATTCCTGAGTGGAAGTGGAAAGTGGTGACAATGGATTTCATTACCAAATTTACTAGAACAAGCAAGAAATATGATGCTATCATGGTGGTAGTAGACAAGCTTACTAAAGCTGTCTATTTCATTCCTATGAAGATTACTTACAAGGAAACCAATGTTGTTGATATTTATATGAGGGAAGTAGCACGTTTGCATGGCATACCCAAGACAATTGTGTCTGATAGAGACCCAATGTTCAACTCAATGTTTTGGAAGGGGTTATTCAAATGGTTCAGAACAAATCTGAACTTCAGCACAACCTATCATCCCAAGTCTAATGGGAAAAAAAATGGTGAACCAAGTGATAGAGGATATGCTAAGGATGTATGTGATGGACAAATCATCTGAATGGGAAGATTATATACACTTGGTAGAATTTGCCTACAACAATGGGTACTAAGCATCACTCAAGAAGATCCAATTTGAGATACTTTATGGCAGAAAGCGAAACACACCGGTAAGCTGGGACAACCTAGCTGATAGAGCAGTGGTTGGGCCACAGTTTTCTCATGGAAATGGAAGAGAAAATGCTAAAGATTAAATAGAATTTAAAGGCTTTCCAAGACAGGCAGAAAATCTATGCTAACAAGAACAAAACTCACAAGGAATTTAAAGTGGGTGATCATGTTTTCTTGAAGGTGAAGGCCAACAAAAGTTCCCTGAAGTTGGGAAATTGTTCCAAGTTGATAGCGAGATATTGTGGGTCGTTTGAAATCCTAGAGAGGATTGGGCCAACAACTTACATGCTTGCATTACCTGCATATATGTTTATACATAATGTATTCCATGTATCATTGCTTAAGAAATACATACATGATGTTAATCATGTTATTGATTGGAATGTGATTTAGGTGGAGCAAGAAAACGCTTTTCAAGTGCATCCGATACACATTCTGGACTGAAAAATCAAACAACTATGAAATCGAGCCATAGGGCTTGTAAAGGTCCAATGGACTTGGTACAGTCCTGAGGACACAACTTGAGAGAATGAATATGCTATGCGGGAAGAATAACCGCATCATTTTTAATGTTTTGGAAATATTGTTGATGTTATTTAAATGAGTTGCATTGAGGACAGTGCAAAAATAAGGGGAGGGGATTGTAATACCCCAAGGTTGAGCCCCTATTAAATTGTAATGATTTTTAAATGATGTTTATAGGCTAGTGATCCAAGTATTTATAAGCTGATAGGATTATGTGTTTATTAGGACAGAGAGTCTAGATGCTAAGGCCAAAGAGCTTGATTTTGTATATGTAATTATGCAGATCATTAATAAAAATACATCGTTGCGTGTAGACCAACCACGAAAAAAGAGTTATGGAGGACTAAGCTCCACTAGGAAGGGAAAGGGAAGGGGGTTGAGAGGCTAGGAAAATGGGCTAAGCTTGAGGGCTTAACCCAAGGGAATATTATAATGTATTTCCTAAAATACTAAAGTTTGGAAAATAAACCCTGTTATCCTAAGTTCCTTTGGGGAGAGGAACGAACTCCAAGTGGAGAGGAACAAGCTCTTGGAGAGCCATGTGTCATATAGGATGCATGAAGATTTATGTGGGAAATTCCATCAGTGTGGGGGTTCGCCGACCATTCTTTTCATCTTTCCTTAGGAGTTCACTCACGATTCTAGCCATCCTTCGCACCCATTCACTCACGCACTGAGTAGGAATGCAGTGAGCCATTTATACCATTATTGAATCCTCTGCCATTGTGAATCACTATAATTTGTTGATTCATCCATTTCCTTACCCGTTTTTGCTACTATGGTTACCTGGTTGAATTAAGAGTTGGACAGAAGAAGAAGGTTTTCAAGCCTGTGGTTTGAAGAGGCGGGTTGTCAGGATTGTGGGTTGAAGAGGAAGGTTATCAGGACTGTAAGAAACTCTCTCTAGGTTAGAGAGTTTGCTGGGGAAGTGATTTCTCTTGTAGGGAGTCCAATAGCAGCTATAAATCTCTTAGAATTCTTGATCTGACCTGTTGTTGAATCCTTGGAAGGGAAGTGGAGTAGCCAATGGACTGTGGAACAATGAAGGTGTATATTCCCTAGTTGGGATAGGCATGTGGGGAATGAGAGTCTCTGAGAAGTGGGCGTAAGTAGGCTCCTTTGAGGGAATCCTTCTTGTTGCATTGTGCAACTTTCCGTAGTCTCAACCTAGCCTAGGATTTCCTTTACCCTGGATGGAGTTTAGTCCCGGCTCAGGGGTGACCCACTGTTGATAGCTTGGAGCAGCGTGGTCTAAGGCTGGGAGGTTCATGGAAGGTCTTCACACAGTCAATAGTATTCTCGTAAAAACATAAGTACCAATTCTATGTTAATTGTATGTTGTGTATCTTTCACATGTATTATAATGTTATGAGTATTCCCTGTCTTTGTTGCATGAGTAGGCTTACTGTTATTTCCGCATTAATCTATATTGTAGCAGAATGTTTATGTCTATTTAAATTTTCATTAGATATATATGTACATCATAGCATGATAGTTCAAGTGGAATGACCTAGCCTGGGTGGCTGGGTATGTTACAATCTAGTTTTAGAACAGTTTGGTTTTGAAGTAGTGGCATGTCCCTGACCAGGGTGGTTGGGGACGTTACACCCGTGGCATGTTAGGATACTACATAGAATTAACCCTCTTTGATATGCTCTCTAATGTTTCCACTACCAATTGTTTTTCTATGCTACGAAACAAAATACAAAACATAGAATGGAACCCCTTCTCCTTCTAACGACCCAGTATTTAACATAGCCCGATAGTCATCTAGGGTTAGGGCTTTGACTTTCTTAAACCTTGATTATGAAAATTTTTTACACCTTATAGAAAATTCTTGAAAGTCCTCATATGTCTAGCCCCATATGAAAGAGTAACAGGGGTTTACATGGAATCCTCTTGTACCATGGTGATTAACATGATATCTCCACTTGTGGGAAGCATAACTTTGCATACGAACTCCTATTGACGTGATTTTTGTTCTATTGAAAAGGTCTCTATGCGAAGAATAAAGTAAGTTTCGACCCCCAAAAATGTCATTTGATGCCTCAAAATGGCTCCAAAATTTTTCAAACCCCAATTTTCCAAACTGGGAGCTGCCATTAAAATGACCCTACAAATTTATTTCTCCAATTTTTTTCACTCTGAAAGAATCGAGATAGATGAAAAATAATATAATGATTCAATCTAGATCATACTTCCCCATTTAGGGAAGATTTTGGTCCCAAAAAGGTTTGTTGAATGAGGTGAAGAAAATTTTTCCCTACCTTCTCCATGGAGTACCACTTTGCTTTACTTGAAAGTTTTCATTTCATCCCAATCTGTCAAAGGTCATGCTTCCCCTGTCTTGTAGTTTTGGACCTCTTCTTCAAAGTTGTGTTCTCTACCAACTCTGCCTGAGCATTTGGTGTAAGTCCTCTAAGGAAGGTAGGAAGGACCTTCTCCTACTCTTAATCCAACATGGAAGGCTCATCGAGTTTGAGATTCTCCACGTTCACGACTGAGTAAATGTGCATGTATGGGGGTGTTATGAGGAAAATATCTCTTTGGCTATGGGTAAACCACAATAGATGGAATGAAACCCAGAAATAGACTCTAATCTCAAGTATTCTATATAAATTAAATGCTAACAAGACAAGGCTAAGATCCTACCTTGTGCGGACGTTCGAATAAAACCACCGTTGAGCACGCGACCCAAATCTTTATACCT
Source organism: Picea engelmannii (assembly GCA_009831015.1). NCBI lineage: Eukaryota > Viridiplantae > Streptophyta > Pinopsida > Pinales > Pinaceae > Picea > Picea engelmannii. The sequence continues at coordinate 292,591 of ML802247.1, forward strand.
ACAACTTGTCCTCAACAACCAAGATACGCAAGAATATGGTGGTAATATATGATGTCAACATATAAATTAGGATAATACATTAACATACATGACAAATATGCCCATGGAATAATAATTCAAATATTTGCAAGATATCAATTGGACGAGAAAATAGTATTTCTATTAAAATAATCACCATAAGTACATGGGTGACAAACTTCTATAACGACACATATCAAAATCGAGAAACTAAGTCCCTCCAGCTAGGCCTCCACCACTTCAATCCTCCACAAAGGCAAGCTCATATATAAGAGCCAATGAAGTTCTCCTTCGCAAAGTAGGAAGATATTGGGGGATGAACAATATAAGTTTAGATTTCCAAGGACAAAGGGATGTAGACTCAATATGAAGTAAAATTTCTCCAAAGTGTATTTTCTCTCAAAGTTGATTTTTTTTATTAGGCTTGGATATGGCTCAATTTATATCCTCCAAATGGAATTGAAGAGCTAAATCAGAGCGTTTCCATTATATTGAAGGTCAAGGATCATAGATCTCGTGACATGGCATGAAAACCCAACATAATTTTTAATTTTTGAGCACCAAACCCAATGTACGTGGGTTGTAGTGGAGAAAATTGCCTATGCACTTGTTGTATAAATTATAGGTCTCATGTATGTATACAAATGTGCATTTTTGGCTCTGGAGTGAACAAAAAAGGGGACTTCAAGTATAGATAGGGAAATGGAAGGCCATCCAAGCAAGTTGCATGGAGTGAGGCAAAAGTTTTTGTAACAGATGCCCCCTAATGTGTGAGGTTAGAGGACTATCTGCGATGGCCGAAATATATTATAATTCCCAAAAGTTGAATAAGGAAGAATCAGCTGGAAGTACCAGTTACTCATGAGAATATTACAATCCATAATGACTTTGTACACATAGCTGCCAATCTAAATTACATTGCAAATCCATGTGGAAATATATCAAATAACTATTCATGGACATGAATGGGCAATACAAAGTGGACATATGCCATAGGATTTCATAGTCATGAACAAGACACAGTGGATTCAAGTCTTAAAATCAACTGAAGGTATTTGTATACAATGGAGTACAATACGATATCCCATGATCAATGAAGTCATATAGGTATTGGTCCAATGAAAGATAACATCAGATAAGTAATGTTGCTACTGTAAGCTGGAGTTATTCTACACTATCCACCAAAGGTGCAAGTCTACATTATGTGAGTAGAGGAGTTGAGGTCAAACACAATAAGACTTCATTTGATTATCGGTCATTAATATATACCGTTAACAAATGCGAGAGAACCCCCCTAATAATGAAAGTAGGTGTCAAGGTATCGAGTAAATTCCACAAGTGTGAATAAGGGTGTTGAGGTCAAACACTTGAAGAATCCATCGATCAAGAGATATTGATGTATTCCCAATTGTTGATGGTGAGAGAACCTGCCACTAATGACTGCAAACCTCTAGGTAATCATAGGAATCTAGGTCTCATTTCTAGAATAGATGAGCTGAAGTCAATGGAAGGAGAATCGCTGAAAGGAGAGAATTAAGGAATCTCTCATCATCCAACACCAGGTACAAAGAAATAGCTTGATGATTAGGAGGAGCTTAGATGAATAGGATGTTCATGAACCAACGACCATGTGTGTCTCTTGCATGCACCATATGCAAGTAGTGCATGAAAGAGATCCTCTGAATAACAACCAATAAGGAAAATTGTTGACAAAAGAGAGGAAACCACCAATAGGGATACTGGAATCCAAGACACTGGACGAATCCCAATGTGTGACTATATTACTTTCTGTCGGAAAAAAGGGAAACCCCCTAGTTAGAAACCAATGAGGAAATTTCATCTATTGGGTTCAAGGTTTTCTACCCATGATGAAAGTAGGTCGAGGGTGCAAGGTAGAAAAACAACTTCATGTGATTCTGAGATATATTGAGGGTATGGCCGACATGAAAAATCAAGAGTTCTAAGAAATGGCCGAAACATGATTTTAAACTTCCTTGGAAAAGAACATGAGACATATGGATAACTTAGGAAACATAGAATTGATAATGATCATTGATAAAAGTTTGTGACATAGGAGGCATAAACAAACTCTCCATAGGGACTGGAAGAATAACCACTCGGAGGAGTAAACTCTAATTAATGAGTTCAACTTCCTACGGTCATGATAAACCCAAACTTTGGATGAAAATAGACTCAAAAGTTTGTGCTATGTTTAAAGGCGACAGAAATGTTGTTGATACGAGATAATATTATTTTCTCGCTTGTCTTTTTTGGTTTTGATAGGCAAAGAAATGCTATAATACAAGATAGGAAATGAGTGTTGCGAGTAAGAAACTATTTCCAAGCAGTGGGACATACCTATTCTCAGTGCAAGGAAGTACATGCGGTGTATGGACACTTAGGGGGATGTTTCCTCTAAGGGTAAAGGGTGTCAAGCTACAAATGATATATGGAAGGATCTGTTTGTCTAGTGATGCAAGTTGTGGAGGAAAAAACCTTATAACGAGAAAGTGGGAACCAAAAATAGGATCAACAATGCAAGCAAGATGATGGAATGGGATTACAACTTAACTAAAAAATGTCGTTTTTCATATATTTAGTCCCCTAGGCCCGAAAAAGTATAAAACAATACCCAAGAGAACTCTTATAGCCAATGGTGACTAGAGTAATCATTTTTCGTAAGTAGTATACTTGGTTCGAAAAAGGGTTAAACTTATACCAAATAGACGTCTTTTCAAAACCATTTAACGAGTGTGAAAGAGACAAGTTTACTCGACAATATTTTCATTTTATCGAGAGTTGGAAAATAGCTTAACCAAGACTCAGGGGGAGTCCAATAGGTAATCGTGAGAATGCTTATGAGTAAGAAAATGGGGTTTGAAGGAAAAGTCATATTGGGACTATAAGGAACTCCCAGTCCTATGGAATAACTTCTGCATGGGCACCAAATAACACAAAGGTTCTAAGCTAGGGCTCCCATGTTTGGTAAGTCTCTATCACTTAATAACAACACTTCTAGTAGTAGTGAGAAGGTTTTGTGTCGCTAAGAAATGGGTTTGTACCTAGGGTGTATGGACCATAGTCATAGGATGATGCAATAATGCAAAGAAGAGTGAAAAATTGTCCTACATGCAGTGAAAGAATATACCCGTTGACGAAATAAACGTGTGATAGGACGCTGGAAATCCGTAAAAAACCCTAGACAAAACCACTAAAAACCAAGTCTTTTCACAGTGTAATTAGTCCATAAGGTCAAAAATAGAAAAGGACTATAGAAAGTGGGTAAACCATTTATACCAATAGTAAAAATAAGACATTTTACCATACCATTTGAGTTTTTTCACCCACATAGTGCATTTTAGGTCACTTTTCCCATGATCTTCAAGTGACAATTGTGGGAGCTACAATCAACGGAATCAGAAACCGTCTAGAACAGGTAAGTGCCCACCCCATCCTATTCAATTTCAATGGTTTAAATTTCAGTTTTCTCCCCCATTGGTTTAGTATTAGAGGCCATTACAGTTATATACGGTGTATGCGAGTGATAGATCATCGGGTCACATATACGACCTCATATAAGCAGGTAAAGCAAAGTCTGCATGCGTATATGAATCTCTATATGCGACCGTCATAAGGTTATCCAATTTATAAGTCTATGAACATGTTTTTGAAAGGGGTTTAACTCAAAAAATGATCTTTTCTTTGCAGGATGGTTATTGAATGGAGGGAAAGGGAGCATGAGGACATAGGTGTAGCAGTGGGAAGAGATGCAAGGGACCAACAATATTTGAAACAATGTTTCCTTTATAAATTTTGGGCTCTCAAAGGAATGAGGCATTAGGTGAGGTTTCTCCCGTTACTGGTAAACTATTGGGATCTGGAGACAGAGTCCTTCAATCTCGATGGGAAACCATTGAGGATCAAAGTGGACAATATATACTTTATCACAAGATTGTTTTGCCGGGGCAAGGTGGTGAATCTGAAGGCCTGAGGGTATGGAGGTGGTATGACTATGGAGGAGTACATTGCCACCACTGTGCTGCAAGCACAAATAATGTAGGGAGCCAAATCCCTATTAGGGAGATCGAGAACCCGAGTCTAAATGTCTTTGTTCTTGTACTCACATAGATTTTAGGGTCAGGCTCATTGCACTAGACACCAAGGAAGCTCATGTTCTATGTGGTGGAGTTTTTAAGACCAATTTTTTTATGACTGGTGTACCTCACTGTTGTCCAACATGAAGATCAAGTTGGTGGATTGCAAGGAAGGGAGAATGAGAAATTTCGGATTTGCATCCATGCTTTTTATTTTTTTCTTTGAGAGGGTTCCAGGTTTTGAGCCCTAGAGTAGAGATTACTCCACACTGACTGCACGATCCATCCATTTCACATTGGACCGATGTGATGAGGTGTCTAGGAGTTGGTAGGGTGTCAACCCCCTACAATGATGAGTTCTTTTTCTGGTGGCGTTCATAGGTCATAGACATTAACGACTATCCTTATAAAGGTATCAATTACAGAGCGAACCCTGGCATGCCATTGCCACCAGGTTCTACCTACGACGATATTGGTAAGAAATTAATTTTATATATTTCATTTTTTTTGTGTTTTCCAATTTTGATAAAGTAAAAATAAAAAATGCAAATATTTTTTTATGGTATCAAGTATTAACAATTTCTTTGTTACACATATGTAGGTACGCGACGACCAGAGGGATTCCCATGACATCTATGAAGGGTTCGAGGAGATTTTCTAGTAGGCGGTGATGCAGAGAGAGTGCTACAGAATGTGCAGGGGAACTTATCTTGATTGACACATAATATTCTTATGGTTCAAGTTGAGGATCTGCTAGAGCAATGCAACGACAAGTTGAGGGTGTACCCCATGCATGGGTGCAACTCTTGCAGTGTCTTGCAAACACTGTAGTGTGCTATCATGATACCCATCTGACACCACATGCATAGATTCCATGGTCATGCTATGCACCGAAAATATATGTATTTTGAGGGTGTGAGCCCCATTTTGTACTATGACACCATATTTTTTGGACTTGGAAGAATGAAATATAATTTTTTTGGTCTTCGTCTTTACTTATATATGTTACAATGTGTAAATGTATGAGTGTGTTTTCTTTACTTATTTATGTGACAAATACCAATATAAAATATAATTATCATATGAATCAAATACTTGATTAGAACCTCTAGGGATGTGATTATAAGTAAGAAAATCAAAGTATCATTCTAAAAGTTGTACCTGTAGGAATTGTCGGAGTAGAGTAGGATATCTCACACGGTAACTACCATTCAAATAACATATGACTAACTAAGATTCTAGGATAACTTCTAAATATCGAACACCATGTGAAATGGCGTTGCGTAATAGCTCTATACCGATGCTATACTCAGTCGCATTATTCGTTGATGGCTCTAGACGAACGCCACCTGAAGAAACCAGTTGACCCTCGGGTGAGTAAATGACCCAAGGATGGAAGCCATGTTCCACATATGATGACTGGCACCATATTTGAATCCTAAGTAAACTGAAGTTTCCATTTACATCTTTCAACAAAGGGAAAAATCGATAACAAATTCGATGATGCAAAGAAAAGATAAAGAAGTATATACATTAAGATACACTAGTATACAAAGGTCACACCCTAGTTTGAGGGCTAAAAAATAATACCTTTTAAGGTAGAGCCTATTTCTGGGCTCATCCAACATATTCCCCTCATAATATTCTAATTCATAGGCTCCTTTTTTTAAGACACGTCACATGATATAAGGATCGTGCCACATGGGGCTGAACTTACCTTCCCTCAGTGGTTCTTTGTCTTAGTCATAAAGGAGAACTAAGTCACCCTCAACATACTTCCGGGGACAAATAGACTTATCGTATTGAACCTTAAAACTTCGATTATTCTCTTTGATAGTTGTAGAGGCATCTCGACACTTCTCATCAAGGTGCTCCAGGTTCACGAGACATTCTTCAAGATCAGATTTGTCAGGTAGGAGCTCAATTCCCAATTTAAAGGAAGGTATTTTTCATTCAATCGGAAAAATTGACTCCATGCCATGTACTAACTAAAAAGGTGAGAAAACAGTGGAAGTATTTACCGTGGTTTGGTATGCCCAAAGTACATGGTAAAGCATTGGATTCCAGTCACATTTACTCTAGCTGAATTTTTTTTGCAAAATGGTCTTGAGAGATTTATTCACCACCTCTGCTTGTCCATTTTCCTACGGATAGCAAGGGAATGAATGATCGTGCTTAAACCCCAATTGTGATTCTAACTCTTTTATCATTTCATTCTAAAAGTGTCTGCCATGATCAATGCAAATCTCTTTTGGGATTCCAAATCAAGATATAATCAGGTTGAACATGAAGAATGTTGCATTCTTACCATCGGATTTAACGGTAGGCATGGCCTCTTCCCATTTATTAAAATAATCCACCACCACAATAATATGTTGGTGCACCCAGCTGAGGCTGGTTTACAATCCATAAAATCCACCCCCCACTTAGTGAAGGGACCAATGGTGATGAATGGATAAAGAGGGGCTGGGTGCAAGGGAATTTTTTGAGAAAAAACCTGGAAAGGGTGACACTTTTGGACCGCTTCAACACAATATTTAAAAATTGACAACCAAAAATAAATGGCTTGCAATATTTTTTGGGCTATCACAAGACTGGATAAATGACTACCACATGCCCCACTATGACATTCATTGAGAAAAGATTTAGTTTCCTCGTGAGTCAATAAATGACGTAATATTATCCACCCCTCGATGATACAAAGTGTCGTTGATAATAAGGTAGTTTTTATCCTGATGATGTATACGTTGTCGATTGTATCTCGACAGATGTTGGGGTAGCTTCAAGGTTTGAAGGTATATCAAAATGTCTCTATACTAGGGGTCTGAAGATGATATAAGAAAAACATGTTCATCCACGAATGAATCATCATGAAAAATTCCCTCATCTAGTCGAGGGAAGTTCGACATCAATTCAAGAAAAACTAGCAATTTCTTAGATTTCGCAGAAGAAAAATCAAGATCAAAGTATTGCAAAATAACAATCCACTTATTATATTTCCCCCCTATGATATGTCTGGTAAGTACATATTTAAATGGATTTAAATCCACAACCATGGTAGTTTTGCAAAGAAATATATAATGTTGTAATCTATGCACTGCATGTATAGAAGCCAAGGCCAGCTTCTTTACGTGAGATTATTTAAGTTCAAGGCCAACTAGGTTTTGACTGAGATAGTAGACAATGTGCTCATGGATGTCATCATCCTCCTAAACTAGTACCATACCAATCGTCCCTTCGAATGCGGTGATATAAAGAAAATAGTCTCTACTGTAGTATGGAGGCTTCAGTAAAGGCACCAATACCAAAGATTTATTAAGAGCATCGAAGGATTCCTGGGCTCTCTTATCCCATATAAATGGAGTGTCCTTCAAAAGACACATGAAACCTTTAATTAAATTGGAATAGTTCACTATGAAACAACACAGGAAGTTATCCTTCCCCTATAAACCTTGAAGTTGTCAAATGTTGTGCGGGGGAGGCAACCGAAGTATTTTCTCAACCTTCATAGGATCCACCATCATCCCATGCTCAGAAACTATGAACCCTAAAAGATGACCAGACCTAACGTAGAAGATGCACTTGTGAGGATTCAACTGAATGTGATAATAAGGACATCTCTCAAATATTAGTCAAAGGTGAGTGGAATGATCTACTCTCTTGCGAGAGTGAGCAATGAGATCATATAAAAAATCTTCGATGATATTCTTAAGATCATGAAATGCAAAGGTCATGGTACGTTGAAAGGTCACTCCGACAATTTTAAGACTGAAAGGCATTTTCTGTTTTGCAAAGGTACCCCAAGTACAAATAAATGTCATCTTTTTTAATCCTCAGGTTTGATCTGAATTTTATTATACCCTGAAAATCCATCCATAAAGGAATATCCTTCGCTTCCCACACACTCGTCAAGAATCTGGTCAATGAAAGGAGTAGGGAAGTTATCTTTAGGACATGCCTTGTTTAGGTCTCTAAAATTCATACACACATGGATGGTTCCTTTATTTTTATCTACATGAATGGGATTGGACACCCATTCAGTCAATGGAATTGGGTAGATGAAACCAACATTAAGTAGCTTCTCTACTTTTGCCTTAATAGCGGGGGCCTTCCTAGGATTAACAACTCTAAGACATTGTCAAACATGTTTAGCATCTAGATAGGTTTTAATCTCATGCTCTAATTTGTTGGAATCAGTCCCTAGAATCTCTTTATATGACCAAGTGAATACATCTCAGAATTATTTGAAGAGATCAATATAGATATGAATTTCTTCAGCAAAACTGTAACGACCCCGACCATCAACCCACTTGTTGGGCAACACTACTACGCGAAAACATTCTCATACTTATATAGTATGTATTTAAATGAAGTAAAATGGCTTAACAGAGTAAAAATATAATTACTGCTAACATACAGAACTAATGGGATCAACAGTAAATATCATCGCTATAGAATACATGATAATATTGCAAGCATCACAGACATGTATTTTAATTGAAATTAAACACATGCATATACTTATATTTGAAACTGTAGTAACTCCACCAACTACATGTAGACTTTCCACGAACCTCCCAGCCTTAGACCTCACTGCTCATCACGCTTAATAGTGGGTCACCCCCGAGTTGGGATTATGCTCCACCCAAGGTAAGGGAATCCTAGACTAGGTTAAGGTTACAAGAAAACTACACAGAGTGATCAAATGGATTCTCCCAGAAGCCGTATTATGCCCACTACTCATGGACTCTCATTCCCCACATACCTTTTCTGCCCGAGAGTATACACCTTCACAAGCACAGTTCATCAGTGCTTCACCTCCCTTATGGGCCTCGACAACAAGCCGGATCAGGAATTCTCAGAGCTCCATAGCTGGTGCTGGAATCTCTCTAGGAGAAAACCACTCCTCAACAGACTCCCTCACCTAGAGAGAGTTGCTCATAGGCCTAACAAACTGTATCTTATACCATGGGCCTAACAACCTGGTTCTTCCATCAGTTCCCAATTCAATTCCCGCAAGTTCAAGATAACAACAATAGCATCAACGTTTGGACAACTCACAGGTGACAACAACAACAATAGCTTTCGGCTAACTCATGGGTGACAACAACAACAAGAAAATGGGGAGTGTAAATAGGGAATGACAACAGGCCACTAAAACTCAGCATGGTTCAAGTAACACCCGTTTGCAGGATGTGTGACAATAAATTCACGCAGAGGTTGAACACAGAATCCACAGTTTGGATAAAGGTGTATTGGTTCCTCCAGAAAACATCACAGGCTTCGATTTTCAGAGCTGTGTGAGGCTTACAGAACTCAGATGCAAAGATCCCTCGGTTCAAACAACGAACAACAGAATGGGGAACGAACCCCCATATCAGCTCAATTCTTCGGTTAAATTGCATTTTCCTGGGCTGACACATGTCGCCCATGAGGCTGCATGTGTTCCATCAACATGTGTTCCCTCTTGCACACGTTTCGCCTTCCAGGAACTTAGGATAAAGACATCCCTTTCATATAACTTTTGGAATAATAATAAATTATTATTCCTAAGGACTTAAGCCCCTAAGCTTAGCCCCTAGGCTCAACACTTAGCCTCTCTTTCCAACTTTTCAGCCCCTTTTCCCTTACCCACTTTTTGGAAGCTTAGTCCCCCATCACTCTTTCTTCATGGTCGGTCTACACACAATGATGTTTAATCTTTATTAATGTTCTGCATATTACATATACAAAAACAGGCTCCTAGGCTTTGACACTTAGGCTCTCCAGCCTAATAAACACATAAGCCCACTAGCTTATAAATACTTGACTCACCAGCCTACAAAACATGATTACAATAGGGCTCGTCCTTGGGGATATTACAATCCCTTGCCCTTATTTTTGCACTGTCCCCAGTGCAAATTTTACACAACATCAACAATATTTCAAAAATATTCAAAAAGATGTGGATATTTTACCTGCATAACATCTTCATGTTCCCAAGTCGCGTCCTCAGGACCGTACTAGACCCACTGGACCTTTACAAGCCCTATGGATCGATTCCATAGCTATTTTTTTTTTCGGTCCAATATGCGCACAGGATGCACTTCCAGGACACCTTCTTGTTCCACCTGAATCACATTCCAATGAATTACATGATTATCATCAGGTATATATTTCTTAAGCAATGAAACATGAAACAGAGTATGTACATTCATGGATGCAAGTAATGCAAGCATATATGCAACTAGCCCAATCCTTTTTAGGATTTCAAATGGCCCACAAAATCTGGCTACCAACTTGGCGCAATTTCCTAGCTTTAGGGAACTTCTATTGGCTTTTACTTTCAGGAAAACATGATCACTCACTTTAAACTCTCTGTGGATTCTGTTCTTATCAGCATAACTTTTATTCCTGTCTTGAGCATCCTTTAAATTCTGCTTAATTTTTAGCATTTGCTCTTCCATTTCCTTGAGCAACTATGGCCCAACTACTACCCTGTCAGCTGGATTATCCTAGCTTATTGGAGTATTGCACTTTCTTCCATAAAGTGCTTCAAATCGACTCATCTTCAACAATGCTTGATACCCATTGTTGTAGGCGAATTCTACCAAATGCAAGTAGTCTTCCCATTTCGATGGTTTGTCCATCACATACATCCTTAACATGTATTCTATTACTTTGTTCACCCTCTCTGTCTTCTCATCAGACTCAGGATGATAAGCTATGCTAAAATTCAGATTTGTTCTGAATCCTTTGAACAACCCCTTCCAAAAATCTAAGGTAAATTTCAGGTCTCTATCAGACACAATTATCTTAGGGATTCCATGAAATCGTGTTATTTCATTCACAAAGATGTCGACAACATCCGCTGCCTTGTGCATAGTCTTTAATGGAATGAAATTGGTAGTTTTCGTAAGCTTGTCCACCACCACCATAATTGCATTATGTTGCTTGCATTTTCTGGGCAATCCTGTGATGAAATCCATTGTCACTACTTCCCACTTCCACTCAGGAATGGGTAAAGGTTGCAGCAATCCTGCTGGGTGCCTATGCTCAGCTTTAACCTTCTGGCACTCCATACATTTGGTGATGTATCCAACAATCTCTTTCTTCATACCTGGCCAAAAGTAATGGCTCTTGATTGTTGCCACGGTTTTCTGATATTGAGGGTGCCCTACATAAGGCACACTATGCATTTCATTCAAAATCATACGCTTCAAGTCCTGGAAATTAGGTACATAAATTTTGTTTTTGTACATAAGTGTTCCATCAGTTTCCAATTTATAATTTTCCACTTTCCATGGCATCTCAACTTGCTGTAGATTTGCTACCAGCTCCATGTACTGCAAATTTGCATTTGCAACTTCCAAAATACTTCTTTTAATATCAGTTCGATACATGCTAATGGTTGTAGCATGTAATTCATGTACTCTCCTGCTGAGTGCATCAACCACTTTATTCTCCTTCCCTTTGATATGCTTGATATCAAAATTGTACTCACACAGAAACTCCAACCACCTACTCTGCCTAACATTCAAGGTTGGATGATCAAACAGATACTTCAGACCATTATGGTCTGTCCTCAGTTCGAACCTCTTTCCTAGCAGGTAATGCCTCCATTTCTTTAGAGTTTGTACTATGGCTATCAACTTCAATTCATGAGTGGCATAGTTCCTTTCATGTTCTTTCAACTTTCTCTATTCATAACAAATTGCAAATCCATTCTGACTGAGGACCCCTCCCAGTCCTTCTTTGCACACATCATTGCACACCATGAAATATTCGTTTGGATCTGCAATCCTCAAAATTGGAGAACTCGTTAACAATTTCTTCAATTGCTAGAATATTTTCTCACTATGCTCTGTCCACTGAAACTTCTTCTCCTTCCTTTGCAAGGAAGTGATAGGGTGAGATATCCTCGAGAACCCTGTGATAAAACTTATGTAGTAACCAGGTAGACCCATAAAGGATCTAAATTCCATCACATTCTTTGGCGCTGACCATTCTCTGATGGCTTCAATATTCTCAGGATCTACATCTATCCCATCCTTCGAGATAATATGCCCCAAGTAATGGATCTGCTCCTGATAAAACGAGCATTTGCTAAACTTGGCATACAGTTGGTTCTCTCTTAGTACCTGAGACACCATCCTTATATGTTGTTCATTCTCTTCCTCTGACTTGGAATACACCAAAATTTCATCCAGGAAGACTATGACAAACTTTTCTAGATAGTCCCTGAATACACAATTCATTAGGCACATAAAAACAATAGGTGCATTTGACAACCCAAATGGCACCACTGTGAACTTGTAATGAATATACCTTGTTCTAAAGGTGGTATTGTTGATGTCTTCATACTTTATCCTTACCTAGTGATATCCCAACCTGAGGTCTATCTTCAAAAATATCTTCGCATCCTTCAATTGATCGAAGAGGTCATCAATCCTCGACAGAGGATATTTTTTCTTCACAGATACTTTATTCAATTGTTTGAAATCGATACAGAATCTCAACGTTCCATCCTTCTTCTTCACGAATAGGACCAAGGCTCCCCAAGGTGACACACTTGGGTGTATGTACCCCTTCTTCAGAAGCTCTTCAAGTTGCAATTGCAACTCTTTCAGATCTGGCGTACTCATTCAGTAAGGAGATTTCGACACTAGAGCTGCTCCAAGCATAAAGTGTACAGAGAAATCAATATCTCTCTTCGGAGGTAGTCCGGGTACCTCTTGAAATACATCTTCAAACTTTTTTAGTACCGCATAATATCCAATATTTGATAATTCATCCCTAATTGCTTCCTCCACATGGGTTGCAAATAATTGACAGTCTTTTCTGTAGCACTTCTTCATCTGCATTGCTAAGATTTCTCTGATCGCAACAACTCTGGGAATTCCTTGGACTATTTTTTGATTCCCTTCATCATCTAGGAAAGTGAATTCCTTGCTATGACAGTCCAAGATGGCATGGTGTTGGTCCAACCAATACATCCCAATTAGACAGTCATAAGACCCTAAAGGCAGAATCTTCAATTCAGCCTTTGTGCTCAATCCCTTCATATCCAATGGACATGACTTAACTAACTCAATGAATTTTCTCTTGGTTCCTGTAGCCAGATGCACTAACCAAGACTTTTGATCTTTGCTTCTTGAAAAATGCAAACTTTCCACCACTCTAGGATCTACATAACTATGGCTAGCCCCTGTATCAATTAAAATAGTAAATGGTTGGTTGTTAATCATACCTTCTACTTCAATCATGTGCGATTGAAATTCAACTTGATTGTTGTCCAGGGATGCATATATCCTTAGCATTCTACTGCCCATGAAATCCACTATTTCAACTTGCTGAACATTATGGATGGCTCTCACTTTGCCATTTTTGTGGGGACAATCTCTGTACTTATGTTTTCCTTACATCCCCAACACTGAATGGGCATCTGTCTTGGCCTTTGTTCCCCTACTTCAGCCATTCTGGGCTCTCTAAATGATGGCTGTCCTTGAGGACTATTTCTGAAAAAGGGAGGTTTTTTTCCCTTTTGCCTCTGCTCTTTTTTGAACTTCCTCTGGTCGTCCCAAGCCTTCTGAAAGGTAGGATTTTCTCTTTGCTACTCATATAAGAATTTCTCTCTTCTTAATGTTTCTTCCATGGTCTTAGGGTCATAATACTAGATCTTGTCACCAATGGAAGGTGGCAGTCCACTCAAATACCTTTGAATCTTGACAGTTTCTTCTTTGATGAATGAAACATACTTCAACAATTCCAAAAACCTACGTTCATACTCATCAATGGTCATGTTACCTAGCTTGAGTTCAAAGAACTCCTTCATCTTTCTTTCATAATATCTCTTAGTCAAATACTTCCTCTCAAAATACCTCTTGAATTCTTTCCAATTGATATCTTTCTCTCTAATGTGCTGCACCCGCACAAGTTGATCCCACCACATGGATGTTTTTCCTTTCAGTTGATACATCACAATTCTTCCTTCTGCGTGAGAGGAATAATTCTATAGTTGGAAGTATTTACTCATACCAAGAAACCATGTTTTGGCATCTTCCTCCCTCTGATGTTCTCCATCAAACATAGGAGGCTTAATCTTGTTCATTTCTCCCTTCAATTCATCCACTCCAGAACTCCTGTGATTTTTGGTAGGCGTCGGGCTTGAAATACTATGTGTCCTCTTCTTGGAGCGACCTTGGGAGTGATTATGGTGTCTACCCACACTCCTTGACCTTCTTCCCTCAGAATTCTAGTGACTCCCTATTCTTCTCGAGTCACTCTCCTTATCCAACTTCTTTTCTATTCTCTCCAAACTCTTTAACAACTTTATGTTGAATTCTCCTTGTTTTTCCTGAGCTTTTCTGAGCTTTCTACTATCTTCTCGGCAAGTTTGGGCATCTCTTTGCAATCCTTCAATGATCTTCCTTATGTTTCCTTCCTTATCTATCTCTTCTCCATGGCCATTGGAGTTCTATCCTTCAACCCCCAAATGAACATCCTTTCCTTTTGCTTCGTCCTTAGAACTGGAAGCAGTTTGTGCCCTTTCCATTTCTTTTACACTCAGTGGAAATTCTATTCGGTTATGGTGTTTTTTTAACTTCTGCATCATAATGTGCAGACAACCAGAAATTTTCAGGTCATTATTCCTTAACAAATCCCACAACATTCATAAACAATTTGATTCAAGAAAACGTTTATTTTCCACGAATTTTTTGAGCTCTTCTCAAATTTGTAGTGCACTTAGGCCTTAGCCCTTTTTATATTAGTTTCCCACCCCATGCGACCATGGTTCATGAACAAGCGCTAGATCTCAAGGTTCTCTAATCAAAAATTCAGGTTTTAGGTTTCGGGGTTTCGGGATTTCGGTCCTGGAGGCTCTCACACTCGCTTCCCTCTCCAACTCCCAACATCTGAACTTCCAACCTTTCTAGACACCGGGCCCACAACACAGCTGTCACCAACCATGGTGGTGACACGTGGTGTACTTAAGAAGGTCCACATTACCACAGGTGATGCCATCTAGCCCCACTGCGTCTACTTTTCCTTCGGGGCCCACTGGTACGTGGCACATAACCGATGGGTCCACACCCATCCACATGACATCAACCCGACCCACTACTTCATCTCTTCGAGATTTCATGATTTCAAGCTTTAGGAGTTTGTGCATCAGCACATCCCACTTCTCCCGACAACCAAACTCCTGAAATTACTCTCTTCTCTTCTGCTTGATCCAACGAACGAGATCTTTTTCCCAGATCTACGGTGTAGATCTTCTCGGGACTTCAGAGTTTTGGGTTTCGAGGGTTTGTGCCTCAGCGCACCCCACTTTTCCCGACAACCGAACTCCCGAAAGGCTTCTCAGATATCCTCCCGACACCTTCTCCGGATCTAACGGTCGTAAAGGTTTTTCCTTTCTTTCTGAATAGATCTTGCAGTTCCAACACCCCAAGTGTTGAGCTCCCTCCCTCTCTATTGTCAAATACCACACCGGTTGTAGTTTTAGTCTACTTCTACTTCTCTTGAGCTTCGTACATGACTCAGTAACCCATTAGCACTCAGAAACATTCTAAGGTTCGAAATTAGTCCTCTAGACACAATTTCCTCTCGAAACCTTGGGTCCAAAGACCACTTATCCGACCCATCTAGGTTCAGCGTTGAGACCTTGGGGTCTGATACCATATTGTAACGACCCTGACCATCAACCCACTTTCCAGGCAATGCTACTACGCAGAAAAATTCTCATACTTATACAGTACGCATTTAAATGAAGTTAAATGGCTTAATAGAGTAAACATATAACTACTGCTAATATACAAAATTAATGGAATCAACAGTAAATATCATCACAATGGAATACATGATAATATTTAAAGAATCACATACATGCATTTTAATTGAAATTAAGCACATGCATATACTTATCTTTGAAACTGTAGTAACTCCACCAACTACGTGCAGACTTTCCACGAACCTCCCAGCCTTAGACCTCACTGTTCATCACGCTCAACAGTGAGTCACCCTCGAGCTAGGACTAAGCTCCACCCAAGGTAAGGGAATGCTATACTAGGATGAGGTTACAAGAAAACTTCACAGAGCGATCGGATGGATTCTCCCAGAAGCCTTCTTACGCCCATTACTCACAAAAACTCATTCCCCACATGCCTTTTCCACCCGGGAGTATACACCTTCACAAGCACAGTCCATCGGTGCTTCACCTCCCTTCTAGGCCTCGATAATGTAAGTTTTAAATGTGCGAAGTAAAGCAATGCATATAGATTCTTAAGCAATACAGAAATTAATGAATGGCTCATACACAGAGTACATAGAGATTTTTACCGGAAACCCTCAACCGGGAAAACCTTTCTTTATTTTCATTATCTCGAATTTCACCATTCGCCATACAATATATACAATGTTTTTAGGTATTCCGTAGATACCAAAACCCTAATCCCTTAATCCGAGATTAATTTACAAATCGACTAAAAATAGCAAAAACCGCCCAAAAAAAAAATTTCAAGGCGCTGCCCCGAATGCTGCGCGTAACCAGGGGGGGGCATACCTGCCCCCCCCTGGGACCCCCCTAGGAAAGCGCCCGATGCACACGGCAGAGCTCTAGGTGAAGGGATCGTCAGATGCAGTTGTCGTATCTGACACACCCACACACACACACACATGCAAAGAATATAACACACACCCAACATTCTCCCACTTGTTGTTTTCTTTGCATCCAGGGGTCCAGGGGATTATATAGTCAACAATCCAGGGCAACAATGCCCATTGTTACTCTACACCAAGAGAGATTTTCTGTGCTCACAGACTTTGTCAATGAATTTGCAGCATTCTTCAAAGTGTCAACCTTTTCTAGTAACACCTTCTTTTCCTCAACCGAGTCTCTCACAAAGTGATACTAAACATCAATATTCTTTGTATTCGAATGATAAGCTAGGTTCTTTGCCAGGAATATTGCACTCTGACTGTCACAGTCTAATCTCACTACTTGTTGTACCAACCCAATACCTGAACACAACCTTTGTAACCATACTGCTTCCTTGCTTGCATGAGTGGCTGCCATGTATTCAACTTTTGTAGTTGAGAGTGCCACTACAACCTGTCTTTTGCTCATCCAACTGATTGCTCCTCCAAATAGGTTAAACACATACCCACTTGTAGATCTTCTGTGATCCAAATATCCATCCCAGTCTGCATCAACAAAGCCATGTATGTCCACCACTCTGTCCAATTCCAGTCTTCCTTGGTAGCACAATCCATAATTGGCGGTGCCACGAAGATACCAGAAGACCCTCTTTACTGATGTCCAATGGTCCTTCCTTGGTTTTGACATATACCTGCTCAAAACTCCCACTGCATGTGCAATGTCCAGTCTAGTACAAACCATTGCATACATCAAACTTCCAACTGCACTGGCATATGGAACATGGGACATGTCCTCTTCTTCTTCCTGTGTCTTGGGACACTGATCTGCAGATAACTATACACCTATAGGAATAGGAACCTTGACAGGTTTACTTCCATGCATATTAAACCTCTGCAATATTGTTTCAACATATTTTCTTTGATTCAACCAGAGTTTCCTGTTGACACGATCTCTTTTAATCTCCATTCCTAGAATGAAGTTAGCAGCACCGAGATCCTTCATGTCAAATTTGGAGGATAGCTGCGATTTCACCTCCTTGATAACATCCATGTTATTTCCTACCAACAACATGTCATCAACATACAA
>ML802247.1:313347-337213 GCA_009831015.1 Picea engelmannii
TAATACACTTATCTTCTTCTGCAATCGTAATATAACAGATCCAAGTTGACTTACCAGAGTATTAAAGGCATTTAGATGTTCTGTCACAGAATCTCCATCTTCCATCCTAAGATGATACAGCTTCTTTCGAAGAAACAACTTGTATACCAGGGACTTTGATTGATACAAATTCCCTAACTTATCCCATAGTTCCTTGGCTGTAGATTCTCTCGAGACATTCAACAACACCGAATTTGCCAGGCAGAGTCGAATGGTACTCCTTGTTCTTCTGTCCAACTTGTCCCAATCTTCCTTCGACATACCAGTAACTGGTGTACTAGTAGTTTGTGTACTGGTAGGTTGTGTACTAGTAGCCTATGTGCTTGTAGATGGTGTACCAGTAGCCTGTGTACCAGGATCCACAATGATCCATTGTTCTTTGTCTACAAGAAGGTCCTCCATCTTTAGCTTCCATAGCTCAAAGTTTTTACCGTTGAACTTCTCTATCTCGATTCTATATGAGCTCGCCATTCCTCTTACTTTACTCGAATCTCCACTGCAAAAGCTCCCACTAAACCCAGGTTTATCATAGACCCAAGATAAACTTGATCTATCAAGACCGAGCCAAACCCTCAGCAACAAAGGCGTCCCTCTGAAGCCAAAAACGTGCTCTGATACCACATGTAAGTTTTAAACCTGTGAAGTAAAGAAATGCATATAGATTCTTAAGTAATACAGAAATTAATCAATGGCTCATACACAGAGTACACAGAGATTTTTACCGGAAACCCTCAACCGGGAAAACCTTTCTTTATTTTCATTATCTCGAATTTCACCATTCGCCATACAATATATACAATGTTTTTAGGTATTTCGTAGATACCAAAACCCTAATCCCTTAATCCAGGATTAATTTACGAATCAACTAAAAATAGAAAAATCTGCTAAAAATAGCAAAAACCGCCCCAAAAAAAAAATTTGGGGGCGCTGCCCCAAACGCTGCGCGTAACCAGGGGGGGGCATACCTTCCCCCCCCTGGGACCCCCCTAGGAAAGCGCCCGGTGCACACGACAGAGCTCTAGGTGAAGGGATCGTCTGATGCAGTTGTCGTATCTGACGCACCCACACACACATGCATGCAAAGAATATAACACACACCCAACAGACAATAGACCGGATCATGAATTATCAGAGATCCGTAGCTAGTTCTGGACTCTCTCTAGGAGAAAACCACTCCCTAGTAGACTCCCTCACTTGGAGAGAGTTGCTCATAGGCCTGACAACCTGTCTCTTCTACCAAGAGCCTGACAAACCGATTCTTCCACTAGTTCCCAATTCAATTCCCGCAAGTTCAAGATAACAGTAAAAACATCAGCGTTTGGTCAACTCACAGGTGATAGAAACAATAACAACTTTCAGCTAACTCATGAGTGATAGTCGCAGTAGGAAAACAGGGAGTGTAAACAAGAATTGACAACATGCCACTAAATCACAACACGGTTTAGGTAACACTCGTTTGTAGGATGCGTGACAAGCAATTCACGCAGAGGTCGAACACAGACTCCATAGTTCAAATAAAGGTGTATTGGTTCCTCCAGAAAACATCACAGGCTTTGGTTTTCAGAGTTGTGTGAGGCTTACAGAACTCAGACGCAGAGATCCCTCAGTTAAGACAGCGGACGAAAGAATGGGGAACGAACCTCCATATCATCTCAATTATTCAGTTAAATTGCATGTGCCAAGGCCCACACATGTCTCCCATGAGGCTGCATGTGCTCCATCTATTAATGATTAACCCATTTTTATAGTTCTTTTCATTTCAATAGATAACAATAGCATAATACAAGATCACTGAGAAATACACAATCTCAAGAGACACAACATTTATCCTGGGAAACCCTCTAGGGGAAGAAAACCCAGCAAAACTTCCTTATTATAGATAGCCAATACAATGCCAAGAGATAAATCAAACTAAAATAGAAGATCCTCTCCCAAAGATGTGCCACTCTCTCTCCTTCTTCTCTAACTGCAGTTCCGAAACTTGTCTCTCAAATAAGCAAGTGAGTTGTGTCTAAGTGAGGCGCTAGCCTCCTTATTTATACAAGACTGGCACGTGTAAAGTGTCTCTTCACTGGCAGAGCCAACTTCTCCAACTGGGTGGTTATAACCACCTTTATTATATTCTGGGGCCTCTTTAATATCTTATGGGCCCAACTTCTTATTCTGCCTATTACAATTATCTTTTGACCAATATGCAAAAGGGGATTTGGTCCTTTATAATAACTGACATGATCAATCTGCAATGGGGATTGATCCAATGAATAATATATCAAATAATAATAAGAATACACTTTGCAGTTACATTATTTTAGCACCCCCCCCTTAACAAGAAGGGTATTCTTCAGCACCATCATGTGAGAGAGAGAGGCCTTTATCATCAACAACATCAAGTGGGTGAGAGGAAAACATCATCAATATCATCTTGGAACACTGACTGGCGTATCTATAAATCATCGGAAGTTTTCTTCATCGACAACATCATCATTCTCAAAGGAATGCAATCATCATCTGCATCAATATGTATTAGTGTAAAACTGATACATCATCATCATCATCACAGCATGAGGTTGGCTCATCATAATAATACTAGAGTGGCTTTACGTCACAGCTATCCAGCCGGAAGCGTAGTTCTAGTCTCATCTCATCGTCTTGCTTTACGTCACAACTGTCAAGATGGAAGAAAGATGCTCGTCCTTCTTTACGTCACAACCAACAGGTTGGAAGCAGGATACTAGACTGGCTTTACGTCACAGCTATCCAACCGGAATCTCAGTGCTAGTCTCATCTCATCATCTTTCTTTACATCACAACCATCAGGTCGGAAGCAAGGTACTCATACTGCTTTACATCACAACCATCAGGTCAAAAGAGGGACACTAGACTGGCTTTATGTCATAGCTATCCAGTTGGAAGCACAGTACTAGTCACATCATATCATCTTTCTTTATGTCACAACCATCAAGTTGGAAGCAAGGTACTCATCATGCTTTACCTCACAACCATCAGGTCAGAAGAAGGATACCAGACTAGCTTTACGTCACAACTATCCAGCCGTAAGCTCAGTGCTAGTCACATCACATCATCTTGCTTTACGTCAAAACCATCCGGTCGGAAGCAAGAGATGTCTCATCACAAAAACTACTCCCCCTTTCGAGGAAGGTCCTTTTGGACTATACCAAGTTTATATCAAAAGTGCTCAAACTTTACAAGAGATAGAGGCTTGGTCAACACATCAAAAACTTGTTCATTTGTGCTAATGTACTGGAGCTTTAAGGCTCCTCTCTGCACCATGTCATGGATGTAATGATATTGGATCTCTATGTGCTTAGAACTGTCGTGGAATACATGATTCTCTGTCATCTTTATGTAGCTCTGGTTGTCACATAGGATCATGGTTGCTTCCATCTCTAGGTCAAATAGACCGGTTAGCAACTTTCAAAGACATATAGCTTCGCAGCTGGTAGAACATGCAGCAATGTATTATGCTTCCACTGTGCTGAGAGAAATGCTGGATTTCTTTCTACTCTACCACGAGATCATGGTTGATCCCAAACTGAAACAACATCCTAAAGTGTTTTTCCTGTCAGAAACACTTCTTTCCCAATCTGCATCAGTATATCCACTCAATGTGAAATCATGATCTCCATCATAGCTGAGACCGCAATCTATTATACCCTTAAGGTACCTCATCACATGTTTTGTAACCACTAGGTGAACATGTCTGGGTTGTACCAGAAACTGACTCAAGGTGTTCACGGCAAAAAAAATGTCTAGTATGTTGCTCGTCAGGTACATCAATGATCCAATAATCTGTCTGTACAGTGTGGCATCAATCAACTTTGACGAAGTGTCAACCAACAGCTTCAACTTTTCTTTCATGGGTGTATTCATGGAATTTCACTCTAGCATGTCGAGTCTCTTTAGGATTTAGATTGTATACTTCCCTTGGTTAAGGAATATCCTATCAGGAATTTTCCATACCTCAAGACCTAAGAAATAATGCATTAGGCCAAGTTCTTTCATTTCAAATTCTGAGGAAAGTCTCTTCTTACATTCAGTGATGAGCTTTTCTTCTCTAGTTAAGAATAGGTCATCCACATATAGCACTAATATTACTGGCTCATCGTTCATGACCTTGAAGTAGATGTTAGAGTCTTCTTTACTCTTGGTAAAGCCTAAGCTTGTCAAGCAACTGTCTATACAGCCATACCAAGCTCTAGGAGCTTGCTTCAATCTGTATAAGACTTTCTTCAATCTACAGACATGAGACTTCCTGTCTTCAACCGCAAATCCTTGAGGTTTCTCTATATACACTTCCTCTTCGATGAAACCTTTTAGGAAAGTTGTCTTCACATCCATCTGGTGCATCTTCCACTTCATCTTAGCTACAAGAGCTATGATGGTTCCAATCGAAGTTTATCTAGCCACAGGAAAGAATGTCTCTTCATAGTCAATGCCCTCCTTTTGAGAAAAACCACGAGCAACAAATATTTCTTTATACTTCTCAATACTTCCATCAACAACATGTTTTATTTTGAAGATCCATCTAGAGGATACCACATATTTACTCTTCGGTCTGGGAACTACTTCCCATACATCGTTCTTTATTATGGATTGGTATTTCTATGTCATGGAATCTGCTTATTCTTTCCTCTGAATGGATTCTTCAAAGAAAGTAGGCTCCTCCTCTAGAAGATCACACATCAAAGCTGTATAACTGGAGAATGGCTTTGGTATTTTCACTTGTCTCGTGGTTCCTTTGGAAACACCATACTTCTCTCCATCTTGAATAAGTTCTCTAGCCCAAGCTGGCTTCCTTTTATGGAGGATCGTCATCTGAGGAGGTTCTTTAACTTCTATCATGTCATGATCTTCTAGTAATTCCTCATCAGGGGAAGTTACGACTTCCCTCACTGGTTATGTAGCTCTAGGAACCTCCCTCATTGGTTTAGCAGTCCTGGGGATTACAGGTTCCTCTTCATATACTTCTTCAACCTGTCATCTTCTTGATTTCTTAAGTGCCACATCTTCATCAAAAGTCACATCCCTCCTGATATGAATGGGATAGTGACCTGGTATATAGATTCTGAAGGCCTTGGATACCTCATAGTATCCCACAAATATTCCCTTCTTTCCTGAAGGTTCCAGCTTGTTTCTCTTCTCTTTCGGTATATGAATAAATACTGGAAAACCAAATATTTTGAGATGGATTACCTCTGGCTTCTTTCCGGTGAACATCTCTTCCGGGGTCTTGAACCCAAGTGCACTATGGGATAATCGGTTCTGCACATATACAACTGCCATTGTTGCTTCTGCCCATAAGTACATAGGAAGATCTTGATCATGGATCATAGTCTTCACATCTTCCATTATTGTCCCGTTCTTTCATTCAACTACACCATTTTGTTGGGGATTATAGGGAGTAACAAGTTCCCTCTTGATCCCAACATCTTTGCAGAAGTTCGCAAACTCTTTTGATGTACATTCTCCTCCATTATCTGACCTGAGTATCTTAATCTTTCTTTCAAAAAGATTCTCTATCAAGGCTTTGAATTCCTTGAACTTATTGAACACTTCATCTTTAGATTTCAAAAAATATATCCAGGTATTACGAGAATAATCATCAATAAATGATACATAATATACATACCCACTAATGGAGGATGATAGAATTGGGCCACATACATTTGAATGAATGAGTTCTAGGACTCCTTCTTCTTTGTTGTCTCTCTTTGGAAACGGGTTCTTGATGTTCTTCCCTTGTGCACATCCATTGCATACGCCTTCATGGTCACCTTTGAGTTCTGGTAAACCTGTGACTGCTTTGAATATGTATGGTAGCGCCTTGTAGTTGATTTGAGCTAATATTCTATGCCAAATTTCACATGAGTTTTCAATGGCATGGGTCATGGAAGCCTTTGAGTGACCCTTAAGTTTATACAAGCCATTTTCTTCACTTCCAATGATGATTGCTTCATTTAAGGTTTCTCCTTTAGCCCACATGAGAACTTCTCCATCTATAAAGGAAACTCTGAAGCCTTTCTTTTCTAAAGATTAAATGGAGAGTAGGTTCTTGGTCAAACCTAGTACATATAGTACGTCCTTCATCTTCAATGAATTCCCTAAATTCAATTTGTGGTTTGATTCTCCCACTCCCTTGATGGCATATTGGTAATCATCTCCAAGTGTCATTTTCTAAGAAAACTTATTTTCTGAGATACAAGAGATGATGTTTCTTTGTCCTGTCATGTGCTTGGATGCACCACTATTGATGAGCCAAGTGTCCTCTCCAGGTGTTACAGATCCCGAGAGGGCTGAGATTAAGACATGGTCTTTGATCTGCTCTCATATCATCTTTGCGGGTGGATCTTCATCTTCAACTACATGGGCATGGTGCCTCTTATGTTTTCTCTTGTATTCTTCTTGTCTGGCTGGAAAAAACTTCACAATATGTCCCATCTTGTCACAATGATAGCATTGTATAGATGAGTAGTCTCTTTCCTTTCGTTGTCCCTTCTTCTGAAATCTCCTTGGATGAGATTCTTTATGATTGAATTTGTTTGACTGTTGAGGCTCTTTATGAGTCTCCTTTTGGAAGTAGGGTTTATTCCTTCCTCCTTTGTGTGAGTAGCTAGGGCTTGATCATCATCTCTTGCTAGTAACACTTCACGTTTCGCTACTCTTGTTTCTTCTTGGATGCACTCTTCCCATAGACCATCAAACAATAGTTTCTCTGTTCTGGCACAAATCGTTTGTATGAATGCATCCCAAGGTATTGTGAGGAAATTTAGGGCTATCATCACAAGTTCATCTTCGTCTATAGTATCTCAGATTACTTCTAGTTGTTCTTTGAATTGAGATATTCTGGAGAAATATTCCTGAATAGATTTTCCTTTCTGCATCCTTGTATTCTTCAGTTGAGTTCTTAGATTCATCTTCTGGTTTATGTTCTTTCCTTCATACAGTCTGGTCAAGGAATCAAACATTTCTTTCAGAGTCTTGTTAGATGACACATAAGGAATCAGGTGGTCTTTGATTGAATCTATAATGATTCTTTTGGCCCTAATTGTGTCCTTTTGATGCTTTTCCTTTTCTGCAGCATCGACGGGTTTCGATACTTCTTCTTTGACAAATATTTCTAAGTCATTCTCTTCAAGGATGAGGCCAATCCTATACTTCCAGGCACATAATTTTTCCACTCCTTCTAGCTTGTCAACAAGCTTAACGCTTGCAGACATCTTTTACCTGGAGCTAGGAAAATGATCGAAAAATGAAAATGCTCAAAATCAAAATCTGAACTTACCAGGAGGTGCACTTAGTTGAGCCGAGTAGCCTAGTGTGTTTGGATCTGAGAAAATCCAACTTTTGCTCCTCCAAATTTGATCTGCGGATTTCTGGACTGGTGCTTCTGGTTTTCTGGTATCTCTGGTACTCTGGTACTTCTGGTACTTTTGGTACACTGGTTTTCTAGTACTTCTGGTACTTTGTGAAACTAGGGTTTCACTTTTCGGGAGATCCAACCACTGAAAATGTGCGCTGAGAGTGCCAAAGTAATCCTTTTGGGAGGGCACACTTTTCTAGGTGGTTTTAGGGCTGAAAAGCTTCACCATCAAAAATCCCTAATTTGCATGTACGACAACAATGACGTTTTTCACTCTTGTGAAAGAAGTTCTCTTCAGCTTGGCTCTGAAACCATGTTAATGATTAATACATTATTATAGTTCTTTGCATTTCAATAGATAACAATAGCATAATACCAGAACAATGAGAAATACACAATGACAACAGACACAACATTTATCCTGGGAAACCCTCTAGGGGAAGAAAACCCAACAAAACTTCCTTTTTATAGATAGTCAATATAATGCCAAGAGATAACTCAAACTAAAACAGAAGATCCTCTCCCAAAGATGCGCCACTTTCTCTCCTTCTTCTCTAACTGCAGTTCTGAAACTTGTCTCTCAAATGAGAAAGTGAGTTGTGTCTAAGTGAGGCACTAGCCTCCTTATTTATACAAGACTGGCATGTGTGAAGTGTCTCTCCACTGGCAGGGTCGACTTCTCCAACTGGGTGGTTACAACCACCATTATTATATTTCGGGGCCTCTTTAATATCTTCTGGGGTCGATTTCTTATTATGCCTATTACAATTATCTTTTGACCAATCCACAAAAGTGGATTTGTTCCTTTATAATAACCGACATGATCAATCTGAAATGGGGATTGATCCAACGAATAATATATCAAATAATAATAAGAATACACTTTGCAGTTACATTATTTTAACACCGTCAACATGCGTTCCCTCTTGCACACGTTCCCCCTTCCAGGAACTTAGGATAAAGACATACATTTCACATAACTTTTGGAATAATAATAAATTATTATTCCTAAGGACTTAAGCCCCTATGCTTAGTCCCTAGGTTCAACACTAAGCCTCTCTTTCCAACCTTTCATCCCTTTTCCCTTACCCACCTCATGGAAGCTTAGTCTCCCATTACTCTTTCTTCATGGTCGGTTTGCACGCAACGATGTTTAATCTTTATTAATGTTCTGCATATTACATATACAAAAATAGGCTTCTTACCTTTGACACTTAGGCTCTCTGGCCTAATAAACACATAATCCCACCATCTTATCAATACTTGGCTCACCAGCCTACAAAACATGATTTACAATTCATAAACACGATTACAACAGGGCTCGTCCTTGGGGATATTGCAATAACAATCTACACTGATATATACATTCTCGATTTTACCATGGGTACGAGATATGTTGATCGTGATAGTAGGAGAAATGTTCGCCATGTTTCCTATGGAATAAATACCATGCATATCTAATGGAACCATGACATGATCGACCATCTCACTCAAGGTATATCTAAAGTCATCATGTTCGATCTTAACAAGCTCCGGGATAGGATCGATGATGCATATCGTCCCAAGGCTTATTAGGACCAGACATGGCCTCTAAAATGGATTCATATGAAGGTCAAATATTGTCAAGGAAATCATGTGAATAAGATGATTGAGCGGCCCATATGGGCTCTAAAACAGGATCCACCTCTTCTATTTACAAGGAGGAAGGATCTGCTTCAGCAGTAGAATCTAGAATAGCTTGATACGAAACTTCTATTGTTGACAGTGGAATTTCCATACCAATGTTCGAATGACCTTCGTATGACATATTCAGGGAAGGTAGGGTCCAAGGGTCATTGAAATACTAAGTACGGAAAGGAACATACCTCATCGATGATGAAGACTCACTAGAAATGACTTGAATATGGTGAATTGGTGCCATGAAATTGAAACTACCCATCAAGGAGGAATACATCCCAACACCAACATCCTCAGTTGCTTGCTGAGAATTATCAATCATAGGGATCGAAGGTCCAACTAATTCACTAGGACTATCATGCGCAAAGGGAAACTGATCAATCATCACTATCTTCCCTTCGTGAGGAAAACATAAAGTGTGGAAAACTAATGACACGAGGAATGTCATGGCATCAGTCCAATTACACCCTAGTACTAAATTGTAGTCAAGAGGCACATCAACCACCTCAACGTCGAATTCCATAGTCTTTCCACCTAACTGGATTGGAAAAGAGGGAAGGATCCCATGGGGTCAAAACAAACACCCATCAAATGCAGTCAACATAGTCATAGATTGAGACAACTTCAAAGAGCCAATGGATTTTCAACAGGTTAGGGACATCACACATGTCGCAACACCTTCATCAATAACAGTACGTTTCATGGTAATCATCATGTACTCCACATGGATTTGAAAGGCCACGTGGCAAGGTAAGCGAGGATTAACATCTGTGACATCAAAATTTATAACCTTTGAGCCACACAGGTATATAGCTCCTAACGTAGTTAACAAGGCATTCCTCTATGAAGGACATGTCTGGAGCACCTCCAAAGCCGTCATCACACATGGGGTTTGGCACAAATCTTCAACAATCAAATAGTTCTGGGCAGTTTTGGCATTAGAAGTATGGGCAAATCACTCTAGTACTCCTTTTGGAATATGAGGCAAAGGTTCTGGATTTTCGATCTACAAGGGTGTTTCTAGGGGTGGAGGAGGCTCTGGAACTATACAGTATGTGAAGAACCATAATCACGATATCAAGTGGCTACATCAATATGAGACTTAACCATATTGACACATAGATGGAAACCTTCATGTGCCAAGGGGTTTTGACTCCCACTCGATGCATTTCTTTTGTTGGAGGTCCCTAAGGCCATATGTTGATTATGTAGAAATGGTTTTTTTAGCACAGCGGGCAACTGCAATAAGAGCCTTGAGGCTTCATCTATTTTGGGGCACAATTGGGTAAGGTGATCATATTTACAAATTTTATAGGGAAACTTCACCTTCCTCTTCTCTTTATTTCCCTCACCAACATTGTTATTCGATATATCATTATTAGTGTCTTCCTTGGATTTATTATTATTTTTCCCACCCTTACAATTATTACCTTGTACTTTCTTCTTATTCCCTCCTTGTTGCTGGTTACCATTCAGGTTAGACAATGACTGTACAAAATGCACATTCGTCAACTGGGTGGTGGTGGAGGATGAAGCCAAAGATTTTCCTGCTACAAGATGGCTTAGAGACAAATATTTCAACTGGTTTGTCACCAAGTATGTAGTCTTAGAATTTATGGAGCCTATGATGCCATTGACATGAGGCCTAGGATTTTGTCTAGGATCGTAGTTTGACTGCGGTGCATCGGGGAGAATTTCATATAGTATGCCATATTGAGAATATATAAGGTCCAATTACTAGGATTTGAAAATGGCTTCTTCCTTGGATGTTACTCCGGATTTAGAGACATCCAATAGAAACTCTGAAGGAATGTAGGCTTTAATCAACCTCTTACATCTGTACCACTCTTGGATGTGATTGGAGATACGTGTGGCTTTATCTTAGCGAAGGGTGAACAAAATTTATAGTTCGACATCGTAATGAACTGATAATTAGAAGTGATTGAGAAAAAACAATACCATCTGATTGAAAGTTCCATATGTTCCCCTAGGTAGCTCAATGTACCATTTCGCAATGACCCCCATGAGGGTGTGTTGAAATAGGCTCAAATGGATAGAATCGTCATTTAGGGAGTTAGATGAGTACCATAGATGAAAAAAATTCACATGATCACCTGGGTCCTCACCAGTATTTACCTCGAATTTTAAAATATCTGAAGGAATATTGGTGGGGATGGGAGGCCATGATAGATTGTGATGCATAGGGTCATTCATTCACTTCGACAAATATGACAAATTTAGCGAGGCCATAAAAGGGAGTCAGGGTTGTGGCGTCTGATTCCATGCTCCCTAGAAATATTGGGGCTGAGGAATTGTAGACCATCTAGGGTTCTGGTATATACCATGGCCCTGTTCGGTAGGATAGTATCCTCCTCCAAAATGATTCATGAAAGGTTGTAAGGGAACCATACCTGTAGAAGCGGTATGATAAGGATTATAAACGTTTCCCCCAGATGAAGGAACTATGTGTTGGGGGTTTCCGATACTATGAAATTGAGTCCCTCCCAATGAACACCAGAGCACAGAGGGAGATTCACCATAATAAATGCGTTCGTCAGAATCAACGTGGAGTACGAGGGAATGAAGGAAAAAATATAGGAAGCAAATTGACCACCCATTTGAGCACTCCATCCTAGAGTACTAAAGCTAGGATTAGTCCCAGAGGAAGGATGATTCCAACCTCTAACTGTAGGATTCGCTTAGGGAATATTACCTCAACCAAATGATAAACTATGACCCCAAACCCAAAACTATGATTCACATTCATCATTTAAAAAGAGGATGAGAGTTGCGATGTCATGTCGGGAATAACAAAAAAAAATGGATTAGAGGCCAAAGGTATTGACTGAGAATCATGATTCGACATAACGAAAAGAGATCCAAAAGGGTTCATTCCTATGGGTCGAGTAGGGATCACAGGTTGGGTAGAACTAGATAAGGGAGCCTTCGATACCCACACCATTGAGGATGAGGGAGTCGAGGGGATCCCACTAATCACATAAGAGAAGGGAGTCGAAGAAATCCCTAAGACGTTCATATTTGACTTAGTACTCATAGTTGGATGATCATAATTCTAGGAAGTGGAGATATATGTACCACGCTTATTAACTCTATGCCTTTTAGGAGGCGACTTCGGTAAATGATCAAAATGTGGTGGTAACTTCAACAGATGAAGCGACTAGAGAGAAGGTTGGTATTTCTTGACGATGACTCAGAACTCGAGATATAATACAAAATATTAAGGCCAACTAATAATTAGAGAGAATACCAAAATAAAGCAAAAAGGACAATGCACAGAAACAATATATAATGGATGAAAGGGGCCTCCCAAACTAAAGTAGGTAGGTCTCTCCCAAGAGGGGACTGGGACTCTGAAACAATAGAGTGGAGGTATCCAAATTAGTTATAAGGGCCCTCGTGGGATTAATAACACAATCAATCAGATCCCCTTGGAGAGGTAATCCTCCATTAAGGCTGTGTGTTGTTTGACCCTTATAAAATTCAAAGTACCTGTAGAATAACCCCTACAAGTAACATATGTGGTTACCTATGTCAAGCAACTAGAGTCACCACGATATAACCAATGCATAGGAGAGCAGTCACAAGTTCAATCCACCGTATGGGCAGGGCAACAAAGCCCAAAATATCGAAAGCACCGCTTCTCAAATAGGTTAAGGTACTAGAAAGAAACCCAGATATGAATATGTAAATGTGTTGAACCTGCACAGAAAAGATCTAGCTAGAAAATACTACACACATTTGCAGAGAGAAATTGAGAAAGAAGAAGCAGGATAGATAAAATGGAAGAATTCTCATTAACCATATTCCACACTCAAAGAGTGAATAATTTACAATAGATATAGGATACATGAGTAACTAATGAGACATAGTGGTGGTCTAGATTGATTTGGACACACACCAATAGTTACAAGAGTAAACTGCCACCTAGTCTAGTCTCTCAGGCAGTTATGGGAGTGAACTGCCACCTAGATGAGTTAACTAGTCAACTAGTCTTTAGTTAACTAACTGAAAAAGAGTAGTGAGTTGGTGATGATCCCAATGTTGCATGGTGAAAAAACCAATGCAACATCTAAACTCAACTCAACTAGTCAAACTGAAAGAGAATATTCTCCAAGTGGAATATTCTCCCCTAAAATATAGGAGACTGGATAATGACTAATTATGACTAATAAACAAGGAATAACCTTAGGAAAAATAAATCCTAGGTGTGTGTGAAGTAAGTCCAACACCCCCCCGAACATCACTATGGTGAAAATAAAGAATGGGTCCCGACTACGAGGCCATGTTAGGTACCCAAATACAAAAGATACACTGAATTAAACGAGGAAAGAGGGAAAACCTCATGGGAACAAACACCCCCCTCAAATTACAATGCATAAAATAAAAAATGAGAAGGAACAAAAAATAGTTGCTAAGCAACTGTATCCTTCACTCCAAGAAGACCTCGCAACTGTGCAAGTTTGTGCTCGTTGAAGATTTTGTTGAAGATGTAGATGTCTACACAGATCTAATGAAGTATATGCACCATTGAGATGTCCAAAAATATCCACTTTATTTTCTTGTAATGAAAATTATCCAAATAAAGTTTGGATGAAATTTTGAAAACCGTGCGACCGTTTCCAGAAAAATGCTAAAATTTTGTTGATTTTGAAACGATCATAACTTTACTTTCCGAACTCCGTTTCGGATGATTGTTTTTTTGAAATTGGATATTTTCCCAAGAGGAATTCAAATATCCAATTTGTTTCTGTAAATTTGTCTCAGAAAATATCATAATGGCGTCTGATGTGCGCGACTCTCTTTTTGTCTGTTGAGATGCATGCATGGTGCATAAAAAAGTGTCTTCATGTGACTCCTGAGATGCATGCCATATATATTCCATATGAATTTTAGAAAACAAATCTGAAATGGAGTAGACATCATATTCAATTAATGGAATACAAATTTCTGCAAAAACTTTTGTAGAAGACTCTTCATAATAAGAGACTTGATTTTCTGATGGCTTCTCTTCTGGCTCTATTTGTTTGACCTCCTACATGAAATATTCACAATATTCTTTATTCCCAAATAGAACCTCCAATCTGGTCCATAATTCGTTTGGATTTGATCCTTGTGATTCTTCATATACTTGATGGAAAAGTTTGGGAGAAACAGACATGCTGATACTTCCTATGGCCATATCTTGTCTATTGAGAAAGTCATTTTTCTCATCGACAGAAGAAAGATCTACTTCCATTTCCATGGTTATTTGGTATAAGCATCTGCATCTAAGATGAAGCATAATTTTTGGCTTCCATTCCAAATAGTTATGAAGCGTGAGAAGTATTTCCGGCGAATAATTCATCTTTTTGTTGTCTTCAATCTTTTGTACCTGCAAAAAAATATTTGGTGTATCTTTTTCTTAGTAGTTTGTCGGCTCTGATACCATGTAAATGTGTTGAACCTTCATAGAAAAGATCTATCTAGAAAATACTACACACATTTGCAGAGAGAAATTGAGAAAGAAGAAGCAAGATAGAAAGAATGGAAGAATTCTCATTAACCGTATTCCACACTCAAAGAGTGAATAATTTACAATCTATATAGGATACATGAGTAACTAATGAGCCATAGTGGTGGTCTAGATTAATCTGGACACACACCAACAGTTACAAGAGTAAACTACCACCTATTCTAGTCTCTCAGGCAATTACGGGAGTGAACTGTCACCTAGCTGAGTTAATTAGTCAACAAGTCTTCAGTTAACTAACTGAACAAAGAGTAGTGACTTGGTGATGATCCCAATGTTGCATGGTGACAAAACCAATGCAACATCTAAACTCAACTCAACTAGTGAAATTGAAGTGCCAACTGAAAGAGAATATTCTCCAAGTGGAATATTCTCCCCTAAAATATAGGAGACTAGATAATGACAAATTATGACTAATAAACAAGGAATAACCTTAGGAAAAATAAATCCTAGGTGTGTGTGAAGTAACTCTAACAGAATAGAACCCTAGAAAATATTTGATGCTAGGAAGGTATTAGATGGCTATATCTGCAACTAAGTTCGCACGATATCATGCTTAACTCTGATGTGAGCGGAGCCTCCTGACGTCATTGATTACACAATGGGTTTCACCACTCTCTGGTTAGACACATATGTTGAGTTTTATAGCCTTGGAGAAGTTTACTCACAAAATCCTATTCCAAGGCCCTAGATCCTATACTTGTTTGTGTACCCTGAAAAATAAAATCATTTCTAATCAATTTTAATTAATCAACATTAATTTTAATGGATTCTTCTTACTCAAGAGGTGTGGTCATGAAACTAATGGTATTACAACTCATCATATAAAAGAAACAAATATAAAAACACTGCTAAGTAATAGTCTTGAATTTAAAAGAGATGGTATGCTTCTAAATGCAAATTTTCCAATGCAGTCTCTACAATTTCAATGAAGTGAAATCTTTCCAAATGCGTCAAAATCAATGCAAAGTAATAAAAAGTGCAAATGCCATAAGTACAATGCAAGTAAGCAAGTATTTTTGAATTTTCGATATAATGGAAAGAAAATGAAAGGATTGAATAACAACCTCATAGGCAGGTCCTACTGCAAGCAAAAAGAGACAAGCCAAGAAAAATATGAAGAATCAACTACCCAGACTAGTATGCAAGGGAAACTAATGAGAAATAT
This sequence comes from Picea engelmannii, assembly GCA_009831015.1. Lineage (NCBI taxonomy): Eukaryota > Viridiplantae > Streptophyta > Pinopsida > Pinales > Pinaceae > Picea > Picea engelmannii. Next base: position 329,143 of record ML802247.1, read on the forward strand.
GATGAGAAATAAGTTTACCGAAAAATTCAACAATATAAAGGCTTCCTATCACTCTGCAATCACTTAATAGTCATAATAGGGACCCAAGAAGACTCACCCAACAAACACCAAACTCATCCAACAAGACTTAAGAGATGATGTACGTGATTGTTTGAGAAACAAGTGTGTATATACACTTCCTAAAGGCAGACAACTCACGTATGTACATTCTTGTCAAGGGAAAAATGACATATACCAAGAAAAACACTGCTAGGGAAAGGGTTAAGACAAGAAAATTAGATGCAAGGAAAAATACATGTTGTCAAGAAATAGGTAACAAGGAAACTCAGGAAAACAGAGAGAAAATCAAGGAGAAAAACACTCAACACCCCAAAAAAGGAGATCTCCCCAGTGGAGTCTCCAATTTTGTTAGAAGGAAAATCTCTCTATGGCTAGGGTTAAACCACAACATACAAAACGACACCCAAAAATTGAATCTAATATCAAGTATGATATATAAATGAAATTTTAACAAGATAAGGCTAAGAGCCTACCTCGTTCGGACGTTCAAAGAATACTATCATTGAGCACATGACCCAATGTTTTATGCTTGCAACTTGTCCTCAAAAAACAAGATACACAAGCATATGGTGATAATATATGATGTCAACATATAAATTAGCATAATCCATTAACATACATGAAAAATATTCCCATGGAATAGTAATTCAAATATTTGTAACATGTCTATTGAACAAGAAAAGAGTATTTCTATTAAAATAATCAACATAAGTACATAGATGAAAAAATTATGTAATGACACATATCGGAACCAAGAAACTAAGTCTCTCCAGTTAGACCTCCACCACTTCAATCCTCCACAAAGGAAAGCTCATATATAGGAGTCAATGAGGTTCTCCATCACAAAGTAGGAATATCTTGGGGGATGAAAACAAGAAGTTCAAATGTTCAAGGAAAAAGGGATGCAGACTCAATATGAAGTGAAATTTCTCCAGAGTGTCTTTTCTCTCAAAGTTGAATTGTTTTATTAGGCTTGGATATGTCTCAATGTATAGCCTCCAAATGGAACTGAAGGGTACTAGTGGGGAAATCCCCCCTATAACTATACCAGGGTTTAAGATATAGACAACGAATTATCGTCTAAAAGTAAATCTAGTTTCTACTCTACCCTAAACATACCAAAAAAATGAAAAGAAAGCAATATAATAGAAGATCAGTAACTGTACATTTTATCCCACGTCTGGTGATGATCTCCTTAATATATATAGCTCCAATGACTGCAAGTCTCCTCCCAAGGTTGAATTGCTTCCAAAACTAGGAAAGAAAGGACTACAAGCATGCTATTTTTATTCATAAATTAGGGTTAGATATCAAATGTTATGTATAAATAAAATAAAATACACAAAACATCATCATTTGGGATAGGGAAAATATATTATTTTATTCATCAAACAAAAGACTGAAATTTACAATCCATGTTGGCCACCATTCCGTGAACTTGGTCTGGGAACCTCTTTACAATGCTCCAAGTGCACCTTCAATAATCCTCTTCTCTCAATCTACTTATCACCTCAAGGAAAGGGAATGGATTGGATGGAATTAAAGGGGCTGAAGAGGGAGTGCTGAGGCAGTAACTCACAAAAGGTAGCAAATGCTTGGGCAAGGAAGGGAAGTGAAATTGGGAAGAGTTTCATTGTTCTTACGCTTAGTTGTGAAATGAGACCCCAACACCTACTTTTATATGAAAAAACGATGCTTATTTGATTGGGGGACGGGCTATAGTAGGTGAATTGGTTGGGAAACCTCCAATAGCCTGTGAATTCCATCGAATTCCTTACAAATTTTTAATTTTTGCAACTTTTGGAGTTATACGAGGGCTGTGTATTGTGCAGCATGCATATGAACATGGGCTATCTAGCATGTAGAAAGCATGTGTACACGGGCTGTAGTGGTGCAGGGCACGTACATGCTCTAAAAATTGGTTTTTTAAGTAGAGCTTCTCAACAGTGATTTGGAAAATTATGTAAGTAAGAGGGCCAATGCCATGTATGAATGAGTAGGGAATTTTAGGGCTACAACATATTCCCCCTAATGTGTGAGGTCAGAAGATCAACTGATGGATCAAATACATTACAACATCTTCACAAATGCACAAAATTGAGTGAGCCCGGGACCAAAGTTCAGGAGGTCCCATCTGCAAAAGAACAATTGTCTCTCTGAGGTGGGCATACCCATGCTCGGGATGAACTGAATCATGGCTTCCAATCAAATACACTGCATATGCATGTCATATAACTATATAAAGTGTAGCCACGAGCATTACACAACATATCTACATCTCAAAATCAGTCGAAGATATACAAGCATAGTATGTATCTTCAAGAAGCTAATGACGCCTGCAAATGGAGATGAAGTGATCATATCTCGAGCAACAACTTCAAGATATTAAAAACTTAGGTAGGAGTACAATGGGAGAGTATAACTCACTACCCTGAGGTATTCGACAATCTGTCAGGAAAATACTGGAGGATCTCGATGATTGGGCAGAGAACTTTGTCAATTTTGAATATAAACTTGAATAGACTCTTAGGATGGTCAACTCATGAAAATCAAGAGACAAACTGTAGAAAGGCTGACTCAGGTTGGGTTAAACTTCCCTTGGACAAAAGAATGAAAGATGATCAGACTTAGGCAACATGACATTGACATAAGTTTGTGATGCAGGAGGCAACCCAAACTCTCCATATGTTTGGAAGAGTAACCAAACAGAGGAGGACACAAATCTATGTAGCAAGAACAACTTCCTAAGGTCATACCAGATCCCAATACTTGACAAACAAATGGAAGGATGTGCTTTGTCCAAGGGTGACAAGGGAAACAATATCGCTTGACAATATTTTCATTTTTAGAGAGTCTGAAAAGGGCTTAAAGAAGATTCCAGAGGGCTACTTTTCTTAAGTAATCCAGACGAGATCGAAAAGAATAAATACAGTCTCGTTGGATGTTTCTTTCGAATTTAAAAGCAAGCTTGAAAGAAAACAAAGCGTGCTCATTAGGGAGACTTCCTGATGGTAAGGAAAATAATGATGATTATAAAAAAGAATGAGGCTTTGATATGTAATCGTGACAGGACTAATCAAGGAATCCCAAGCCTATAGTCAAAACTGACAGCATGGACACCAAAATGTCGCAAAGGATATACTTAGGGCATCCATGTAGAGGTAGTCTCTACCACCTAATTACGAAACTTCTTAAGAAACATAGAAGGCTCTGTGTCGCACTTTGGTGGGGTCGATCCTAAGGCCAAATGAACCAGGAAACAAACATTGCAAGTAGGGAAAAATCTAACCTATATGCGAATTTTCAGGTCAATACATGTCAGAACGGATCGATACTATGAACAAAATTCAAAGAAACAATGTCTCCAAGATCCTTCATATAAGACCAATAACACTCATCCATATGTTAACAGTATAGATAGAAACTTCAGAAAATAAGAGGTGTTATTGAATACAAAACTTGAAAAAAAAAACCTGGACTGTACAATATGTGCAAGGTACCACACAACCTTACGAATCATGTGTAGTAGTAGTTCAGGTAGATCCCACTGCTAGGCTCTTACCAAGAGTCTCTTCGATAGTCAACATGAAAAATATCCCAAAAGGGAAGAAAATGAAAACCACGATGTAAGTCTTCCCATAGTATAGAAACCATATTGATGGCTTCAAGGATAGTCTCATCAGAAGGAAATTCAAAATCCAAGAAATCACACGAAAGAGGAGGGTTGACAGTCCCAAAAGGTGAATCAAACTGACCATATTCCATATGATGATGGAGGTTTTGGCTAGGACTGGAAGAGTTTATCAGCTAAGAATCATAAGCATGAGGGCTTGAGGATCTACAAAAAGTGAGATCAGACTTGGAAGGAGACTCGAGATCACTTGGACCAAGAGGGGGAAGCAAGGGCTCCCATGCCCCCATTGGATAAACCAACGAATCAATTTCTAAGACCAAGTCTCGAGAAGGAAAACATGAGTGAAAAAGTTCCTTCTCAGGAGAAATTGAACACCGAGGATAATATGCCACATAATTAACCCATGGAGGGGTAGAGTCTACACAGACACTAGAACATATAAAGGGGAAGGATGAACTAACGCCGAATTAGGATGGTGATTATCATATGCGAGCTGATCGATAGTGACAATGCTTCCAATGTGAGGGAAATGAATCACTCGGAAAAGCATAGACACCACAATGTTCATAACATATACATAATCACGCCCAAGAATCATATTGAAATCTAACGGGCCTTGCACCACTATAACATTGACAAGGATAGTATTACCACCTAAAGAGATAGGAAACTAAGGAAGAATCCCCAAATATTCACTAGGACATTTGTCAAAAGCCAACAAATCATGCGATGCAGCCATAAGCTTGGGAGAACCCAAAGATTTCCAAGTCGAGGAGGATAAAATACTTGCAGAGGCTCCATCTATAATACATAAATAAAAGTTATTTGAATTAAATTTAACCCTTATTTGAAAGGGTGCATAAGAAGGAAGATGAGGCTCAATAAGGTCATTCTAATAAAATGAAACCATCCTAGGACTTCAGAGGGGGTGTGCTCGAAGTGAGAAGAAGGCCCCCTTGTTCTAAAAGTACTAAGATAGAAATGCTAAAAACATATTCAATAGACACATCACTCCCCAAGAGAAGAGTGGGATCAGCCAAAGATTGAATCGATGTGACCACTTTGGTAGAATCGAAACTCTCCAAGAGAAGAGTGGGATCAGCCAAAGATTGCATTGATGTGACCAATTTCTCACCACTAATTGAATAGGCTATGAGAAAACATGGTCTAAAGGTGCATCACCCTCCAAAAGGGAAGTGGGATTGGCCGAAGATTGCATCGACATGACCACTTTCTCAACCACTGGATGAAGAGACTGTGAAGAAACCTCAGAAGACTCAGAATTATAATATCTTGTAGATAGGGACCACAATCTTTGTACCTCTGGTAGGCCATGGAATAAATGAGTGAGGTAATCTCCCTTGCAAAGCTTACAAGGGAACTTAGGCTAACATCCTATCCGTCTATGTTTCTCAATAGAATCAATTCCCCCAACATGACTAGCAGTGATTGGTTACTTGTCCCAAACATGACTAGCAGAGGTTGGTGATTGGTCGATAACATGACTCATAGAGGCTACAGAACTATCGCTAGCATGACTAGCAGTGACTAGACTTTTTCCACCAGCATGACTTGCAGAGGCTGGGTGCTAGTCTTCAACATGACTTGTAGAGGTTTAGGACCTATCTCCAACATGATTCACAGAGGTTGGTGATTGAACTCTAGTATGAAATGAAGGGACTAGGTTCATTCCCCCACAATGACTTGCAAAGGATGGGTGCTAGTCTTCAACATGACTAACATAGGTTGAGGACCCGTATCCAACATGAATCACAGAGGTTGGTGATCTCTTCTTCTTACTCTTCCTCTTTCTATTTTTTTAGACTTCTGGTTACTAGTAGTTGGAATTTCACTAGAGAAGGAAGAAGGAGGAGGAGAAGAATTTGTTGATGAAGGAACATCAACATTATGCCCATGACATATGGTGCTTAACTTGGAAGCTTCAATAGCATTTGGGACATTTGGAATGGTACCCAACCAAACCAGTAGTCCCACATTCAACCCAGGAATGTACAAGGTGGCCATCAAAGGGACACCAACATTTCCAAAGAAAGGAAAATAACAAGAATCCCCTTGCGAAGGGGTTCCTTGGTTGGTATCATCAGTAAATTTAGCCATGAATATATTATGCACAGCTTCTCCCCTTGCGGGATCGTTCAAGTCCGTAAAAGTCTCACACACTGACTCTTGTGAACCAGTGTTATAAAAAACAATACCTATAAAGAGGTAGCTCCACGTTTCTAAGAGGAAGAACAAAAATTCATCATGACCGACAGAGTTGGAGGTATACCACCTTAGGTCAAAGACCCAAAGAAATGACTAACTCACTATGAGCACACATTAAAATTTCCTAAAGGCAAATCAAGCATACGACTAACTAGTGGGAAGGAAAGTTACACTAATTGACACTAGAGAAACTAACCAACGCAAGTGCAAATCGAACAAGGAATCACCCTCTGGGTATACTCTATGAAGCGTGATCCAACATCCACCCTAGGTACCATGGAATACCCCTGCAGTAACATGTGTAATTTCATAAAATATAGGCAACTAAGTTTCCATCTTGCAGTCACTCACCAGGCGGGTACAGTCGACAGTAAGGTATATCGTAATGAGTAGGATAACAAGTCTGAAGCCCTTCAAGGGTGCCGAAAGCAATTGGTCTGGAAGACAAATGAGGATCTCAAACGGATTCGAGGTCCAAGAATCTTTGTAGGAAAATGTGATCGGTATTGTTCCCGATAAAGACCCTCAATATACAATCCCCACTACTTTTAGTTTAGCTTTGGAGGGGTTATCTCCTATGCCTTTCCTCATGCGATCTCATTTTTATCCTCTGTGTTAGAGGGGGGTGTTGGATAACTCTTATGATACTTGACTTAAAGCACTCCCTATATCAGACTCCAATGTTTGTTTTAAAGTGGCCTTGAAGAGTTTTGACTTCACACCTAATTTAAGGCCCTAAAACCCTAAACTAGTTGGTGATCCCTACAAACAAAAAGTCCAATAATTTTTAGATTAAGCATTAATTATAAGGCTTGATTTACACAAAGGGTGTGGTGTTATGAAAAGCCGAATAAGGAAGAGAATTTTAAAACATTTGAAAGAAAAAGATACTTCGAAATTAAAGCAATGCTTGTAAACAACTCTTTTTAAATTCAACTTTTCTAATTGATATTTCAAGATCTTGTAAATGAAGAAATAATAAAACTTGCTTTCATTTGACTACAAACTACTTATGTTTCAGGAAATCGAAAAGAACTTTGAAACGATGACTCTTTTTCTCTTTTGCAAATAGCAACCTTGACTACTTTACCTAACTAAATGCAAGAAAATAATTTTTATTTTTTATTTTTCGAACTGCTTTAATAAGAAAAAACTGAAGTAAAAACCTTTTTTTTCTTTTTTTCAAAGAAAGAAACAGGAACAAAGAGAAAACTGAAAACAAGATTGATAAAGATCCTAAGCCCACTGCAGATCGTAGGGATTCAACCAAGAAACCAAAAGGAGGATATAAGACTTGACATATCGCTCTAAACCTTTTAGGGAAAACACACGAAGACTAAGGAACAAGTACACTGAAACTTCAACCCAAACTATGGCCATCGATAAAGACTCCGACTAATTCAAGAAAGTCCTGGGAAGTCTAAAATTATATTAGGAAAGATAAAAACTATCTCTTTATTAAAAAATACCTTCATGAAATAGAGACGCAGGTAGTTGTATAAAAAACTTGCGTATGTACGGGGGATCTCTACTGTGTAGAGCATGTTTGTACGCAGGCTGACCCAAAACAAGGCACGTACACCTCTGATACTTTTCAAAAATAAAAATACAAGGCATACTTACAAGGTAGGGAAGGAAGGTATGCACCTTGCAGGTGACTAGAAACCCTAAAAAGACTCAGTAAACTTGACTAAAAATCGAAAGGAAAACAAAAACCAATCAACAACCCAAAAACCTCCCAAAAAACCCTAGAGACATCCTCAGTATGGTCACTGGTTCTATTAGCGGGAAAATCCCCTCTATAACTATACCAGGGTTTAACATATATATAGAGCGAATTACCATCTCAAATTCAATCTAGTTTCTACTATACCCCAAACATACCAAAATAAATGAAAATAAAGCAATATCAGAGAATATCGGTAACTGTACCTTTTATCCCACATCTAGTGATGATCTACTCAAGCTTTATAGCTCCAAAGACTACAAGTCTCCTCCCAAGGCTAACCTGCATCCAAAAATAGGAAAGAAATGACTACAAGCATGCTATTTCTATTTATAAATTAGGTTTAGATATCAAATTCTATGTATAAATCAAAGAAAATACACAAAACATCATCATTTGGGACATGGAAAAGAGATTCTTTTATT
>ML802247.1:349182-411369 GCA_009831015.1 Picea engelmannii
CTGCATCCAAAAATAGGAAAGAAATGACTACAAGCATGCTATTTCTATTTATAAATTAGGTTTAGATATCAAATTCTATGTATAAATCAAAGAAAATACACAAAACATCATCATTTGGGACATGGAAAAGAGATTCTTTTATTCAACAAACAAAAGACTGAAACTTACAATCCATTCTGGCCACTGTTCTGTGAACCTCATCTGGGATCCTCTTGAAAATGATCCAAGTTCACCTTCAATAAGACTCTTCTCTCAATCTACTTATCACCTCAATGAAAGGGGATGGATTGGATGGAAGAAAAGGGGCTGAAGAGGGAGTGTTGAGGCAGTAACTCACAAAAGGTAGCAAATTCTTGGGAAAGGAAGGAAAGTGAAATTGGGCAGCGTTTCATTGTTCTTATGCTTAGCTGTGAAATGATACCCCAAAACCTCCTTTTATATAATAAAAGGATGGTTATTCAGTTGGGGGACAAACTTTATCAAGTGAATTGGTTGGGAAACCTCCAATAGCCCGTGAATTCCACCAAATTCCTTACAACTTTTTAATCTTTGCAACTTTTAGAGGTATATGCGGGCTATGTATTGTGCAACATGCATATGTATGCATTTTTTCTAGCATGAAGCAAGCGTATGTACGTGGGTTGTATTGGTACAGGGCGCATACTGTTGGATTACTAAGAGGGGGGGTGAATCAGTAATAGAGAAATTTAATCCTTTTTAACCATATAATCCAAGTGTTATATCAATGTAGCATTATCATCCAATAAATGTAGAGTAAATAAGAAATGAACAAATGAACAATCATACACATACACAATACACTAGTGTTTTACGTGGAAACCCAAAGCAGAAGAAAACCACAGAATGATTTTTCTTATATGTCTTGAAGAATTACATTCATTGGAAGCATCAACTTTCTTTGTTTTCCAGCTGATACTGGAAGGAGGCTCCAACCCCCTTGTTTCTCAGGCTACAACCTGAAGAAAGCTCCAACTCCCCTATTCTCTAGCTACAACCAGAAGGAGGCTACAACCCCATATGTTCTTCGGCTACAACTGGAAGGTGGCTACAACCACCTGTCATTTCCCCGTCCAACCGCCCTTGAGTAGAAGTAGAATGATGGAACCACTGTCACACTATCATTGTGAGATATACCACTATAAACCTATATCAATAAACCTGAACCATGCATCAACCATGCATCAACATGTACCTCAACCTGTAATCAACCTATACCATAAACAAGTGCATCAACCATGCACCAACCTGTACCAAACAACCTGTAATAAACCTGTACCATAAACAAGTGCATCAACCATAAATAAGTGCATCAACCATGCACTAACCTGTACCAAACAACCTGTAATCAACCTGTACCATAAAAAAGTGCATCCAACCATGTACCAAGTATGTACCAATCATGTGTCAACTAATCATAAACTATGACTCATCAATATGTACCAACATCATCAACTATACACCTCATGTATGTGCCAACTCATCAACTACTTGTCTCAACTATGTACCCAACATGTACCTCAACCAAAATCCCTCATAAATATCATCATCCAAATATGATTTGTAAATATTTAATAGACCTGGTGTATATGATCACATACCTGCAAACCTTCCTTAACTTTAACAACAAGAGACTATCATTTTCATCAAACTTTTATTTAGTCTCACATGTCTAGTTTTGGATTAGTCAACAACCCTAACTTGAAATAATAATAACTATGTACCTGTAATGAATAAAGATCTGAAGTTTATACACAATGTTCTTCCATGTGTTTTATGCAATTCCTCCAGGTGTCACTACTTGGAACCTCTCAGAAGAGGAGTTATAGAAACAATGGCATAGCTTGTTGAATTATGGCTTATTCTAGAGAGCAACCTTGTAGAGCGTGCCCCGCATGGAATATTTGTTGAATCAATATGAAAATGTTACAAAGAATACTACAAAATGTACTATAACCATCACATTTGGTCTTACTAAATTTGGATCTATTATGAAGAAGTTATGATGTTTTTACCCGAAACACCTGTTTTAGACTAGTTTCAGGACTAGCCACAAACCCTATTTTCCACAGAGTGTAACTCCAAAATTACAATGACCCACAAGATTAATTGTTTACCACAACTACTCGGATATGTTTCCTCAATATCCTATCAATTTCAAGGTCTGACTCATTCTAGAAAAAATGTTATTGCGAAAATGGTGGGATGACCTGTAAATAACATACCTTATAAAGAATCATCAAAATAATTTATCCTCCCTTGAATTCCGGCCTTCTTTTATTCACCTTCCCTCTAAAATTCGTCTTAGATATCCTTTGGTTACCTCAGTCACCTATAGATATTCAATATGCTCAAGTGTGATATAAAATGAGAGAGCCTTTCCTCTTATTTATACTTTCCATATTCTAGGTCACTTAACCCATTTCTAGGTCACTTAACCCATTTATAGGTTATTTAACCTATTTTCCTCATTTTTAGGGTTAACCACTTTCCATAATTAGAAATTTCTCCATTACTTTATCATTTAAATATTCCTCCTTGACTTTGTCACTTCACTTTATCATTTAAATAATCTTCTTTGATTTTGTCACTTCACTTTATTATTTAAATAATCCTTCTTGACTTTGTCACTTTACTTTATCATTTAAATAATGATTTCTTCTTTGCAAGCTCTTTGACTTATTTGACCTTTTGGGGCTTCAAGACAACATATGAGGGTCCTCCAACTTTGTAAGGCCATAACTCTCAAACCGTGAGGAGTTATGTGATGTTCCACATGCCACCAAAAATGACATGACATGTATTATCCATATAGAATAGTATTACCTTCAAATATATTAACTCATACCATTATACATGAAACAAACTTGGGTCCATTACCCAAACCTTTTTGCTACCGGAATTCGCTACCAGACTTTCTTCAAGGGTTGACATCAATAACAACCAACCTTGATAAACACGTACATGCTCTAAAATTTGGTTTTTTAAGTAGAGCTTCTCAATAGTGATTTGGAAAATTATGCAAGATGTAGGTCCAATTCCATGTATTCATGAGTAGGGAATTTTAGGGTTATAATAAAGGGCCGAGTCAGAGTGTTTCTGGTATATGGAATTTCAATGATCATGGATCTCGTGACATGGCATGGAAACCTAACATAATTTTTAATTTTTAAGCACCAAACCCGATGTACGCAGGTTGTAGTGGAGGAACCTGCGTATACGCTTGTGTTATAACTGATTGGGCACATATATGTATAAAAATGTGCATTTTTTACTCTGGAGTGAACAAAAAAGGGGAATTCAAGTCTGCAGAGAGAAACAAAAGGCCATCCAAGCAAGTTTCATGGAATGAGACAAACTTTGTTGTAACAAGGGTTAGACTAAGTTTGTAGGTGTTATCTCCCACCTTTTCCAATACCTCAAAAGGACCATTCCGCAGAGCCTTGATATTTTTACAAGGACCATGTAGTCTTTCATTATTCAGTTGTAACCATACTTTGTCTCCCACTCTAAATGTTTTTTCTTTTCTGTGTTGGTCATGTCTAGACTTGTACGTTTCCAGTGACTTATTCAACGTCTCCTACACCTGCAAATGGATCTTCTTTCTCTTCTCAACAATTTTTTTTTATTTTAATGCATATCCTATGAGGTCCTCCCTCACTCCTCTTTGTTTTCCATATACAACATCTAAGGGTGAAGGTGGAAAATATCCAAAGAAAGTTTCAAAAGGTTCCTTACCAGTAGAAGTGTAGATTTCTCTATTATAAGAGTGTTGTATATAGATCAAAATTCCATCCCAGGTATTTGAATGCTTCTGATTGTAACCCCTCAAAAGATGCACCAAAGTTATGTTGACTAATTTTGTTTGACCATCTGTTTATGGATGGAATGTTGTATACCTATTGATATTAGTTTCCATATTCTCCCACAATGTATGTTGGCACATCAAGAATTAATGGTTCATCACACATCTCCCAGGTTCATTCGGTTGAGTGGTTGACCTACATCTAGATACAATCGATCAGGAAATCGACCAACACACTAGATCATTCGTTCGAGTAGTCGACATGCCTGTCAGACAGACAATAGACCAACAAATGAAGATAGCTGTGTGGTACATTGACCATCCCAACAATCATTTATGAGTTGGATGCGTAGGAGGTGAGGTCAAGAATCATTGTCAAGCCAGATCAACAATGCGGATTTGGCGGAGTCAACTCTAACAATTGAAGGTTACATGTGGACAAGATCTTCTAGATTCTATGGAAGTGAGTTAGATACTCATGCTATAAAAAACATACCCCTTGGTTCATTATCATCAATTAGATCTTATATGTTAGGTGACTAACCCCTCATGTAGTTATAATAATATATTTCCATGTAATAAAGATCAATATTAAAAAGGTCTAGCAATTAGGAAGAATAAGTCAAATGTAAGAAGACATAATAGAAGCTTCCGCTTCTAGAAGGATCTTCCCCTAGATTGTTCTTTTGGATAGACATATTTAGTATAATTAGGATTAGAAAGTATGCAAAGTTTTGTCTTGGATATTATTGTAATAGAGCTCTGCTTTGTTGGAGGTAGCCCCCTAAGCAAGTGAACTTTTCTCTCAGTAATCAAAGTGCTTTTTATGGTGTTATTTTGGTATTATTGTAGTATAGTTCTGGTTATATCATTGTTTATTTGCCATTTCTAACTAATTATTTTTGTTCTGCATACTATTTTATATTTGGAATATTACAAGTGGTATCAAAGCACCTTCCTCAACAGAAAATTGTGGGTTAATTTTTTGTTTAGGGTAGATACATATTCTGACATCTTTAACCTATAGAGATATTTCGTTATGCACATAAACCTGTAGTCGAGGATTCATACACGCAGGAAATACAAGTGGTACTTAAACGCACATGTTTTGGCCACCCTTGTAACCCATGTTGGTACCCCTTTGAGTGGTAGCACATCAGACAACACCTGTATATGGATTGGCCTAGATCTTCTTAAGCCCTCCATAGATAAACCAATCGATCGCCTGACTGCTATAGTTCCATCGAGAAAAAACCTCGGGAAGATACTCTCTAGTACCTGGGTAGTCGATTAGTACGGCTAAGGGCACGATCCAACCTCCTTAGTTGGTGCCTTGAGATATTGGGTCGAGTACTACTATTGGATCCCAAACGTATATCAGAGAGCTATAGAACAGGAAAAACCCTTGTTTGTATAACCCTTGAATACTCTAACCCTTGGGATGAAAACAAAAACAAAACATACAAGATCTATTGTCATGCAACTGTGTCTCCTCCATTCGGGTTGAAAAATTACTACACATTTCTTCCTGTTAATCATTTGGACATTTTGTCACTGCGGTGTTCTCCATATTGGGGTATAACTCCGCAGGAGTAAAAAAAAAAAAGTTTGGATCCTGTTGGCACTATTATTTGAGACCTATCCCATTGGATTCCTCTCTTCTCCCTTATCGTAGTCATACCTATCTTTTCAGCAAAACAAATTTTCCCGTGGAACCGACCACCTTACAACACCCTTATTTGGGATTTACCCCATTGTATTCCTCTAATCGCCCTGATAGTTGTGATACACTTCACCTATAACCCATTTTTTGTGTGGTCCCACCCACCCCTTTTCGTGTTCCCTCTTCATCATGTCCCACAACTATAGCCAAGACTTGGAAGCTTGCTTCACTTCCTTTCACTCTAATTTCACATAAACCCAAGAATAAGTGAGAAAACTAAGTGCCAATGTTACCACCTTTAATAAAAAATGCATTCCTCCATCTATTCCAAAATAGAGGATCTCAAACAAGACCTCGCTACCCAACTTGAATCCTTCAATGCCCAGTTTGTCTCCTTCACTACGATGATTTGAGCCAAGCTGCATATCCCTACAGATCTTCCCTTATCTGACCCACCTTTTCAAACCGAAGGTGAAACTTCCTCTCATTCCCATAATTTCTAGCCCCATCATTTTCAGCGTGACCTACGCCTTCTGCGCGTGGATGTGACCAAATTTGATCCCTGGATCCCATTGGCTAGGTAACTCAAATGGAACATTATTTCTATTTGTATGGAATTACATATGAGTTGGCCAAGCTCTGGTATGGTTTTTTTCATCTAGATCAAGAACGTTGGCAATGGAAGAAATGGAGAAAAAATGCCCGCTAAGAGTATGTGGCTTGGAAACACTTTGTGTCAAAGATTTATGAACACTTTGACACTGACACCAACCATTTAGGCTATTTGACAAAGTTGAAACAATATGGCACAATGGAAGACTTTATAGCCTCTTTGGAGTGATTGGCTTTCTGTACAAAGGGCATGTCTGATGTTTTTTTCCTAGAATGTTTTATCAGTGGCCTCAAGGACTAGGATATTCATTCCCATGTCCTCATGGCTCGACCTCAAAGTTGGGTGGATGCTACTAAAAGAGCTAAGGAATCACAACAGGTTGTCTCTTCTCAAAATTGAAAACTCTCCTTTATTCCTCGCACTAAACCAGTCACTCCCACTCTTTCTACTCCACTAAAGATCCATAAATTGACAAAGTAAGAAATGGTTGAATGCTAACTCAAAGGACTTTTTTATAATCGTGATGACAAATATTTTCCTAGGTACAAGTGTAAGGAACAAAATACTTTAATGGCCATCTCGGAGGGTGTTTCAGAAGACGATGTTGAGGCTCCCCTTGTGTCTATGTCACCTAAACCCATTGACATGACCCCTCCTGAAGTAGAACCGGTCATTTTCCTAAATGATCTCACTGGCTTCTTGGCGCAGACCCCCGACCCTCGGGCCAAGATCCGCGCAAGATCGTTCTAAATCTGCCCCTGAGTCAAATTGACTCTTCGATTCCTCCACAGGGAATCCCACACACACAGAACAATTTTTTCCGCAAGTCCTTATAGGTATGCCCGTGTGATAAAACACAAGGCATCAACCCAAATCTCCTGACCAACAATATGATCGTGCCCTTTTTCGAATCGAGACTTCGGGTTTCGTGATATTGCGATTCCTGCTGTCGAGTTTCTCGGCTTTTCAAATCGCCTAAACCCGAAATGCCGAAACACCGAAATCTTTGGCCGTGCCCTCCTCCACATTTGTGTCACATTTTGCAACTTCTAGAATTCTGGAGCAAAGAATCCCAACCTCTTGTCTTCAAAACTGCCAAAATGTCGAACCCCGATGCGTTCAGCAAAGGCTGGCTCCCCAATGAAACTTTTCATCGATTCGGAGTTTCGGACTTCACAATTTCGCGAATCCGACTGCAAGACTCTCGATTCTTCAACCTTCAAAACCCCAAAATG
Organism: Picea engelmannii; assembly: GCA_009831015.1. Lineage (NCBI taxonomy): Eukaryota > Viridiplantae > Streptophyta > Pinopsida > Pinales > Pinaceae > Picea > Picea engelmannii. The sequence continues at coordinate 356,517 of ML802247.1, forward strand.
GTCAACAAGGATTGACTTCACCTATTGACGAAAACACGCCACCTATCTTTCCCACTGTACTCTGTTTCCCATGTGGATTCTTGCCACCTGTCCACTCAAGCTTTCTGGCTTTCAGAACTTGAATAACCCTTTGACATTCGTTCCTCTATCACTTCAAAACCACAAACTCCGAAATGGTGCCTTCCACGGGATCAACGGCTCTAAGCCTTCATTTGATCCGATGACCCACGTTATTTTGGACTTTCGGGTACTGGGAGTTCGAAACTCTCGATCCCAGAATGCTGCCTCCTCTGCTTCCCGACACTCGAAGTGTCGAAATCCAAAAATTCCACTCCAAAATCTTGTCACGACTCGTGACTTCAGGATTTTCAATGCTAAGTGCCCCAACTCCTTGTCGTCAGGAACCCTGAAATGCCGAACTCTGAAATTCCGAAACGTCGAAAATTCTACGCCTCTTCTTCACACACGATAATCCATTTCGCGATTCAGAAGTTAGAGTGACCAAGGGATTTGGCTTGCACTCTGGACTTACAAACCCTGATTCGCCGAAATGATATTGACGGCTCAACGGTCGACATTGAATATTGAAACCAACATAATGGGTTCATCCAACCGTTATCCACCCGACAACTCCTTTGGATCCTATAGTCCTCGTGACTTCGCGAGTTCTCCATGGAGAATTCTGACCGCCCGATTCACTCCTCAATGACTTCTACGAGACAAATCAATGTTCTCCCTCCTGAATTTTTCTTTTATGAGATGATTTCGACTTTCATCTCCCTTTGAACACTTCAAAGGTACTATCCCTCCTGAGCTTTCACTTGTGAACTTAAGTCTCCAAGAGAGATCCTTCTCGCACTCCTTGCGACAATCTTTCAAATAACCTCTGGTTATTTGAGTCCTCGACTCTGTGCACTCTTTGCAACAACAATCCTTCCACCTTCACCTTAGTTGATAGCTTTTAAGGTTTCAACTAGCCTACGCACACCTTGCATGGATCTATGCCTCACCTGCACTTATGCGGGAAATGAGAACAACGGTATCTCTCCTGAGCTTTCTGAGATAAAACTCAGACTCTTGTTAACGCACACCTTGTGGACGTTTCACTGCACTGCTTGCAGGAACTCTCAAGATGAGAAACAATTGAAAATCATTCTTCTCCTCTCTCAGACTTCATATACTTAACATGAAATCACACATTCAACACAACATTGAAAGAAATGCATACATAGAGAAAATAAAAAAACTGTAAGCATACCATTCAGCAAATGTAAACAGTAAGCTTCATAACACCATGAAAATTGAGTCAAAGCTTCATATATTAACTCAAGTGCTCCTGTACATGGGTTATTCTCTACAGTTCTTTGCTACAGCTCTAAATAATGATAATGTTGCAATGATACAAGGGTGAGGGTGTCTATATTCATTTTCCCTCCTACTCTCTAAATTATCTAATCTATGAATTCAAATCTACCTACTTTCATTAATTACATATAAATGCCTTTACATTATACAGATGAGAGCGGTGCTCAAGATCTATTTACAACATCTAAGATATAAATGTAAGTATGCTTCCCCAGCTATCACATTAATATCCGCTTCATTAATTTTTCAAAAACATTTCAAAATGTGTAAAATGTGTGTTGCGCTTTTCCAGTTGTCTTCCACCTTTATGGTTGCTTGGATGGCTGCTTACACTGCTCCTGCATCATACTCCCTCTCTTGAAAATTTTCATGAACTCCTGTTCATGAGCTCTTGCACAGGCCATCCATGGTTATGAATTTTGGCTTCATCTTCCCAACTAGCATCTTCAACTGGATGTCCCTTCCATTTGACCATGTATTCAAAATACTCTTTCCTCTTGGTCTTTTTGCTAACCCTTTTGTCAATTATGCTTTCCATTTGTGGCTTTTTAGCTACAGGCATTTGTTTTGTCCATTGAATCTCTTTCTGTTCCTTCTCTACTTCTTCTGTCCAGTGAAAATATTTATGTCTTTTCTTCACCATATCCATCATTGGTGCGCTAATTCCACTGAAATTTCGAATAAACTTCCTGTCGAAACTTGCCAAACCATGGAAGCTTCAAACTTCAAACACACTCTTCGACAATGGCCAATTCTTAATTGCATGTACCTTTTCCAGATCCATATTCAACTCATTTGCAGAGATAACAAAACCCAAATAAATGAGTTTTGTCCTCATAAATGACGATTTATTCATATTTGTCAGCAATTTCTCTTGTTGTAATCTTCTCATTACTTCAGCTAAATGCTTCAAGTGTTCTGCTCTTGTTTTGTTGAAGATTAATATATCATCAAGATATACAATGACGAATTTCCCAATGAAATCCTTCAGGACTTCATTCGTCAACCTCATGAAAGTAATGGGTGCATTCGTTAAGCCAAATGGCATGACAAGCCATTCATACAGCCCCTCATTCACCTTGAATGTTGTCGTCCATTAATCACCTTCTCTCATTCGAATTTGATGATACCCGCTTTTCAAATCAATCTTTGAAAAAAACTTTGCTCCACTCAAGCAATCCATCAAGTCGTCCATCCTTGGTAGTGGAAATTTGTATCTGATCGTAATCTTATTGATTGCCCTTGAGTCTGTACACATTCTCCATCCTCTATATTTCTTTGGGCTGAGCACTGTTGGAACATCGCATGGACTCAAGCTCTCTCAAATCAACCCTTTGTCCATTAAGTCCTGGACCTGTCTCTTGAATTCTTCATTTTCCTACGGTGTCAACCCATACGTGGCTTTGTTCGGTAAACTGGATCCAGGTATAAGATCGATATGATGGCTTATACTCCTAATAGGTGGCAATGAACAAGGTAGTTCATCCACTACTATATCAACAAATTCTCTCAGCAACTCCTGGATTTCTTCTGGTAAATCATCTATTCTTGTACTGGTCAAAACAATTTTGGGCTTCATGACCACAATAAATTGTGTGTCTTCCTTCTTCTTAACCTCATTAATAAGTTCCTTCCCACTCATGAGAAGTACAGTGTTGCTCATCTCTGTTTTTACCTCTTTATCCTTATTTGGTAGCAACATGTGCGTCCTCCCATTCTTCTCTAGGGTGTACGTGTTCTTCCTCCCATCATGAATCATGTTCCTGTCATATTTCCATGGTCTACCCAGCAATAGATGACAAACATCCATGGGAATGACATCACATAATATTTCATATTTATATCCTCCTATTTTAAATTCAACAAAACACTGTTTAGTGACATTTACCCGATGTCCTTTTTATAGCCACGAAACTTTGTATGGGCTTGGATGTACAATAGTCTCCAGATCCAACTTTTCCACCATCTCTGTAGATATGAGATTGTTTGTGCTACCATTGTCCACTATGACCTTGCAAACTCTGTCTTTGGTTTTGCAAGCAGTCTGAAACAAACTGTTTCTTTGGGCTGGGTTCTCTACCTCCTTCTTTGGCTTCAAGAGAACTTTCCTCATCATCAAAGATCTTCTACCCTTAGTGTCTTCTACCTCAACATTCTATCCTTGAGCTTCGGCAATGTGAGTTTCACCACCATCTTTTTTCTTATTTGGACACTCATAGGATTTATGTCCGATCTTTCCACAGACAAAGCATTTTACTTCACCGCCTCTACCTCTTCCTCTTCCTCTAGCTCGAGGAAAAGTATTTCTATCAGCATATTGCTCTCTCTGTGAGCTTCCTCCTCTCTCATGTTGAGTTTGAGGTTTCTTCCCCTCTTCTTTAGATTTCTGAGTTATGTCTTGGGCAATTGTTTTGCCTCTGGCTTGACTTCTACCTCGGCCTCTTTGACCTTGCTTCTGGCTCAGCTTCTCTTCGGATTTCAGAGCTATCTGATAAACATATTCCACATTTTGAATGGTTATCATTCTCATCTCATCTTGAATGTCATATCATATACCATTCATGTATCTGGCAACTTTTTCATCATCGCTTTTCCGATGACCTTCTCTGATGTTTATCTTGTAGAACTCTTCAGTGTATTCTTTCACTGACATCAGATTTTGTCTCAAATTCTGCATCCCCCGAAACAGACTGATTTGATAATGTTTGGGTGTAAATTTGGCTTTCATCTTTGCAACCATTCTATCCCAGGTTTTGATTTTCTGCTTTCCCTTGCAACGTCTGTCAGCCTGCAGTTCATCCCACCATAGTGTTGCATGCCCTTTAAGTCCAGTAACGACATGTTTGACCTTCTTTTCTTCCTCGACATCCTCATAGTCAAATTACTTGTCTAGAGATCTAATCTAGTCTAGAAGCTCTTCAACATCCATGTTTCCTTCATACACTGGAATGTCCATTTTTGCTCTGGCACTTATCCTTGCAACAACCCTAAATAGGCATTCGTCTGCAACTTATTCTCCTTCGTTTCTAGCTTCATTTTCACTTTCAGCCTCGTTGATATCCCCAACGTCAACCGTGCGCCTCTGTGTTGTCTCCATGGCATCAAGCCTGGCACGTAACTCACACATTTCTCTTTCTCTTGCTGGATCAGGCATTGGCATTGGCCTGTCTCTTCTTCTCGGTGGCATGGCTATAAAATGTCCCCCTGTTCTCTCTACTACAAAAAACAAAGAACTTGTTCTAAGCTCTAATACCACAATTGGTGCAGACCCCCGACCCTCGGGCCAAGATCTGCGCAAGATCGTTCTAAATCTTCCCCTGAGTCAAATTGACTCTTCGATTCCTCCACAGGGAATCCCACACACACACAATAGTTTTTTCCATAGGTCCTTATAGGTATGCCCGTGTGATCAAACACAAGGCATCAACACAAATATCTTGACCAACAATATGATCGTGCCCTTTTCCGAATCGGGACTTCGGGTTTCATGATATCGTGATTCCTGCTGTCGAGTTTCTCAGTTTTTCAACCCGCCTAAACCCAAAATGCCAAAACATAGAAATATTTGGCCATGTCCTCCACAATTGTGTCACGTTTCGCAACTTCAGGAATTTTGGAGCAAAGAATCCTGACCTCTTGTCTTCAAAACTGTCGAAATGTCGAACCCCGATGCGTTCAGCAAAGGCTGGCTCCCCAATGAAACTTTTCATCGATTCGGAGTTTCGGACTTCACGATTTCGTGAATCCGGCTACAAGACTTTGGTTCTTTAACCTTCAAAACACCAAACCGTTCAACGAGGATTGACTCCGCCTATTGAGGAAAACACACCACCTGTCTTCCCCACTGTACTCTGTTTCCCATGTGGATTCTTTCCACCTGTCCACTCAAGCTTTCTAGCTTTCGGAACTTGAATAACCCTTCGACAATCGTTCCTCTATCACTTCAAAACCCCGAACTCCGAAATGGTGCCTTCCACGGGATCAATAGCTCTAAGCCTTCGTTTGATCCAATGACCCACATTATTTCATACTTCTAGGTATCGAGAATTGGAAACTCTCGATCCCAGAATGCTGCCTCCTCTGCTTCCCGACACTCGAAGTGCCGAATCCCAAAATTCCACGCCAAAATCTTGTCGCGACTCGCGAATTTGGGATTTTCAATGCTAGCGCCCCATCTCCTTCTCGTCAGGACCCCTGAAATGCCGAACTCCAAAATTCCAAAACGCCAAAAATTCTATGACTCTTCTTCACACACGATAATCCATTTCACGATTCGAAAGTTCGAGTGACCAAGGGATTTGGCTTGAACTCTGGACTTACAAACCTCGATTCGTCGAAATGATCTTGACGGCTCGACGGTCATGATCAACTGTCGACATTGAATCTTGAAACCAACGTAATGGGTTCATCCAACCCTTATCCACCTGGCAACTCCTCTGGATCCTATGGTCCTCACGACTTCACGAGTTCTCCACGGGGAATTCTGACCACCCGATTCACTCCTCAATGACTTCTGTGAGACAAATCTGTCTTCTCCCTCCTGAATTTGTCTTTTATGAGATGTTTTCGACTTTCATCTCCCTTCAAACACTTCAAAGGTACTATCCCTCCTGATCTTTCACTTGTGAACTTAAGTCTCCAAGAGAGATCTTACTCGCACTCCTTGCGACAATATTTCAAATAACCTCATGTTATTTGAGTCCTTGACTCTGTGCACTCTTTACAGCAGCAGTCCTTCCACCTTCACCTTAATTGATAGCTTTTAAGGTTTCAACTAGCCTGCACACACCTTGCATGGCTTTGTGCCTCACCTGCACTTTTGCGGGAAATGAGAACAACAGTATCTCTCCTGAGCTTTCTGAGATAAAACTTAGACTCTTGTCAATGCACACATTGCGGACGTTTCACTGCACTCCTTGCAGGAACTCTCAGGATGAGAAACAATTGAAACTCATTCTTCTCCTCTGTTAGACTTCATATACTTAACATGAAATCACACATTCAACACAGGATTGAAACAAATGCATAAACAGAGAGAATAAAACAACTGTAAGCATACCATTCAACAAATGTAAACAACAAGCCTCATAACACCATGAAAATTGAGTCAAAGCTTCATATATTAACTCAAGTGCTCCTGTACATGGGTTCTTCTCTACAGTTCTCTCCTACAGCTCTAAATGATGATAATGTTACAATGATACAAGGGTGAGGGTGTCTATATTCATTTTCCCTCCTACTCTCTAAACTGTCTAATCTATGAATTCAAATCGACCTACTTTCATTAATTACGTATAAATGACTTTACATTCTACAGATGAGAGCGGTGCTCAAGATATGTTTACAAAATCTAAGATATAAATGTAAGTACGCTTCCCCAACTATCACATTAATATCCGCTTCATTATTTTTTCAAAAACATTTCAAAATGTGCAAAATGTGTGTTGCGCTTTTCCAGCTGTCTTCCACCTTTATGGTTTCTTGGCTGGCTGCTTACGATGCTCTTGCATCACTTCTTTTCTCCCCAAACCCTCAAGCTAATTGGTTACATTAAGCCTAGGAAGGTCATCATTTTTTTTATAGTGGAAGCACCCATAATTTTATTCATCGTCGCATTTCCCAAGAAACTAATTGCTATATCTGTGCCGTCAATAATTTTCAAATCATGATTTCCAATGGTAGGTCCATGAAATGTGGAGGGCGTTGTGAAAATCCGTGTCTCCAAATTGGTCAGTACCACATGAAATATCATATGTTTTCTATCGACATGGGCGATTGTGACATTGTGTTGGGTGCAGAATGGCTAAGGAATTTGGGTCCCATTTTCATGTATTTTAAGGAATTGACCATGCAATTTGACCAGGAGTGCCAACAATATAAGTTCCAAGGCATCATCGATGATTCCTCAGAGATCATCAGTTCCCATCGCATGGAAAAGCTTCTCAAAAAAGGTCATTCTGGCATTATTTCACTGTCAAATCCATGCCATTCAATCCACTGAGACACCCTCTGTGTCGTAGGACCTCCAATCCATCCTCTCTAAACATAAATTGGTTTTTTCCACTCCCAAGGGACTCCCTCCTTTTCGTGGTGTTCATGATCATTCCATTCCCCTTGTCCCCATAATCCTTCCTCCCAATATCCATCCCTATCGTCATCCCTTTTCCAAAAAAAATGAAATTGAGAAAGTTGTTCAAGAATTTCTCAACGCAGGTGTTATCCTCCCTAGTATGAGCCCCTACTCTTCTCCTATGTTCATGGTCTTTAAGAAAGAAGTTTCTCGGAGCATGTGTCCTGAATTCCGCACCCTAAAAAAACTCACCATTAAAGACAAATTTCTCATTCGTGTCATTGATGACCTCTTGGATGAATTGAGTGGTGCCCAGTTCTTTACTAAATTGTATCTTCGTTATGGCTACCACCAGATACATATGAACGAGTCAAACATTTCTAATACTGAATTTAGAATTCATGAGGGCCACTATGATTTTTTGGTCATGCCCTTTGTCTTGTGTAATGCTCCCTCCACTTTTTAAAGCCTCATGAATCATGTCTTTCGTCCATTTCTCCATCATTTTGTCTTAGTTTTATTTGATGATATCCTCATCTATAGTAAAACCTGGACAACCCATCTTGCTCATGTGGATTGAGTTCTCCATCTACTCTCTCAACACTAACTTTTCCTCAAATAATCTAAATGTGCTTTTGGCGCCTCAAAAGTCGCGTACTTGGGTCATTGTGTTGGCAAGGCTGGTGTTAGGGTGGATCCTAAAAAGATTAAAGCTATGCAAGATTGGCCTCACCCAAAGACTCTCAAAATATTGCATGGATTTCTGGGTTTAATAGGTTATTACCGCAAGTTTGTTAAGAATTATGGAAAGATTGTGGCACCTCTCACTGCTCTCCTTAAAAAAAAATTCTTTCATGTGGACTCCAACAGTTGCTCATGCTTTTCAAACCTTGAAGATGGCCATGTGCACCACTCCAATCCTAACCCTTCCTGATTTCACAAAGACCTTTGTCCTGGAATGTGATGCTTTCGGGAAAGGACTTGGAGCAGTCCTTATGCAAGAGGGTCGACCTTTGGCCTTTACCAACAAACAACTGTCAGAGCGAAATTTGGGAAAATCAATCTATGAAAAGGAAATGTTGGCTATTCTACATGCCGTGGATATTTGATGCCCTTATATATTAGGGAAATGCTTCCAAATTAAGATAGATCATCAAAGCCTCAAGTATTTTCTAGAACAACACCTTTCCTCCCCAGAGCAAAGAAAATGGGTGACTAAGCTCTTTGGATATGATTATGAGATCATTTACAAGAAAGGAAAAGACAATGTGGTTGTTGATGCACTTTCCAGAAAATATGAAGATGAAGGGTCCATTTTTTCTCTCTGCTTCATTGTAGTAGATTGGCTCCAAGATGTTCACGAGGAATGGCTACACGATCCCAAAAGTTCACATCTGATACAACAATTGCATGCCAATTATCTAGTTTCCCGAGGGTACTCTTAGATCAATGATGAGGTTTGATACAAAGTCCGTTTGTGTTTAAGTAAACAATCAAAACTTAAATCCATGGTACTTTTTGAGCTTCATGTTACAACCACTGATGTGTTGAAATAATGTAACTGCAAAGAGTATTCTTATTATTATTGATATATTATTCATAGGATCAATCCCCATTATGGATTGATCATGTTGGTTATTGTATTAGGACCAAATCCCCTTTTGTGGATTGGTCAAAAGACAATTGTAATAGGCAGAATAAGAAGTTGGCCCCAACAGATATTAAAGAGACCCAAAAATATAATAAAGGTGGTTTTACCCACCCAGTTTGAGAAGTCGGCCCTGCCAGTGAAGAGACACTTCACACATGCTAGACTTGTATAAATAAAGGAGGCTAGCACCTCACTTAGACACAACTCACTTGCTCATTTTGAGAGACAAGTTCAGATCTACTACCGAAGAAGAAGGAGAGAGAGAGTGGCACATATCTAGGAGAGAACTTTCTGTATTAGCTTAAGAGATCGATTGGCATTGTATTGGCTATCTATATTAAGGAAGTTTTGTTGGGTTTTCTTCCCCTAGAGGGTTTCCCAAGATAAATGTTGTGTCTCTTGTGATTGTGTATTTCTCAGTGATCTTGGATTATGCTATTTTTATCTAATGAAATGAAAACATCTATAATAATGGCTTAAACATTAACATGGTATCAAAGCCAAGCTGAAGGAAGCATCTTTCACAAGTGAAAAATGTCACTGTTACCGTACATGAAAATTAGGGATTTTTGATGGTGAAGATTTTCAGCCCCAAAACCATCTAGAAGAGTGCACCCTCCCCTAAGGATCAGTTTGGCACTCTCAGCGCACCTTTTCAATGGATGGATCTCCCGAAAAGTGAAACCCTAGTTTCACAAAGTACCAGAAGTACCAGAAAACCAAAGTACCAGAGTACCAGAGGTACTAGAAAACCAGAAGCACCAGTCCATAAATCCGCAGATCAAGTTTGGAGGAGAAAAAAATGGATTTTCTCAGATCCAAACATACCAAGCTACTTGCCTCAACTAAGCGCACCTCCTGGTAAGTTCAGTTTTTTATTTTGAGCACTTTCATTTTTCAGTCATTTTCCTAGCTCTAGGTAAAGATGTCTGCAAGCGTTAAGCTTGTTAACAAGTTAGAAGGAGTGGAAAACTTATGTGCCTAGAAGTATAGGATTGGCCTCATTCTTGAAGAGAATGACCTAGAAATATTCATCAAAGAAGAATTACCAGAACCTGATGATGCTGCAGAAAAGGCAAAGCATCAAAAGGACACAATAAGGGCCAAACGAATCATTGCAGATTCAATCAAAGACCATATAATTCCTTATGTGTCATCTAAGAAGACCTAAAAAGAAATGTTTGATGCCTTGACCAGACTATATGAAGGAAATAACATAAAATGGAAGATGAATCTTAGAACTCAACTGAAGAATACAAGGATGTAGAAAGGAGAAATGAGTCAGGAATACTTCTCCAGAATCTCAGAATTCAAAGAACAACTAGAAGCTATTGGAGATACCATAGACGAAGATGAACTCATAATGATAGCCCTAAATTCTCTCACAAGACCTTGGGATGCTTTCATCCAAACGATATGTGACAGAAAGGAGAAACTCAAGTTTGACAGTCTATGGGAATAATGCATCCAAGAAGAAACAAGAGTAGTGAATCGTGAAGCATTACTAGCAAGGGATGATGATCAAGCCCTGGTTACTCACACCAAAGGAGGAAGGAAGAAACCCTACTTCCAAAAGGAAACTCATAAAGAGCCTCAACAATCAAATAAATTCAATCATAAAGAATCTTATCCAAGGAGATTTCAGAAGAAAGGACAATGAAAGGAAAGAGACTACTCATCTATACAATGCTGTCATTGTGATAACATGGGACACATTGCGAAGTTTTTTCTAGCCAGATGAGAAGAATACAAGAGAAAACATAAGAGGCTCCATGCCCATGTAGTCAAAGATGAAGAGCCACCCACAAAGATGATAAGAGAAGAGATCAAAGACCATGTCTTGATCTCAGCCCTCTCAGGATCTGTAACACCTGGAGAGGACACTTGGCTCATTGATAGTGGTGCATCCAAGCACATGACGGGACAAAGAAACATTCTCTCTTGTATCTCAAAAAAGAAGTTTTCTCAGAAAGTGACACTTGGATATGATTACCAATATCCCATCAAGGGAGTGGGAGAATCAAACCATAAACTGAATTCAGGGAATTCACTAAAAATGAAGGACGTACTATATGTACCAAGCTTGAAGAAGAACCTACTCTCCATTTTAGCTTTAGAAAAGAAAGGCTTCAGAGTTGCCTTTATAGATGGAGAAGTTCTTATGTGCGCTAAGGGAGAAACCTTAAATGAAGAAATCATCATTGGTAATGAAGAAAATGGCTTGTATAAATTAAAGGGTCACTTAGAGGCTGCTATGACCCATGCCATTGAAAACTCATGTGAACTTTGGCATAGAATATTAGCCCACATCAACTACAAGGTGCTACCATACATATGCAAAGCGGTCACAGGTTTACCAGAACTCAAAGGTGACCATAAAGGCATATGGAATGGATGTGCACAAGTGAAGAATATCAAGAACCCATTTCCGAAGAGGGACAACAAGTCAGAATGAGTCCTAGAACTCATCCATTCAGATGTATGTGGCCCAATGCCATCATCCTCCATTAGTGGGTATGTATATTATGTATCATTCATTGATGATTTCTCTTGTAAAACCTGGATATATTTCTTGAAATATAAAGATGAAGTGTTCAATAAGTTCAAGGAATTCAAAGCCTTGATAGAGAACCTTTCTGAAAAGAAGATTAAGATACTTAGGTCAGATGATGGAGGAGAATATACCGCAAAAGAGTTTGTGAAATTCTGCAAATATGTTGGGATCAAGAGGGAACTCACTACTCCCTATAATCCCCAACAAAACGGTGTAGTTGAACGAAAGAACAGAACCATACTGGAAGCTGTGAAGACCATGATCCATGATCAAGATCTTCCTATGTGATTATGGGTAGAAGCAACAATGGCAGTTGTTTATGTGTAGAACTGATTATCCCATAGTGCACTTGGGCTCAAGACACCGGAAGAGATGTTCACCAGAAAAAATCCAGAGGTAAGCCATCTCAAAATATTTGGTTGTCCAGTGTTTATTCATATACCTAAAGAAAAGAGAAACAAGCTGGACCCTTCAGGAAAGAAGGGAATATTTGTGGGATACTGTGAGGTCTCCAAGGCCTTCAGAATCTATATACCAGGTCAACATCACATTGATATCAGCAGGGATGTGACCTTTGATGAAGATGAAACACTCAAGAAATCTAAACTGTGCCATCTTGAAGAGGTATATGAAGAGGAACCCATAATCCCCAATATTGCAATGAGGGAGGTTCCCAGAGTTGCAGAACCAGTGAGGGAAGTCATAAATTCCCTTGATGAGGAACTTCTAGAAGACCATGATATAGTAGAAGTGCAAGAACCTCCTCAGATGACGATCCTCCATAAAATAATTCCAGCTTGGGCTAGAGAGCTTATTCAATATGGAGAGAAGTATGGTGTTCCCCAAGGAACTACGAGATAGGTGAAAAGACCAAAGCCATTCTCCAGTTATATGGCTTTGATGTGTGATCTCCTAGAAGAGGAGCCTACCTGCTTTGAAGAAGCCATTTGGAGGAAAGAATGGGCAGATGCCATGACAGAGGAATACCAATCCACAATGAAGAATGAAGTATGGGAAATAGTTCCCAGACCGAAGAATAAAGATGTGCTATCCTCCAAATGGCTCTTCAAAATAAAGCATGATGCTGATGGAAGTATTGAGAAGTATAAAGCAAGATTTGTCGCTCGTGGCTTTTCCCAGAAGGAAGGCATTGACTATGAAGAGAAATTTGCTCCTGTGGCAAAATACACTTCAATCAGAACCATCATAGCTCTTGCAGCTAAGATGAAATGGAAGCTACACCAAATGGACATGAAGACAACTTTCCTAAATGGTGTCATCGAAGAGGAAGTGTATATAGAGCAACCTCAAGGATTTGAGGTTGAAGATAGGAAGTCTCATGTCTGTAGATTGAAGAAAGCCTTATACGGATTGAAGCAAGCTCCTAGAGCTTGGTATGGTTGTATAGACAGTTTTTTGATGAGCTTAGGATTTACCAAGAGTAAAGCAGACTCAAATATCTACTTCAAAATTATGAACAATGAGCCAGTAATCTTACTGCTCTATGTGGATGACTTATTCTTAACTGGAGAAGAAAATCTCATCACTGAATGTAAAAAGAGGTTTGCCTCAGAATTTTAAATGAAAGACCTTGGCCTAGTGCATCATTTCTTAGGTCTTGAGGTATGGCAGAGTCCTGATAAGATCTTCCTTAACCAAGGGAAGTATACAGTCGAAATCTTGAAGAGATTCGACATGTTGGACTGCAAGCCCATGAATACACCCATAGAAGCGAAGCTGAAGCTGTTGGTCGATACTTTGTCAGAATTGATTGATGACACACTGTATAGATAGATTATTGGATCGTTGATGTACTTGATGAACACCAGACTAGACATTTGTTTTGTCGTGAACACCTTGAGTCAGTTTTTGGTAGAACCCAGACGTGTTCATCTAGTGGATGCAAAAAATGTGATGAGGTACCTTAAAGGTACAATAGATTATGGTCTCAGCTATGATGGAGATCATGATTTCACATTGAGTGGATATACTGATGTAGATTGGGCAGGAAGTGTTTCTGACAGGAAAAGCACTTTACGATGTTGTTTCAGTTTGGGATCAGCTATGATCTTGTCGTAGAATAGGAAGCAATCTAACATTGCTCTCAGCGCAGTGGAATTAGAATACAATGTTGCATGTTCTGCTAGCTGCGAAGCTATATGGCTTCGAAAGTTGTTGACCAGCCTATTTGACTTAGAGATGAGAGCAACCTTGATTCTATGTGACAACCATAGCTGCATAAAAAATGACAGAGAATCCTGTATTCCACGACAGGTCGAAGCACATAGAGATCCGTTATCATTACATATGTGACATGGTACAGAGAGGAGCCTTAAAGCTCTAGTACATTAGCACAAATGAAAAGGTTGCTGATGTGTTGACCAAGCCCCTATCTCATGTGAAGTTTGAGTACTTCTGAGATAAGCTTGGGATAGTCCAAAAGGACCTTCCTCGAAAGGGGGAGTAGTTGTTGTGATGAGATATTCCCTGCTACTGACCTTGTGGTTGTGATGTAAAGCAGGACGTGTACCTTGATTCTGACCTAGTTGTCAGACATAAAGCAAGAAGAGATGTGTTCCTTGCTTCTAACCCAGTTGTCAGATGTAAAGAAAGAAGAGATGTGTTCCTTGCTTCTGACCCTATTTTCAGACATAAAGCAAGAATATATGTGTTCCTTGCTTCTGACCCAGTTGTCAGACGTAAAGCAAGAAGAGATGTGTTCCTTGCTTCTAACCTAGTTGTCATGCGTAAAGAAAGATGAGATGTTCCTTGCTTCTGACCTAGTTGTTAGATGTAAAGCAAGATGAGATGCTCCTTGCTTCTGAACTAGTTGTCAGACGTAAAGAAAGATGAGATTTTCCTTGCTTCTGACCTAGTTGTCAGACGTAAAGCAAGATGAGGTGTTCCTTTCTTCTGACCTAGTTGTCAGACGTAAAGCAAGATGAGATGTTCCTTTCTTATGACCTAGTTGTCATATGTAAAGAAAGATGATATGATGAGACTAGCACTGAGCTTTCGACTGGATAGATGTGACGTAAAGCCAGTCTAGTATCCTGTTTCCGACCAGATGGTTGTGATGTAAAGTAGGACGAGTATCTTGGCAGCTTCCAGCTTGAGTGTTGTGACATAAAGCAAGACGATGAGATGAGACAAGTTTTGAGCTTCCAGCTTGACAGCTATGATGTAAAGCTAGTCTTGTATTATGATGAGCCAGCCTTGTGCTGTGATGATGATGATGTATTAGTTTTTTTTATACTAATACATATTGATGCAGATGATGATGACATTCCTTTGAGAATGATGATGTTTCCGATGAAGAAAACTTTTGATGATTTATAGATATGCCAGTTAGTGTTCCAAGATGATATTGATGATGTTGTCCTCTCACCCACTTGATGTTGTTGATGATGTTGTCCTCTCTCTCTCGCATGATGCTGCTGAAGAATACCCTTCTTGTTAAGGGGGAGTGTTGAAATAATGTAACTGCAATGAGCATTCTTATTATTATTGATATATTATTCATAGGATCAATCCCCATTGTGGATTGATCATGTCGGTTATTGTATTAGGACCAAATCCCCTTTTTCGGATTCATCAAAAGATAATTGTAATAGGCAAAATAAGAAGTCGGCCCCAACATATATTAAAGAGACCCAGAAATATAATAAAGGTGGGTTTACCCACCCAGTTTGAGAAGTCGGCCCTACCAGTGAAGAGACACTTCACATGTGCCAGACTTGTATAAATAAAGGAGGCTAGCACCTCACTTAGACACAACTCACTTTCTCATTTTGAGAGACAAGTTCATATATGCTACCAGAGAAGAAGGAGAGAGAGAATGGTGCATACCTGGGAGAGGAATTTATGTATTATTTTAAGAGATCTCTTGGCATTGTATTGGCTATCTATATTAAGGAAGTTTTGCTGGGTTTTCTTCCCCTAGAGGGTTTCCCAAGATAAATGTTGTGTCTCTTGTGATTGTGTATTTCTCAGTGATCTTGGATTATTCTATTGTTATCTAATGAAATGAAAACATCTATAATAATGGATTGAACATTGACATGATGCGCACTTAGGGTTTACCAAAACCTATGACCAAGTCAAACGTTATTTTTTCTAGGATGGTATGAAACATGAAGTTCACAATTTTGTGGCAGAATGTGATGTTTGTCAATGCGACAAGGGCGAAAGAGTCAAAGCTCCTAGCACACTACAACCAATTCCGATTCCAACCGCTATTTGGAGGGATATCTCTATGGATTTTACTGTAGGCTTACCTAAATCGGGCAATAAATTAGTCATCATGGTTGTAGTTGATCATCTTTCCAAGTATGCTCATTTCTGTGCTCTTCAACACCCATTTATAGCCTCCACCATGGCTCAACTTTTCATGGATCAGGTCTTCAATCTTCATGGAATGCCTCATTCTATTGTTTCTGATCGTGACCCAACTTTCACCAGCAATTTTTGGCAAGAACTATTCAAGCTACAAGGCACTCAATTGCATCTCAACACAACTTATCATCCCCAGACTGATGGTCAAACTGAAGTTGTCAACAAGTGTTTGGAAACATGTTTGACCTGTTTTTTATCGGAAAGGCAAAATCAGTGGGCTCAGTGGTTACCAATAGCTAAATGGTGGTACAACACTTCTTACCATACAACTACATGCATGACTCCTTTTGAAGTGGTATATGGAAAAAATCCACCTTCAGTTATCTCATACTTTATAGGTGTCTCAAAGGTCCAGAAGGTTGACCAAATGCTTACAATTCAAGAGGATATTCTCTGTACCCTCAAAGATAATTTAGTCATGGACTAGAATCACATGAAGCAACAAGAAGATCAATGTCCCTTTGAACGTCAATTTGAAGAAGGAGATCAGGTGTTTCTTCGACTGCAACCTTATAAGAAAAATTCCCTCAAGGTTGACCATTGTCAGAAACTGGTTCCCAAATTTTATGGTCCTTATACCATTCTCAATAATGTGGGATAGGTGGCCTATCAAATAGCTTTGCCCAATCATTTTAAGATCCATCTTGTTTTTCATGTTTCCTTCTTAAAGAAGGTGATTGGAACTAAGTGCCAAACTCAAATCAACCTTCTTGAGTTGGACGAAGAAGGCTCCATTTGGCTACAACCACAAGCAGTTTTGGACCAACTTGAGCATCATCTGCATTAGCACACAATCAAGGAAGTGTTATTCCAATGGAAATATACAACTGTAGTAGATTCCACTTGGGAACCAACTACCATTCTACAACAATTTCCTCATCTCAATCCTTGAGGACAAGGTTGTTTTTAAGGGGGAGGACATGTTAGGTACCTAACACCTCACATAGTTAGAATAATATATTTCCATGTAATAAAGGTCAATAGTAGTAAGGCCTAGAAAAAGGAAGAATAAGTCAAATGTAAGAATACCTAATAGAAGCTTCAGCTTCTAGAAGGATCTTCCTCTAGATTAATCTTTTGGATAAACATATTTAGTATAAATAGGAGTAGAGGATATGAGAATTTTTTTCTTGGATATTATTGTAATAGAGCTCTGCTCTCCTAGAGGTTACCCCCTCGAAGAGGCAAGTGAAAATTTCTCTCAGTAATGAAAGTGTTGTTTTTGGTGTTGTTCCGTTATTATTTTGGTATTATTGTGGTATAGTTATGGTTATATCATTGTTTATCTACCATTTCTAGCTAATTATTTATGTTCTGCATACTATTTTATATTTGGAATATTACAATATAGATCATGCAATAGATTATGTGTATCAATATGTGCAATAAGCATTGTGATGTTTTGATTACAGTGTGCTCTTCTTAACTGTTGTGACTGTGTCTTTAAACACCACCCTCTATCTTCGAATTTTTTTTGTTCCTCTTCGATTATCTAGAGTAATGTGTTTACTATTTCATGTCATGTTCCATCATATTCCCCAACATGGTATCAGAGTCGATGGTTTAAAACCTCGACCTGTTATATACAAACCTTGTTGAGTCAGATTGATTGTGTGATTGACTCTGGGATGGTGGTTTGTTGATTGGAACTGATTAAAATAAGCCAGTTTCTATCTAAATATCGAAGATGGATTCAAATATTGAACTTGTTGTTCTGAATGGGTCAAATTATGCAGTGTGGGCACCAGATATGGAAACCCTACTAAAGATTAAAGGAATGTGGCAGTATATGAAGATTGTGATTCTAGATCCAATATATGATTGGAAAAAGTTCATTGTTGATGGAAAGAAGGATGCGGTTGTAGGTGTCATCACAACATACATCTTGTGGGAGATTTGATTTCACCTCAATGGAATTGACCACCCCCATCATTTTTGGAGGAAGATAAAATTATTGTTCAACTGAGTTGATGAGAGCCATGTCATGCAGTTGGAGAAAGAATTGATCTCTCTCGATCCTCATTATTTTGATACAATGGAGGACTATTTGGCATGTGTCAAATAAATCCAGATGAAATTGGGTGAATGTGGAAAAAACTATTAGAAACATGATGGAGAACTCATCAATCTAGTCCCGATGAACTTTAGAACACCATTCAATGTGTTCTTATTTACTTTCCACACCAATTGGGAAGAACATAAGGAAGATGATAAGGATTACACCTTTGAAGCTTTCTATGGTGTTTTGATTAATGATTAACATAGACTACTTTAAGAAGGAAATATTGGTGGTAAAAACTAGGCCCACTTTCTCAAGGGAAAGAGCAATATGGATTCTAGGGATAGAGTACGGTTTGATGCCTCTACACATAAACTTGCATACCATGACCATAAATCTAAGGGACAGACAAATGCACCACAACGAATTCGAAAGAAGAAGACATCTCAGTACTATAGAAAGACTAGACATGTGGAGAAATTTTGTTATAAGAAGAGAGATGACTTGGAGAACAAGGTTAAATTCCTTGAAGGAGACATTTCCATTGCACGCCAACGTGCAACCCGCTGATAATTTCACCTTTAAAGATGGAAATTATCAGGCCTTGTTATCTCATTCTACACAAAACGAATGGGTAGTCGATTCTGGGTGCACTCATCACATGGCTAAAGATGCCTAATTGTTCATGTGGTTGGATGAAGCTAAATACAGGAAAATATACGTTGCCAATGATTTTTCTCTAGATTTTTTTGGTTAGGGTGATGTTTCTCGTTGACATGGGAAGAGTTTCAACATATATCATGTTCCAAACCTCAGTGAAAATCTATTGTTTGTTTATTAGTTAACACATGTTGGAGTAGGACATTTTGGGTGAGTTTTGGGAGCAGTGGATCGCGCGACAAGTCAAGAAAGGAGCAACACACGCAGAAGATAATTAGCACATTTTCAAGAGCCAAGGTGTGGAAGGCAAAATTTACTTAGGAGTTTTGGGACATTTTGTACACATTTTAATGAGTTAATCCCCAATGTATATTTATAAAAATGTAATTTTTTTTTGGGTAGAGAGAGCTCAAAGGGGAGTTGGTTTTTGAGCAATGAGTATCTTGTTTTTAGTTATTTATCCATTGAGTAAGAATCGAATGTGAAGAATGAGATAAGTGTGCACTACATGCGCTAATGGATAGGGAATTTGAGAAAGAACTAAAGTATCTTGTACAAGTGCAGTGCACACCTGTTGTAAGGACTGAACATGAATTAATAATATAAGAAGCCAGTCATTTTGGAGATAGCCCAGTTTGGGGTGATCCATGTTAAATATTTATGTATTGATGTGTTTCCTATTATGATATGTTGGTTTAATCTGTTTGTTGTGCACATGTAATAGATGGTTAATGGTTAATATGAATATGTATCTGATTGTTCCGTGCATATGTTGAATGCTTAAGTAATATGGATTTGTCATAGGTTGTTGTGTTTTTATGGTTTCATGCACAAAATATATCAATGAATGTTAAGTGAATGGTTTTGATGAATGATTCATATTCCCCCATGACTGTGGAATCTTGGTTCCTACAGTCCCCATAGGTACCTTGGGTGAGACTTCACCTACTTGTGGGTGTTGTCGAAAGGGTCAGTATCTTAGGATTTGTTGGTGAATTAATGTTTAACCCCGAGTGTGCCCACTATGTGCCAAAAAATGGTTCCATTGTCGAGACCGAGATCTGCGACTAAGGGGGATGTGGAGGCATACTAAGGAGAAGATTGGAAAATGGTTGAATGTGAAGGAGATCAAGTTTGATGATTAACACATAGGAATGGATACAAAGTTATGCGTTTACAGATTTTCATGAGATTTTCTTCGCTAACTTCCCAAATATTTTAGCAGAGTTGATCTAGAGATTTATTGAACAAACCCAAAGATATCAAACCATAGTTCCAAGGAATTGGACTCTTGAATAGATTCAATGAGTTAATTACAAAAGCAATAAGACATCATTCATAGTTGATTACTAGTTGAATAGTGTTTTGTGAGGTTACATTATTGAATTTTCCATATATTATAATCAGTCATATAGTGTTGTTGAGAGGGAATTATTTAAAGGACCACATGAAAGATACATGAATCCATTATATATGTGGATTAAGATGTTGTTGTGTGAAAAGGGAGTTATAACAATGGAATCAGATTGCGAAGCACCTTCATGCAAATAGGGGAACTGGGGGATGATCGGGGAATGGTTTGAGTGTAGAGAGGGATGAAGAGAAGGAATGAGGGTGTTGAGAGAAGAAGAGTTTGTGACGAATGAAGAGATTGGAGTATCTCATAGTGGTAAGAGATTTAGATCGAATAAGAAGAGGATTGTGGCTGAGAGAGAGGGGAAACACAGTGAGATTGAGGAAAGAGAAATTTGTGTAATACTCTATATCAAAGGAAGTTTGCACACAAAAGAGGAAGAGATCCATCACCTCAGTCCAGTAGAAGAGGATCCCACTCATATTGGACCTTGCGTCAAACCCATGACCCCGTGTGCATTGCCAAGAACTGAGGTAAGATCAAAAACTTTATCAATTGTAGTTAATGAATGAAGTAAAGATAGTAGTAGAAGTAATCAGAGTAGTGTAAGTACTACGCCGAGAAAAAAACAATTAGTGTTATCATAAAATAATACCACATAGAACACGATGGCGGGGGTAGATCCCACCTTAAGGATGCCTATCTTTAATGAGGAAAGATCATAGGATCCAAAACAACATTTGTTTGTTTGTGAAACCATATGGACTATGAAGAAAATCCAGGATGATGATGTGAATATTGCACAATTGTAAATTACCTTTAGAGATCGTACACTATTATGGTACATGAAATATCAAAATACTATGCCTGCAGGACAAACTAGAACCTTGGCAGAGCTAAGACAAGTTATATTGAAAGAGTTTCAAAGGCCTAAGTTTGAGTCGCAATACATTACATAGTTGAAGGAGATCAAGTAGATAGTAAATGAATTAGTGTGGGACTATGATCAAATATTCAAGATAATAAATGAATGTATGAAATTCCAAATTCCAGATGATCAACACAGGCAGTGTTTTATTGCAGGATTATTGTCACATATATGCTTCCCTTTTATGCAGAAGAAGATCGTGACACAGTTAGAAGCTATGGAAATTGATATGAAATTGGAAGAATTCCCTGTAGGTGAGAATAATGTGGGTATGGCTAAATTTTAGTCATAGCTGACTGCACTGACTATTCAATTACCTGAAATTACGAAAGGAAAAGAAAAGTGCCAGGAGTCTAGTGTATCACATGTAGAACAAATGGTCACCATAAGGATGAATGTCTAGCTTTTCAGGAGTATTTGAATACGGGAGTTCCAAATCCATTAGGTCTATGGTGTGAGATTTGAAAGATGATGAGTCACCACCTTCATAATTTTCCATTGATGCAAAAATACTAGAGCACTACTAGGAACCTATTTTTCAACTTTTGTAAGTCCGTAGGACATGAAGATAAGGATTTTTGCGCATTTTATTTAATGAGAGAGCACATTGCAGATGCATATAGAGTCCAAGGTGAAGAATCATAAGGAGGATTTCCATAGTATAATATTCCCAGAGGTTATAATCAAGGAGGAAGAGGAGGGTTCATAGGTTGTAACATAGGAGGATTTGGAAAAGGAAGAGGTCCAATCGTGTGTTATAATTGCAATCATCCTGGAAATTTAGCGCGAGACTATCCAACTCCTTGCATGACCTGTACATATTGAAGATAACCAGACCATGTGATGGAGCATTATCCACAGTTGATCGAAAAATGGAAAGGAAAGATGACAAAAAATGTATATAAAATAACAACTAAAAAGTACGATGAACAACCTAATATAGTAGTAGTTACATGAGGAGGGATGAGAACTGGAGATGATGCAACTGATCAAGGGAATAGAATCCACTAGTGGGTAAGGAAAGTAGTGGATCCTTCTCTGTTGTTCGATTCTATAAAGGAGAAAGAGACCTAATAGAAAGCATGAAAATAAGTGGTTGGAGCAGAATGGATACCATCGACTTTGACCACGCCACCTTTGTATGACAGAGCACCGATATATGATATGCCTATAGTCTATGACCATTTATAAAAGAAAGTTGAAAAGGTAAGCACTTTGCAAAGTTTCCTAAGAAGTTGTTTAGAATTAATGAAAGATGAGTTTGCTTTCAATAGTCTTTCATGGAATGATTGACCACTGTGCACAAGAAAAAGAGATACATGTCGCACACCGAGTAGTTAACCAGATGCACCGAAAAATGAGAACAAACATGGATTTATTACTTAATGCACAGATAGGAGATTACGACATGGACAATATCATTCTATATCTGGGGTCTAACATGAATGTCATATCGAGATAGAATTAGGAGATGATGGGCTAGCCGAAGCTGATTTTGTCACCTATCTAGTTGAGACTAGCGAAATATCATAAAATCATTCCAGTTGGAAGGATGACAAGGGTGAGTGTTAATATTGATGGAGTGCACAGTATAGTGGGCTTCTAACTGATCGAAATAATAGATGATAATACACCTTATCCAACACTATTGAGACTAGATTGGACATTTGATAACCATACTGTCATTGATCTAAAGAAGATACAAATGATATTTGAAGTGGAAGAATTTAAGCTTACTGTGCCATTATATCCCATAGAAGGAAGAATATTTGTAGAACCAACAAAGGGAAAAGGACTTGATAATATGTATAATATGACTACGCGGATGGAGGATTATGTGAATCCTACAACTCAGGGTGTACTCAGCTGGCAGAGTATTAGCTCCTATGCGTCAGAATCAAAAGAGGCTCTAGAGAATTGGAAACAAAGACTACATGAAGTATCGACAAGAAAATGCGCTTGGATTACCCGCGTGTTGTGATGGATTGGAACTAAGATAGTTGAACCTCCAAGGTATGATGGAATAACTGATGTAGTTTCTTTTATAATAGAATTTGAATTGAAAATATCAGATCAAAAAATATTATTATCTTTAGATGTTATGCTGAAAGAGACTCCAACTAGATGGTGGGTTTCACATAAGGAAAAAATAAAGGATTGGAAGCAGTGAAAAAGGTTACTACAGGCCAGGTTGGGGACAAAGAATGAATATGCTATGAAGAAGTATACTGGATTAAATTTCCCTGCAGACCATGTTACATAGTGCATATCAAAGTGGAAATCAATACCTAAGCAAGAGTGGACACACTTGTTTGTGCATACTTTGGACGCAGTTCCAAAGAATTGGTACATAGAGCTAGAAGTACGTAGAGAAACATGATATTGGTAGGATTTGACCAAGAACTTTAAGGTAACATTCAAATTTGAAAATGATGATCCTTTGATTGATTCGACCTTCTAGGTTATCAAGCACAATTTTTTGCAGTAAAATACTCGATGGAGTCTGTACCTTTGTATAGTGTACCTAGATTTTCTGTGACAGTTGAGGGATTATTGGAATTTCATAATGTTGCTCAAGAAGACTAGGAAGATGAATGTCCTAGGAATTTATATATACCGAAAACAGAAGGGGACTGTGTATTAGAAGGACTGAATCTTGAGTCATCTATATATGCCAATCCCTTAAGAATGCACAAAGTGAACATTGGTATAGAAGATAAGCCTAAGTTTGCAAACGTAGGAGACTATTGGAGCAATGATACAATTGAGAAGATTGCCAACTTATTGTGTGAATACCAAGATATATTTTCAACTATGTTATCAAAAATGAAATTGATTTTTTGGGAGTTAGGAAAGATGAAGATTTCGTTGAAGCCACATGCCAAACCTATGAAGCAGAGACCATATAGAATTACCCTGACATATAAGCATAAGGAAAAATAATATATAGACATGATGTTGGAAGATGGAATTATTCCTCTGCTATATTCATTCAACTGAACTTTACATACATTCATACACTATTTCTCTGTATCTCCAGTTCTTGACTTACATTGGCAATCTATACATTAGATTTAACAACAAGAACCTTATCTCGACAACAATGCAAAGCTTTATACAAAGGGACTCTTCGAGTTCTTCCCTCCAAATACTCTATGTTATCCTATCAAAAATAAAAGATTTCAACTACTTAACATTTATTACAATAAATATTGAGTTAGACAGATAAGAGTGGACACTCCAAATCTGTGCTCCGATCCTTCACATTAAATAAAAATACATCCCCCCATCGATATTACACGATGGCTTAGCCTCCAATCATTAAATATGTTCATAACTTAAAATATTTGTCAGATATTACATTAATACACCAATCTTTGGAATTCAAAATATTTCAAAATACGTGCTAGTGCGCCCAGATGTCCCCCACGCATGCTTTGTTGGCGATGCTCTTACATCATACTCCTCTGCTGAAAAATTCATGGACTCCTATCCATGAGCTGCTGCACCGATTTTCCATGCTTATGGACATCTTCTTCACCGACCCAACTGACATCTATTGGTCGTCCTTTCCACTTTACCAAATATTCAAAATACGTTCTCCTTTTGGTATACTTACCAACTCACTAATCTATGATCTTCTCCATCTGCAACTTCTCTGCTAAAGGCATCTGCTTCCTCCACTGGATCTCTCCTTGATCTTTTGACTCTTCAGTTCTATCTTCCCTGTAGGGATATAGGTCTGCAATATTGAATATGGGCGATATACCCACATCTTCTGGAAACTTTATTTCATAAGTATTCTCTCCAAATCTCTTCAGGATTTTACACGACCCTATCTTTTTCAATTTCAACTTATTATATGTTCCCCTCAAGAACCTCTCCTTCCTTAGATGTGCTAGAAATTGATCTCCAACTTCAAATTCAAGCTTCCTCCTATGTTGATCAACTCTTTGTTTGTATTCATTGTTTCTCTTCTTCAACTGCTCCTTGATATGATTATGAAGTTCTAGCATTTTTGTAGCAAAGTCTTCGGCTCTAGCGCTCCTAAAATCGCTCTGCCCTAGATCTCTCAACTCTGAAACTCCTCTCAGATTCCTTCCATACACTCTTTGAAATGGAATTTTCCCAGTGCTTCTATTCACTGAGTCATTATACGCAAACTCCGCTTGTGCTAGAATCTGATCCCACTGACTATGGTGTTTAGTGACCAACCTCCTCAGCAATTCTCCTAAGATTCTATTCACCACTTCGGTCTGTCCATCCGTCTATGGATGATATGCAGAACTAAAAGATAACTTTGTCCCCAACTTTTTCCACAACGCCCTCCATAAATGACAAACAAACTTGGTATCCATTTCTGAAACTATACTCTTGGGAAATCCATGGAGTTTCACAACCTCTCTGAAAAACAAAATTCGCAACATGCGTTGCATCACTAGTCTCCTGGCATGGGATAAATTTTTCCATATTCGAAAATATTTCCACTACCAAAAATATGGAATCACTCCCTCTTTGTGTCCTTGGCAATCCCAACATGAAATCCATTCTTATTGCATCCCATGACCTCTATGGAATAGGAAATGGCTGATACAAACCAGTGTTCTTCTTCTTCCCCTTGGCATACTGACAAATTTTACATTTTTTAACAAAACTCTTGACCTCTACTCTCATACCTGGCCAATAATATGAACCGTTTAATTGGGTAAATGTTTTGTCATGGCCGAAATGTCCGACTAGACCTCCACTATTCTTTTCCTTCAGCAAATTCTCCCTCATCGAGCATCTTGGTATGCACAACTAGCACCCTTTAAACAACAACCCATCCTGAATTAGATATTCGACCCACTGGCTTCTTTTTCTGAGTACATGATTTACACATGCTTCATATGCCTCTCTGAAATCTAGATCACTTTGGTACATTTCCTTCAGGTGATCAAAACCCAAGGTTCCATCCTGAAATTCCCGCAAAATCAAAATCCTCCCGCTCAATGCATCAACAACCTTGTTAGCATTACCAGAAATGTGTTTAATAAAAAGAGTGAAATTTTGCATAAATTCTATCCAATTGGCATGTCTCTGGTTTATCTTCTCCTGTTTGGTTATCAATTGTAGAGCTTGGTTATTGCTATACAAAACAAACTCCTTTGGTACGAGATAGTGCCTCCATTTCTTCAAGGCTTGAATTATTGCATAGAACTCTTTATCATATGTGGAGTAATTCCTTTTAGCTTCATTCATATTCTCACCGAAATATGTAACATGTTTGTTGTCTTGACTTAAGACCGCTCCATTTGCAACTCCACTCACATCACATCTCACTTGAAATGTCTTTCTGAAATCCGGTAATACCAGAATCAATTGTTCTATTATCTTCTCCTTCAATATGTTGAATCTCCTCTCAACCTCTTTTGTCCATTTGAAAGAATTGTGTCTTTTCTTCACTGTATCCATCATTTGAGCACTAATCCCACTAAATTTTCTGATAAACTTCTGATAAAAAATTGCTAACCCATGGATGCTTCTCACCTTAAAGACATTCTTTGGTGACGACCATTCTCTGATTGCTTTAACCTTTTTGGGATCCATCTTCAATTCGTTTGAAGAAATTACAAAACCCAAATATATGAGTTTTTTCTTCATGAAAGAGGACTTTTTTCAGATTAGTCAACAACTTCTCTTGTTGCAACCTCCTCATTACCAATGTCAAATGTCTCAAATGTTCCTCCCTAGTCTTTCTAAAGACCAGTATATCATCCAGATATATGATCACGAATTTTCTAATGAAATATTTCAACACTTCATTCATCGGTCTCATAAAATTACTCGGGGCATTTGCTAAGATGAAAGGCATAACAAGCCATTCATACAACCCCTCATTTGTCTTGTACGTTGTTTTCCACTCATCACCTTACCTCATTATTATCTGTTGATATCCACTTTTCAAATCTATCTTTGAAAAATAGTTAGCTCCGCTTAGGCAATCCATCAAGTCATCCATCCTTGGCAATGGAAATCTGTATCTGATGGTGATTTTGTTTATGGCCCTTGAGTACGTACACATTTTCCATCCTCCATCCTTCTTCAGACTCAATACAATTGGCACTGCACATGGACTCAAGATTTCTTTGACCAATCCTTTGTCTAACAGATCCTGAACCTGTCTCTTCACCTCCTCATTCTCTTGAGGTGTCAACCTGTACACTGCTTTGTTCGGAAGGTTTTCCCCTAGTATCAATTCAATGTGATTAATGATACTTCTGATAGGTGGAAATGAGTTTGGAAACTCATCCACTACTATATCAGAAAAATTATCTAACAGTTCCTGAACTCCCTCAGGAAAATATTCCATCGAAGTACTGTTATGGATAACCCTCGGCTTCCTCACTACAGAAAATTGCATCTTCTATTCCTTCTTTACTTCATTCAGGAGTTCCTTCCCACTCATGAGAAGTATGGTCGTGCTAGCTTCATCCTTCACCTTCTTTTCTTCAATTGGAAGAAACATGTGTGTCCTACCACCCTTCTCCAAATTATAGGTGTTTCTTCTCCCATCATGAATGGAATTCCTATCATACTACCATGGTCTTCCCAACAAAACATGACATACATCCATGGGAATCACATCACACATTATTTCATCCCTATACCCAACTATTTAAATTCAACCAAGCATTGTTTAGTGACTGTTACCTAATTACCTTTTTGTAACCATGAGAATTTATATGAGGTCGAGTGTTCATTCCTCTCCAGCACTAGCTTCTCCACCATCTCTATGGATATTAAGTTTTCAGTTCTCCCACTGTCAATTATCACCTTGCAAACTCCGTCCTTTGTTTTGCAGGCTGTCTTGAACAAATTTTTCCTTTGCGTTGGATTTTCAGTCTTTGGCTCTTGCTTCAAAAGAACCGTCTTCATCATCAAGGATTTCCCATCCTCTACACCTTCTTCCTCAACATCTTGCTTCTGCACTTCCAAAATGTGAGCTTCATCTCCTCCTTTCCTCCTCTCGGGACAATCCCAAGACATATGCCCTCATTTTCCACACGCATAACACCTTACTTCTCCTCTTCTGACTCTTCCTCTTCATCTAAGAAAAGAGTTTCTACCACCACTCTTCCTTCCTCGGGAACTTCCTCCTCTCTTAGAGTGATTATGTGGTTTCTCCGCCTCATATTTGGTCTTTTGTGCTTTATCTTGGGAAACTCATTTGCCTATGTTCAAGCTTCAACCTCTATTTTGTTGACTCTGCTTCCTAACCAACTTCTCTTCTTATTTTAGCTCAATTTGATAAACATCCTCCACTGTCCTGACTGTCGCCATGATGATTTCATCTTGGATATCATATCTCAAGACATTGATGTATCTGGAAAATTTATCCTCGTCTCTTTCTCTTTGTCCAACCCTGATGTTTAATCTCTAGAACTCCTCTGTGTACTCTTTCACAGTCAACCCTTTCTGTCTCAGGTTCTGCATCCTCCTGAATAGATTTATCTGGTAATCTTTGGACATGAATTTTTCCTTTAGCTTGGCTACCATTCGATCCCAACTCTTAATCTTTTGTTTTCCCTTTCTTCTCATGTCAGCCTACAATTCATCCCACTACATTGTTGCATGTCCCTTCAACCTAGTGATGACATGTCTCACCTTTTTCTCTTCCTTGATATCTTCATAGTCGAAATATTTGTCCATTTCTCGTATCCAATCAACAAATTATTCAGTGTCTAAGTTACCTTAATACATTGGGATGTTGATCTTCTCTCTAGCTCCCAACTTGACAACCGCTCTCAACAAGCGTTCTTCCGCAGCATCCTCAGCTACCGCTTCTTCAACTTCTACTTCTTCACTCTCTGCCTCACTGATGTATCCAACATCAAGTTCTCTCCTTTGTGTTGTTTCCATGGCATTCAACCTTTCTCTGAGCTCTCTCATCTCCCTTTCTATAGATCTATTTTCTATGGGTGGCTCTGCATGTCTTCTAGGTGGCATGGTTTTGTTGTGTATGATACCACTCTGACGATATCAGTCTACTCCCCTGCCTCCTATTTCTACAAAAATCAATTATGTGATATCTATGATACCACTCTGGCGCAAACCCCCTTCTCTCCAAAGGGATGCTCGACCTCCCAGTCTTGGATCATTTGAGGCACTGAGTGGGAGTGACTCCTTGGGTCCCTGCAAGTACCCAAACCAACTATACACACACAGGCACCTTTTCCCCAAGTGACCACGGCTATGACCGTGGGTCTATCCCTTTGTGATTCGAACTTTGGGGATATCCTGATCTCTTCTTTTGATTCTTCCCGAAGCTATCTTCTCTGAATCTACGAACTTTCACCACGTGTCTCCTCGGATTTGCTGGTCCCACTATGGTTTGGGTTTCGCGACTTCGCGAAACTCTAGGTCTCCCACCCAAAAAATTTTGGACTTCCGACTCCTGGATTCCTTAATCCGTTGCCACATGCTTTCCTCGTGATCAACAACTGAGATCAAATCGCAAATTTTGACTTTGTGACTCTGCTTCCGCCAAGCCCTCAAACTTCCCAAACTCTGAAGTGTCGAAACACCTTACGGCTATCCTCCATGTAGCTCTCCCAGATCTAACGGTCTGGAATCGTTCGTCTCCCTCCAGATCGAATCTTGTCCACCAAATCTGATGGAAACTTCAAGGACTTTTCTCCTTGAAGTTTTCCTCCGCTCTCCCTCCTGAGATTACTTCTTCAATTTTCTCTTGTTCCTCTAAACACTCTCATCGACACTTAGTCAAAATCCTGAGATGTGCACACCTTGCAATGGGTTCTCTTCCCTACTCAACTCCTTTGTGGATGATTTCTCACTTCTTGTGACTTTTCTCAAACAACTTCTCTCTCCTGTGACCAAAATCACGCTACTCCTCCTTGAGATTTCGAGTCTGAAAAATCTGTCACGCACTCCTTGTGGACTCTTATGCACTCCTTTCACATACAAGTTATCGCTATATCTTTTGAGCTTACAAGTCGAAATAGACTCTGTCAATGCACTCCTTGCGGACGCTTTGCACTCCTTGCACTCGCTCGTAGAAGAGAAACAATTGAAACTTATTCAATATTCATAGTGACTCATACACTCAATCCTGTATCACATTCATGGATACAAGAACAAGAAATAACAGAGAATTGAAAATAAATAGAAAGTATTCCATTCATTCATTCAGATAGACACAATAATAACACCCATTTGGAACAATATTCCTCTGCTATATTCATTCAACTGAACTTTACATACATTCATACATTATTTCTCTTTATCTCCCAGTTCTTGACTTACAATGGAAATCTATACATTAGATTCAACAACAACAACCTTATCTCGATAACAATGCAAAGATTTATACAAAGGGACTCTTAGATTCTTCCCTCCAACTACTCTACGCTATCCTATCGAAAACAAAATCTTTCAACTACTTAAAATTTATTACAATAAATATTGAGTCAGAAAGATAAGAGAGGACACTCCAAATCTATGTTGTGATCCTTCACATTAAAGAAAAATACACCCCCCGATCGATCTTATGCTATGGCTCAGCCTCCAATCATTAAATATTTTCATAACTTAAAATATTTGTCAGATATTACATTAATAAACCAATCTTTGAAATTCAAAATATTTTAAAATACGCACTAGTGCGCCCAACTGTCCCCCACGCATGATTTGTTGGTGATTCTCCTACATCAATTTACAATCACCTTCACATGTGGATGTGAGAATAATTGAGAGGTCCTATTCCATACATGTGTTGTGGATGGTTTGGTTTCAATTCTCCTTGACAGTCACAAAGCACTCATTTTCTGTGTAAAAGTAATGGAGATCCTTCAAGACATAGGGTACAAAAGCATGGTTGGTATGGTTGTAGCCATTTTTTATCAGGGTTCTCCTAGAAAGAAGGAGCTAGTTGTCTCATGTAGAGAGGAAACCATGGAGGGAAATACCTTCCAACATGATGTCAAGGAGAAACATTTACAGATATGATGCTTAGAGACAGGAAGTCTCTAGGAGAAATATACCTCCACGATGGGATTATACCAGATAGCATATACAACTCCAATGATCATGGATACAACCATTCAAGACCGACTATAGAACAACTATGGTAATAGATCCAATAGAGGAGGAAAACACATTATGAGACTCAAAGGGATCATGTGTAGCAGTCCCAATACATGATTCAAGCCATGAGATGTTGAGGAAGTAGGCATGGCAATAGTTCCAGTGTATGTAGAGGAAATCTCAGAGAGGGAGGTGGTACTAAATCTAGAGGGAGCAAAGATTGAGTTACCTCTAGAGAAGGATGAAGAGCTACCTTTAGTGTCAAAGGGATTAGAGATAATGGAGGATTCACCTCCATCTCTAGAGGGAGTGTTGATGTTTTCAGCTTCCTGAGACATTGGTTTCATGAGGGAACCCTGATATATCCAGTATGGTCTAAGATGACTTAGAAAGATCATCATTTACTTATGTTTATGTGGATAGAGGCATACATTAATGTAGTGTATGTTCAAAACATAATTCCTCTTAAGACTTTGAGGAACATGATGCATGAGGAGGCCTTCACCGGAGTGAAGCCTGAGGTTGGACACTTCCATATATTTGGGTGTCCAATATACTTTCGTGTACCCAAGGAGAAAAGGACCAAGATAGACCCTTTGGGAAGAAAGGGTACATTTATGGAGTACAGGGAGTATTCGAAAGAATACCAGATCTACATCTCTGTTCAGATATAGATTGATGTGAGTAGAGATGTTACCTTTGAGGAGGAGGTAGCCTTCACGAGATCTAAAGGATCTCACATGGAGATTGATAGTGAGAGACATGAAGATATGGTGCCTTCTCCCTCTCAACCTCCAACATTTTAGAGGAATATAGTTAGCATATTGATCCAATTGATCTCATTGATCCTGTAGCTCCAGTTGATGTTCCCAGAGATATTGCAGTAGGTCGAAAGAGACCTACATGGGATCGTCAGACTCTGCAGGAGGAAGAAGGATATACATCTCCTTGTGGTACCTTCTGAGAGAAAAATATACCTCATATATATTCATGCTATGTTGAAGCTATGAGACACATAATTGATTCTGAGCCTTTCTATTATGAGGAGGCATCTAGTCAGCCAATATGGAGAGATTTCATGATGGAGGAGTATCACTCCATAATGAAGAATGATGTGTGGGACATTGTTTTGAGAGTTGAGGGGAAGTTTGTAGTGACTTCCAAGTGGATGTATAATATCAAACACATAGTTTACGGGTGAATCGAGAGGCACAAAGAGACATTTGTTTCTAGAGGATTCTCTCAGGTGGAGGGAATAGATTACAAGGAGACATTTTCTCCTATTGCTCGATACACTTCTATCTGAATGATTATTTCCCTTACATCATCCATGGGTTGGAGACTACATCAAATGGAAGTGAAGACAACCTTTCTCAATGGAGATATTGAGGAAGAAGCATGCATCAAGTAGTCATATGATTATGTGATACATGAGAAGGAGTCTCATGTTTGCAGGGTGAAGAATTCCCTATATGGACTCAAGCATACACCTCGATATTGGTATGCACAGATTGATGGACACCTGATGAGTTTGGGATTAAAAAAAAGTGTTTTTGATCCCATCCTATACTACAATATTGTTAATGGTGAATCCCTGATTTTGGTCCTCTACATTGATGATTTATTCCTCATTGATACAGAGAGCCCTATTTTTGAATGCATGTATGTGTTGGCCTCTAAGTTTGAGATGAATGACCTTGGTATGATGCACTACTTCTTGGGACTAGAGGTGTGGTAGAGAACTGATGAGATATTCCTGAGTCAGGGGAAGTACACATTTGAGATATTGAATAAGTTTTGTATGTTGAACTGTAAGCCCATGGCTACACCAATGTTGACAAATTTGAAGAAACTAAGTGTGTCTTCTTCCGATTCTGACGATATTGATCCAACCCTATATAGATAGTTGATTGGATCATTGATGTATCTAGTTAACACTAGACCATATATTTTCTATGTAGTGAGTGCACTTATCCAGTTTATGAGTTAGAGGAGATAGACACACTAGATTGTTGCGAATCATGTGTTGAGATACCTGCAAGGCATAGTTGGACATAGTCTGACATATACTTCCAGTATTGACATGAGATTGTAGGGATATACTGACTCTGATTGGGGAGGGAGTACAGTGGACAGGAAGAGCACCTCCAGGTGTTGCTTCACTTTGGGATTTTTCATGGTTTCCTGGTGTAGTGGAAAACAAACTTTTGTGGCTTTGAGGACCACAAAAAAAGAGTGCATTGCATTGAGTGTGGCATTCCATGAAGTAGCGTGGCTTCAAAATATCCTTGCATATTTATTTTGAAATATGTTCGATTCCACCATTATTCATTGTGATAACCATATCTATGTGAAATTCTCATAGAATCCATTGTTTCATGAATAATCGAAACACATTGAGATCAAGTACCATTACATCTGAGACAAGGTGTAGAGGAAGGAAGTATTGGTATAGTACCTTCCTATAGATGAGCAGGTTTCTTATGTTCTTACCAAACCCCTTACCAAGACAAATTTCGAGTACTTTCGTGTCAGACTTGGTGTGGTAGAGAATACCTCCCTTGTTGAGAGGGAGTGTTGATGTTTGCAGCTTCTTGAGACATTCTCCAGATTGTACTCCTTTGAATGCTCCTGAGTGTCAAGGAGTTACTTGACCGTGTTACCAAGATCAGGAGGTGTAGCAGGGTTATAAAACTGTAGCCGGTGTGGTATATGGCCACAGGGAGAGAGAGAACTCCACACCAGAAGTGTTGGAGCCTTAGGATCTGTTCGAGACGAAAGGAGAACCCTCGCGACCATTAGATCTGGAGAACGTGCACAAGGTTTAAAAACCTTTGGAGTTGCACAGGAGTGTGGAAATCACGGTACGTGAAATCTCGAAATCATGAGGACCGTCTATCGGAGGGACACGTGGCTTCTAGTCAGCATTTCGGCATTCGAGAAACCAAAGGGAAAGATCCCTTGTTTTCGCAAGTCGCAAAACCCCGGTTATCGAAAATCCGAAAACCCAAAGTCCCGAAATATTCGAAGACAAAAGAATTGACCCAAAATCCTGAAATGATCTACACCGTAGATCATAGGAGAGGAACTTGAACCGCTGGATCATTTTGAAATTCAGGGATTGAAATGACAAGAGACTTGGAGTCGCTAAATCGTGAACTCCCGGTTACCGAAAACCCAAAATCCCGAAACATCGAAAGGATCTGCGCCATATATCTGAGAGAAGTCTAACCATTGGATTTCACTTGGAAGGGATGTGGGCACATGGATGTGTACCACGTGCCAGTAGGTTGAGAAGAAAAGCGAGAGTGGTGGGACTCGACGACATCACCATAGGTGACGTGGACCCTCCTGAGTGTGCCACTTGCCATTGTGGATGTGGGAGACAGTTGTGCTCTGTGGACCCGGAGGGTAAAGGAAATAGAATTTTCAGAATTCAGGGATTGTAGTGACAAGAAGTTGGGAGTCACTGCATCGTGAACTCTCGGGTACCGAAGACCCGAAAACTGAAGTGCCAAAATCCCAAAATTTTTGAAGACAAAAGAATCGTCGAGGATTTAATTGTTGGATCCTCATGGACCAAAACCCTGAAACCCGAAGTCCCAAAGTCCCAAAAATTGCAGAGCCGAGCAGAGCTCGAAAAATTTGTGAAATTGAAACATTTTCTTAAATTGGATTCTTTATGAATGATGAAGGAATTGTCAAGAAACGAAGGCCTAACAAATTCTAGTCATCTGCGCATTTGTATTGCAGAAGGTTGATGAGTGCTAGAACTGATTTGAATTGCCACAAAGTGTAAAGAAATGGAAGAGACACATAATGCTTCCAGTTTAGAAAATGAACCTCAGAAGAGATAGCGTAGAAATTTTGTATGTAGAGTGTGCATATCCAACGCAAGGAGTGCTTATAGAGGGAACTTGTTTTAAGTTCGAAAGACTCCATGAGTCGAGCATAGAGGGTGTCAGGAGGGCACCATAAAGTATTTTGGAAAGCACCATCGAAGCCTTTGAAATATTTGAAATCCTTCAAGTTAGGGAGGAAGTCAAGTCCGGAATAATTGACGCCAATATATTTGGAAATAAGTCATTGAGAACCTGAACGGATGGTAGGAATCCTTGGAGGTAAGACTGTGCAGAGGAAATCACTGAGAAAACAGAATCACTGAGGGTTCTGTGGAAGCTCTTCCAGAAGGGCATTGAGCAAGTGCATAGAGTGCATAGAAGAACTCTATTACGAGATCAGAGGAAGGAGAAGTGTCGAGAAGGAAGATAAAATTTCTGAGAATTCTGTCAGACTCTACCAAGAGGGCATTGAGAAAATGCACAGGATGCATTGAGGAGAACTCTATTTTGAGTTCAGTGAAAAGACAGAGTCACTGAGGATTCTAGAGAACTTTTCCAGGAAGGGCATCGAGTCGGTGCAAGTGTGCACAGAAGGAACTCTTTTGAGTTTTGAGATAGGAGAAGTGTCACAGGAAGACACTCATAGGGTTACTGAACACCCTGTAGGCTCATCAAAGCGTGCTTGAGAAAGAAGTTTCCAAAGGGCACCAATCTCCATTTGAAGGAGAAGGCAAGGGTTGAATCCCTTAGAGGTTCAAGTTCCGAAGCTCAGGAAGGATAGTGCTGTTGTGCACAAAGTAACAAAAAAGAGAAGTAGGAGGTCAAGAAACCCTTCGAGGTTTCACAGTCGACAAAGCTCAGAAGGGACAATGTTCCTAGAACACAGGCGAGATTCAAAGGAATTGAGCTCGCAGGGGAAGCGAAGGTCGAGGCCTTTGAAACTTCAAAAAATATTCCAAGGGGAAGGAATAAGTTCTAAAGCTCAGGAGGGAGCATAGATGTCATTAGATCAGCTGGAGAGGAAGAGATCTAGGTCATCAGATCTAGTGCAAAGAACCGATAGTCATCAGATCCGGAGGAAGGCACACAGATTTTAACCTCTGGGAGGTCGCAAAGGAGAGGAATCGTATGGACGGTGAAGACACTTCGTGGAGGAAGTGCCAAAGTTGTGAGAGTCGTTAGATCTTGCAGAGCAGTGAGGGGATTAAGGCCAAGTATCTTACGATACTCTGAAGATCAGAAAGGATAGCGACCAACAGATCTGGGTCAATGACAACCGTTGATCTCATTCAAGAAATCGCAAATTCGAGGTTCATGAGTTCAGAGGGCAGACCAAATTCTTGGTTCCACGAAGTCCCAAGTCACGAGGAGTAGGGAAGGAGATCCAAACCATTGTA
The DNA here is from genome assembly GCA_009831015.1 of Picea engelmannii. Classification (NCBI taxonomy): domain Eukaryota; kingdom Viridiplantae; phylum Streptophyta; class Pinopsida; order Pinales; family Pinaceae; genus Picea; species Picea engelmannii. The sequence goes on from ML802247.1 coordinate 392,818, forward strand.
TCTAAGCCACGAGAGAGCCGTTGGATCAGAACCTCCATGCAGTATCGTGTATCAGGGGTTCGGGGGTTGAAATAAATTATTTTTGACTGCGAGGTTGCGAAGTGCCGAGCGTCGAGGGCTTGTAGAACACGTGGCACATCCGTTAGGTGGGGACCGCATGATTGATAGGTGGCATAAAAATAAGCGCCCAGAGAAAGGGGAAGCGGGTGACAGGTGCTGGACACACGTCGCCTAGAAAGGAGTCAACTCATCATTGACTTTCATGTGTCGGGGATTTGCAAAGGAGGAGCATAAGGGATCAACACTCCAACTCGCGAAGTCATGAGTTATGAGTAGTGCTAGCACTTAGCCCTAGTTGGTGGTTATGTGTGGAAGGCACTAACAAGGAGGAGCCATACCCACATCACAATTTAGGTATCGACGTCTGGAGAAAGAAGAGTCGAGGGTCTTCGACTCACGAACTTGTGAGTTGCGAGAGGCACTTGCGCTAAGGTAAGGTCGTGGTCACATGGAAATGTGAGGCTCGCGCCTGACATCAAGTTGCATAGGGCAGGTTTTCGTGAAGGACCTGTGGATCAGATTCATTGGAGGTTCCAACAGGGAATCAAAGGAGCCGCTTCGGCTCGAGGAGAATTTAGAATGATCCTGTGCAGATCTTGTCCCGAGGGTCGGAGGTATGCGTTAGAGCTGAAGTGTTGGTTATAAGTTTGATAAAAGAAGCATGAAAGCTTTTACTGCTATCATATATTCAAGTAGTATAATTTTTAATGGTAGCCATGCAGGTATGAGTTTTTATCACTCTTTTTGCATAATTGTTGAAAGGAAATTTTGGTAAGAATTTCCTCAGCCAGAGATATGTTAAAAAAAATCACATGATTATATGATTGAATGCATACCACTGGATGTGGTAAAGGCTGTAGGCCTATATTAATTCAAATCTTTTTAGCTTATGAATGCACACATTGACATAGTAGAATGTCATGTTAGTTTGGTTATGGGGTAATAAACAAAGAATTAAAGATAAAAACTGGTTGTAGGAATAAATGCCAGTAAGCTAGTCATGTATGAGACCAGGACCTGGTTGAATATGACAAGGTATGGAGAATGTGGAAAAACATTGGCCATAATTCCAACTCATGGATGGTGAGATACATGACTAAGATAGAGAGAATTATGTAATTCAATGCAAGGTGCACTGAATAAGAATGCATTGAGAATTGCACTCATGCATAATGAGTGATAGAATTGTATACTAAATGCAATGGTTGAATATGTTTTGTAAGTACATGCATATATATTATTGTATGGAAATAATTATACTAATGGCTGAAATGTTTCTAACCCCTGAAGTTGAGAACATTTCAGGAATTGTTAAACATTGCAACAGGAAAGTTACAAGCCAGGTAGTCACAGGAATAGAGACTACATAGAATTTTATGTTCAGAAAATTGAAATATTGAACTTACTGTTGTTAATTATGAACATGCATATGCATAGAATGACAAGTCATTCCATTTGGTCAAGTTGTTTGGTAATTGTGATTGAATTTCCAGGTGCAGGAAATTCTAAGATTATTGCATAATATGTTGTACATGTTGAATTATGATGTACAAAAAATACTGACAATTTGTTGGCAGTATGCAAGATGAAGTCTTGCAGGAAAATTGTATGCAGTTTGATGCCTGTGGAAAATCATAAGGATGGTTGCATTCATAATGTGGCAACAACCAAGATGAATCATGAAATAGAATGTCATGTTTTGGGAATAAAAGTTGAATTTCCTTTCGAACTAATTGGAATTCCTAAATGAATTCCTTTATGCTCTCTTAGGATAACTTCATGTGGTTGATGCAGATGAGATGATGTTGATAAAAGTTAAATGTTGGCTACAAAGAGTATCTTGGGAAGATGCTGCTTGGAAACCTTAGAAGGCAGTTGGAACTCCTGGAGCCACGGTGCTCTAAGACTTCCGGTCTGGCCTATTTTTGAAGCTCAAGGAAAGGGAGGTGTAGCACCTATGGATTGTGCTTGTGAAGGTGTATACTCCCGGGTGGGACAGGCATGTAGGGAATGAGAGACTGTTGGTTGAAGTACTGTCGAGGTTTGAATGGTTGGAGTGCTGCTGAGGTCTGGTATCTTGGCCTAGACCATGTGGATAAGGATTGTGGACCATGGCTATCTTGGGAAGCCATTGCCCTGATGGAGTCATAGCCCTGCTCTGGGGTGGAAGGTCTTCTCACTCAAAAGATAAGTACAATTCTCTATTTATTGTATGTTGTGTATGTTGTATACAGTTTTAATGTTATTAAATTTGTTTGTATATACATATATATACATTGCATATATGCTTGCATTACCGCATCCATGACTGTACTTAAGATGCCTCATATTTCATTACTTAAGAAATATATATACCTAATGTTAATCATGTAATTGATTGGAATATGATTCAGGTGGAACCAGAAGGTGTCCTGCAAGTGCATCCTGTGCACATATTGGACAGGAAAATAAAACTTCTCTGGAATCGAGCTATTGAGTTTGTAAAGGTCCAATGGACCTGGTACGGTCCTGAGGATGTGACATGGGAGCATGAGGACGCTATACGGGCATAATACCCGCATATTTTTGAATATTTTGGAAATCTTGTTGATGTTGTGTGAAAGTTTCACTGAGGACAGTGCAAAAATAAGGGAGGGGGATTGTAATGTCCTCAAGGCCGAGCCCTGTTGTAAATCATGTTTATGAAATGAAATGTAATTATGTTTTATAGGCTGGTGAGCCAAGTTAATATAAGTTGGTGGGCTTATGTGATTATTAGGCTAGAGAGCCTAAGTGTTGAAGGCCAAGAGCCTGATTTTGTACATGTATCTATGCAGAACATTAATAAAATTATAAACACTGTTGTGTGCAAACCGACCACGATGAATGAGTGATGGGGGATTAAGATTCCACAGAGTGGGCAAGGGATTAGGGGCTGGAAGGTGGGAAGAGGGGCTAAGTGTTGAGCCTAGGGGCTTAAGTCCTTGGGAATAATATTTTAATATTATTCCAAAAGACATGTGAATAATATGTTTTATCCTAATTTCTTTTGGAAGCACAAGCAACTTCCAAGTGGAAGGAACACATGCTAAAAGAATGCATGCAGTTGCATGGGTGACAAGTGTCAACCTAGACGCATGCAAATAAAATGGCTGAGATGAGCCGTGTTGGGGGTTCCTCCTCCATTCCACCGTCGACCGTTTGAATGTGAGTCCCATCTGACCTATGCAAGATACCCTCGTGCAATTTTGAAACCGGGGAAAAGGTCTGTGTTGATTCCTGGGAAAGACGGTACACCCTCTGTTCCGAACCGTCGAGCCTGTGTCTACCCCTGCGTGGATTGCTGGTCACGCGTACCTAAGAAAACCATAACCATGAGTCTATTCTATGATTGTTGAGTTGTTTGGGTTGAAGTATTTGACTGTCCCCTGTTTGGGAAGACCGTGACTGTATACCCAGTTGACTGTTGTGGCCACGCAGTGCTGGACTGTGCGTGGCTTGTTGACCAGTGTAAGTTCATGATGAGCCTGTGTGTAACCTCTCTCCAGGTGAGCGAGGTGATTTTTATTGAAGAGGTAGGTTTTACTATATCTCTCTCCATGTGAGAGAGTGCATGGAGGAAGGAGAGAGCTCCTGGAAGGAACCCTGTAGCTGCCACAGAGCTCAGAGATTTCCAGTCCAGCCTGTTGCTGAAGCCCAAGGCAAGGGAGGTTAGCAGCCAAAGGACTGTCTAGGTAATAGAGAAGCTGTATACTCCTGGGGTGGGATAGGCATGTGGGGAAGGAGAGTTTGTGGGCAGTGGGTATAAGTGGTTCCTGGGAGAGAATCCTCCCTCTTTTACGTGTATTCTTCCAGAGAGAGTTTGTTGGGAAGTGGTTTTCTCCCAGAGAGAGTCCAACACCAGCTACAGAGCTCTGAGACTTCCTGATCCGGCCTATTTCCGAGACCAAAGAGTGAGGTGAAGCATCGATGGACTGTGCTTGTGAAGGTGTATACTCACAGGCAGAGCAAGCATGTGGGGAATGAGAGTCTGTGAGTAGTTGGTGTAATAAGTCATCCTTTGAAGAATCCTTCCAGTTGTTTTGTGTTGTTTTCCCTATAACCTTAGCCTAGCCTAGGATTCCTTGTCTTGGGGTGGAGCTTAGTCCCATCTCGGGGGTGACCCACTGTTGAGCTTAATGAGCAGCATGGTATAAGGTTGGGAGGTTCATGGAAGGCCTGCACGTGGTTGGTGGAATTACCACAGTTTCAAAGATAAGTATCAACTTATGTTAAATGTTATGTTTTGCATGCCTGTGATGCTTATATTTTATCATGTATTCTGTTGTGCAGATGAATTATTGTTAATGCCAGGGAATATTTGTGTTAGCAGTAGTTCTTATGCTTACTGTGATTCAAATGTGTTTCATTTGATTTAAATTCATGTTATCAATCAAGTATGAGAATGATGTTGTTCCGCACAGTAGCATCTTCCCGGCCAGTGGGTTGGATGACGACCGGGGGAGCGTTACAGAATGGTATCAGAGCGTTATAGTATGAAAGAGTGTTACAAAAACCCTTCGTAAGGGAAACATCCATGGGGCAATGATTATCAATTTTCTTATTGTTCAAGGGAGAATTAAAACATCCAAAATCATATTACAACCATCTCTCACACACATGCATCTCACACTTTGCGTCTGCGGGCTTACATAGATAGTAGCATCTCTCCAACAGTTACATTTAATGTGCACCTAACAAATTCTATTTTTGGCTAATTTGATCAACTGAATCTAGAATAATAGGAGCTAGGAAATCATCCCATATCCTATCCGTGGGAAATTGGTTGGAACCGTTTCAACAATATCCACCTTGAAAATAATTTACCTAATATATCATTCCCAAATTTATTCATCACTTTTCTTGCAAGCCAAGAGAATCCATGCACCATCATAGCTTCTCTAACAGTACTGGTTTTGTGAGCATGTCTGCACAATTTTCTTGTGTATGGACCTTTTCGAGAGCCACTTCATATTCATCAATAATTTGTCTTACAAAATGGTATTTGTTTAGATTTTTCTTTGTCTTACGGTGATAAGATGGAATTTTATCCAAATGAATAGCACTTTGACTATCACAAAATAGTTCCACTTTGTCTTGCATCCTTCCAAACTCACCCCACAAACCTTTTAACCAAATTTCCTCCTTGAAAGCATGTGAAGCAAGTATATATCCTGCCTCCATAGTGAATAAAGAAACAATGTTTTGAAGCTTTCACATCGAACTAACAGGTGATACAATAATTACTTGTGCCCCTAAGATATTGAAGCACCCATTTCATTGTTTCCCAATGATCTTTACCTGTATTTTCCATGTATCCACTGACAACACCAATTGCATTTGAAATATGTGGTCTAGTACTTGCCATCGCATACATGAAACTTCCTACTTCATTAACATATGGTAAGTGAGACACATATTCCTTTTCTTCATCATTACTAGGACATAAACTTGAAGAAAATTTGAAATTGGAAGGAAAAGGGATTTTTATTGGTTTCACATTATTCATACAGAACCTCATAAGTATTTTCTCCACATACTTCTATTGTGATAACCACAACTTACCATATTTCATGTCTCTAGGTATCTCCATGCCGAAGATTTGTTTTGTTGCTCCTTTATCCTTCATGTCAAAATTCCTAGCCAAATGAGCCTTCAACCTGTTGATCTCATCCATGCTTTTGCTTGCTACAAGCATATCATCAACATAAAAGACCAAAATAATAGATATGCCATTTTCCAAATTTTTAAAGTAAACACAATGGTCATACTCACTTCTTGTAAAATTATGGCTCACCATGAAGGAATCAAAATTCTTGTATCATTGCCTGGGAGACTGCCTCGGGCCATACAATGAATTCTTGAATTTGAAAACAATATTTTTATTGCGACCATGAAAAAACTCTTTTGGTTGTTCCATATATATTTCCTCATACAAATCTCCATGATTTTTTTTTTAACATCTAGCTTCTCTAAATCAAGATCAAGTAAAACAACTAGTGCTAACACAACACAAATTAAAACAAGATTAACAACTGGTGAAAACATTTCATGGAAATCAATACCTTCCTTATCTAAATACCATTTTTCTACCGGTCTTGTTTTGTACTTTTCAACTTTATCATCAACACCTTTCTTCAATTTGTAAACCCACTTACATTCGACAACCTTCTTGTCCTTCAAGAGTTCTACCAAGTCTCTAAGGAATCCATTTATTATTTCATTTCTACTTTCCATTTATCACTATCATATACCTCTATTGCTTTGTGATAACAACTAGGTTCTCCATCATTAGAAATCAAAGCAACAAATGTAGCATAATAATCATACCTCTTAGGAAAATTTTTGACCCGTGTAGATCTTCGTAGAGATTGTTTGTAGTATTCCAGATATAAAATAGTATGTAGAAGATAAATAATTAGCTAGAAATGAAAGAGAAACAATGATATAACTATAACAATACCACAATAATACTATAATAACACCATAAAGAGAAATTTGATTACTAAGAGAAATTTCCACTTGCCTCTTCAAGGGGGAAACCTCCAGTAGAGAAAATATCTATTACAATAATATCCAAGTCAAGATTTATCATACCCTCTACTTCTATTTGTACTAAATATATCTATCCAAAAGAACAATCTAGAGGAAGATCCTTCTAGAAGAGGAAGCTTCTATTAGGTCTTCTTACATTTGACTTATTCTTCCTTATTGCTAGGCCTTATTAATATTGCCCTTTATTACATGGAATTATATTATTCTACTTACGTGAGGGGTTAGGGAGGTTAGGTCCCTATTATGCCCTCCCCCTTGAAGAACAACCTTGTCCTCGAGGCTTTAGATGAGGGAATTGTTGTAGAATGGTGGTTGGCTCCCAGGTGGCATCTTATGGAGATGTGTCTTTCCATTGAAATAAAACTTCCTGGATGGTTCGCTGATGGAGACGATGCTGTCACTGAGCCAAGACTGCTTGTGGCTGCAACCACATGGAGCCTTCTTCATCCAACTTAGGAATACTAGTTTGAGTTTGGAAATTATTTCCAATCACCTTATTTAAGCAGGAAACATGAAAAATAGGATCAATCTTTGACTAACTAGGTAGAGATAACTGATAGGACACCAAGCACACATGCTCAAGCACTTGATAAGGACCATAAAATTTGGGTGCAAGTTTTTAACAGTGGTGAGTTTTGAGGGAAGTCTTCTTATAAGGTTGTATTCAAAGAAATACATGGTCCCCTTCAAAAAATGGTGTTCAGAATTACCTTGATCTGCTTCTTTCTTCGTGAGATTATGAGCCATGATGAAATTGTCTTTGAGGGCATGAAGAATAGCCTCCTGTACTGTAATATTTGTGTCAACCTCCTGAAACTTCAAGAACCATGGAATATAGGAGAGAACGGATGAGGGATTTTGGCCATATAATGATTCAAAAGGAGTCATGTGAGTAGTTGTATGATAAGATGTGTTGTACCACTATTCAGCTAGGGGTAACCATTGAACCCATTGATTTTACGCTCATATGAAAAGCACCTCAAATATGTTTCCAAACACTCGTTGAAAACTTCCATCTGGCCATCCATATAGGGGTGATAGGCAGTGTTGAGATACAATTGGGTGCCCTGTAGCTTGAACAACTCTTGCCAAAAATTGATGGTGAAAGTGGGGTCTCTGTCAGAGACAATAGAATTAGGCATGCCATGAAGCTTGAAGATATTATCCATGAAGAGTTGATCTATTGTGGTGACTGTGAATGGGTGTTGAAGAGCAAAAAAATGAGCATATTTGGAGAGACGATCGATGACCACCATCATGACTGACTTATTTCCCAATTTAGGTAATCCTACAATCAAGTCCATAGAAATATCTCACCAAATAGTAGAGGGAAATTGAAGTGGTTGGAGTGTGCCCATATATTTGACCATTTCTCCCTTGTTGTATTGATAGACCTCACATTCAGCCACAAAGGTGTCGACATCCTATTTCATACCCTCCCCCCAAAAAAAATGTTTAACCCTTTAATAGGTTTTGGTAAATATGGAATGCCCTGCAATGGGTGAGGCTTGAAGTTCATAAATCATTGTGGATTTAAGTTGGGATTTCTTTCATAAATAAAAAAAGGCCTTTGTAGAGAAGCTCTTCATTATGCCAAGAGTACCTTGTAGAAACTAAATAATTGTTTTGCAATTGGTGGAGCAGGCTAGAAATTTTGGGGTCTTGCAACCATTCCTGACGAACAACTTGGAGCCAATCTGGTACAATGAAGGAGAGGGAGAAAAGGGACCCATGTTCTTCTTATTTTCGGGAAAGAGCATCAACCACTACATTTTCCTTTCCCTTCTTTTAAATGATCTCATAATCATATCCAAATATATTGGACACCCATTGTTTTTGCGCCAGGGATGAAATTCATTGTTTCAGGAAATACTTGAGACTCTGATGATTATTTTTTATTTGGAATCGTTGACCTAATAAGTAAGGGAGAAAAAGATCCACGGCATGAAGAATAGATAACATTTCCTTTTCATAAATGGATTGGAACAAATGTCTCTCTGAAATTTGTTTGCTAGTGAAGGCCAAGGGCCTGCCATCTTGCATGAGAATGACTCCAATTCCTTTCCTGGAAGCATCACATTCCAATACGAATGTCTTTGTGAATTCTGGGAGTGCTAAGACAGGGGTTGATCATATAACATCTTAAGGATTGGAAGGCATCATCCACAATTGAAGTCCAATTGAAAGCATTCTTTTTAATGAGGGAAGTGAGAGGAGCTACAATCTTTCCATAATTCCGAACAAACTTCCTATAGTAACCCGTTAAACCTAGAAAACCACGCAAGCTCTTAAGAGTTTTAAGGCGAGGCCAATCTTGCATAGCTTCAATTTTCTTAGGATCCACTCGGACACCATCCTTTCCAACAATATGAACCAGGTATTCCACTTATGAGGAACCAAAGGAACATTTAGATTGTTTGAAGAAAAGTTGGTGCTTAGAGAGGATATGGAGAACTGTATTCACATGGGAGAGATGAGATGACCAAGTTTTACTATAGATGAGAATATGATCAAAGAAAACTAAGATAAAATGACGGAGAAAAGGACAAAAGACATGATTCATAAGACTTTGGAAAGTGGAAGGAGAATTAAACAATACAAAGGGCATTACTAAGAATTCATAATGACCCTCATGAGTGAGAAATGTCATCTTGGGAATGTCTTTGTATTTCATGCGGATCTTGTGGTAGCCAGAACATAGATCCAATTTGGTGAAGTATTAAGCACCACTCAATTCATCCAAGAGGTCATCAATGACAGAAATGGGGAATTTGTCTTTGATTGTGAGTTTGTTGAGGGATAGAAAATCAATACACATGTGCCAAGTACCTTCTTTCTTGAATACCATGACCACAAGGGAAGAATAGGGGATAGTACTGGGACGGATAACACTTGCTTCAAGTAATTCATGGAATTTTTTCTCAATTTCATTCTTCTAGGAAAAGGGATGACGATAAGGTCGAACATTAAGAGGAATACTTCTTGGGATAAGAGGGATGGAATGATCATGGACGCCACGGGAAGGGGGAAATTGTTTGGGGGTGGTAAAAAAAACTTGGTGGAGGGAGAGGATAGATTGGTAGTCGGGATGCACAGAAGGTGTCTCAACAAGATGAATGGAGTGGAGTTGGGTGATAATTCCCGAGTGACCTTTTTTTAGGATATTTTCCATGCGATGGGAACTGATGATATCAAGGGAGTCAACTGTGATTCCTTGGAACTTATATTGTTGTCCCTCCTCTTGGAATTGCATGGTTAATTCATTAAAATCCATGAGAATGTGGCCGAGAGTGTGTAACCATTTGGCACTAAGAACAATTTCAAAACCACCCATGTCTCTAGAAAACATATGGGATTTCAGGTGATACTGACCAATTTGGAGTCACAAATTTTCACATCGTCCCCCACATATCATGGAACCACCATTGTAAATCATGATTTGAAAATTATTGACTGCACGGAAGTAACAATTGACTTCTTGGGCAATGGGGTGATGAATAAAGTTATGGGTGATACCACTATCCACAAGGATGATGACTTTCCTATGTTTGATGTAACCAATTAATTTGAGAGACTGGGGAGAAGAGAATCAAGTGAGGGAATTAAGTGAAATCACTGGTTCAACTTCTGGTCAGTCAGAGAGTGGGGTGAGGTCATATGGTGGTGGTAGTTCCTCCACAGGTGGAACAACAACATCTTCTTCAAAAATATCCTCAGTCACAACCACAAAAACATTTTGTTCCTTACAACTGTTCCTGAGAAAATATTGGTCATCACAATTATAACAAAGACCCTTGAGTTGACGTTTAGCCATTTCAGCCCTAATTAATTTCTAGATATTGAGGGGATTTGTAGAAGGGGGAAAATGGGTGGGTTTAGGGTGAGGAAGAAAGGAGGGTTTATGGGTCTGGAAGGACATAATCTATTGGTATTCCTTGGATCGTTGAGTAGCTTCCAACCAAGTATGGGGGTATTCCATGAGAACATGGGTACATATTTCATCTTTGAGGCCACTAATAAATAATTCCCTAAAGAAATCATCTGACATGCCCTCTGTTCTTAAATCCTAGTGTAAAATGCGGAAATAAAGTCTTCCACTATCCCAGACTGCATTAACTTGGTCAAATGTCCTAAATGGTGGGTGTCAGAGTCAAAGCGGTCATAAAGTTCAGCCATAAACTATGTCCAAGCAAGATACCCTTGGCATGCCTTTTTTATCCATTTCCCCCATTTCCATCGTTCCGGACCCAGATGTAGGACACCATAACGAATCTTGGCTAGGTCATCAGTAATGCCATGCAAAGAGAAATAATGTTCTATTTGGGTGACCCAGCCTGTAGGATCTGATCCATCAAATTTTTTCACCTCTATTCTAGGAGGGCAGAGGTCTCGGGAAAAGTGGGTAGTATGAGGGCCCTAGTAATGGGAAGAGTCATGGTCATCTTAATAAAATGGTTGTTCAGAGGAGGAAGGGTTATGGGAAGGACCTAGGAAGTGTTCTTTGAGTTATTTGAGGTAGGAACATCGTTCCTTGAGGTCTTTGATGTGGGAACATTGTTCCTTGAGGTATTTGATATGGGAACATTCATCCTTGAGGATCTCAATTGTTGAATTGATGGAGATAATGTTGGAACTAAGTGGTTTGATGGTTTCCTTGTTCTGATGGTTCTCAGAAATCAAGGTAGAGAGGTATTGGGCTTGTGTGGTAGTCATTTGGACAAAGGAGCTGACCAATGGTATAAGGGAAACAAAAGGGGTCTAGAGGGGTGGGTGGGACCACGGAGAAAAAACAATGTTAAATGATAGGTATTGTTATCACTCCAAGAAATCACTCCCTGACTGTAGAAGGGTGTAAGCTTGGTAACTTTAAAATATCAATAAACTGTGGAGAAAAAGGTTCAACTCGGATGACATTATAAACTCACATCCATTTAGAAAGACATGGGTCATTTGAAAGACCAAGGCTTTCAAGTATGCTTCTCAGAGGGTTTTAATCAATGTGTGAAAACATAGAGAAGACTCATTACGATAGAAAGAAATGCCTACACAAAAGCATATGTGAATGGCCAATAATAATAGGTAAGATACTCCTTCATACCAGCAGAAACATATATAATATTTGTATATAGTAGATGGCCAGACATAATAAGTAAATACTTGCAACTTAAGCTTATGAGTGCACTAATAGGATGAAAAATATCTGGCACTAAGACAAACATAAGAAGCAATGTATATAAGTCTAATATACCAACGAAGAGATGGGATGACAGCCTTCTGTCATTGAGTATACATAAACTTGGAAAGAAAGGAGATGAAAACTGAACAAATAAAGTGAAAGAAGGTCGATGTCAAGATATATTCATGGACATCTCCACGGATGAAATGTACAAGTCTTCAAGAATAGAACCACAGTCCTCGGACTATTTTTTCTCCCCCCTTTGGTGTATCAAAGGTCTCAGGATTTATAGCCTTTACATCACAATTTCAAGATCCTATAAAAATGGATCTGAAAATAACTAAAACTAAGCATACTCAAATACAATCTTAGGAAACAAGATTCAAAGTTATCATCATAATTTAAATATGATAGTCTTCTGTATTATTTGGCAGTTTGCAGGTGAATATCATGGAACTCGAGATCTCTGTTTGACAACTGGGTGATTTCTGTCAAGAATAGAAATTCCATTTGGCTTCATTCTTTCTCCATATGTATTCAAATATTGAATAGGAAACTGATCTGGCTTCTAATAATTAATATCTTTGATTTGAAATCATTCCCACGGAATCTGGAAAAATAAAATCGCGATCTGGGTAGAAAGAAGGTAATTCTGGACTCTTCTGCACTTTCGGCAACTAATTAGTCGTGTATTTTTCATTTTAGTCGTCGAAAGTCAGAGCTTTTCGGTGACTCATTACACTATAAATTTCACATTTAGCCACCGAAAGATAAAATTAACTTTTGGCCTATTTTTAGAGGTGAAATCCTCATTTTATTGAATTGATATGAATTTGAGCCTTTCTCAAAACCTCTAAAACTTTAAGATTTAGAAATAACTCTTCTACCTAATGATCCTCTTATCATATGATTTGGAAATCATTAGAAATTTATTTTTGATTGCTAACATTTGGCTCCAACTGGGATGGAGACCTCCCTGCGAGGTTTCTAAGAACCACAGATCTAATGTCTTTCCAAATAAATAAAATCTGAATTTAATGTCTAGTGTTCCATTGGGCATGGAGTCAGTATTCCATTGGGCATGGAGTCAACCATTCACCTTTGTCTGAAAATATTTCATGACCTGTATAGATGATCTTTGTATATCTTCAAGACTTCCTTTATTCACACAAAGTAACTATTACATCTGTTGCAAAATGAAAGAAAAGAAATGCTTGGGCAGTAAACTTATTTCTTACCTACTCTACTCTAACCAATTCTGTAATTTGGTTAGGTAAAGGAAAATTTCCATAGCAGCCATCCAAGTAATTTTAATACTAAAATGATTTCATCATCCTCACTGATCAATATTTGATGTTTGAAATGCAACAACAGTGATAAAAAATCATTCACAAAACCAAAATCATCTGGACATACTGATAAGTTTAACAAATCTGAAGTCTTCATGTTCTCTTAAATGTATGATTCTATAAAGGCTGCCACTGGATCTTTGAAACTGATATAAAAAATCTACTGGTCTTCAGGAAAACATTCCACCTGTATCACTGCTTCTTTTCCAAAAGATTGATAACCTTCTTCTTCTTTTATGATTACCTTGCGATCATCAAAGAATTTGTCCTCTTCTTCAGAATAGTGTTCAGAGAATGATGATAGAGCAGTATTTGAATAACAAAGGTTTTGATCAACTATAAAAATGTAATTTTCTATACAATCATGAGTTATCATAGGCTTAACTAGATTTGTAAACTGAACATAAACATTTAATGGATACATGTCTCTGGAAGACTTTGCAAATGTTGAAGGATTTGATTCACAATCTGAAATAATTTTAGCTGCTTGTTGTTGTTCTGAAACTGCCTCATAATCATTACCTTTTTTCTCAGATTCTGAACTATACTGACATTCTGTTGGCTCAAATTTATGCAGATTTTCAAAACTAGTCTTCTCTCGGATCCTCCTGGAAACATGAATATTTTATTCCACCTCTAGAGCATCTTCAAACAAAATGCTTAATGACGAAGATTTCCTTTCTAGCAGAAGAAGGGAAAGTTTTGACTGCAGTCCCATCACATAATATATCATGGCAGATGTATCTGTAGGCATGATATCCAAAGTCATGTCATGATAGCTGTTGTAAAACCTTTGATTGAAGACAGGAAAAGCTTCACCCTGCTCTCTCTTCAAATCATAAAAATCAGCAAGATATGAATCTAGTGATTTATGTTCGCCCCAATGTTTCATAAAAACATCAGTGAATTCTATCCAAGAGCCAATGGAGTCAGTTCTTAAACTCTTGAACCATATAGTAGCATCTCTAATCAATGACTTAGAGAAAAATCTCATGATAACATCCCCATAAACAATTTGAAAACGGTCAATAAAATATTCAAAAGATTCCAAGTGCCTCTTAGCTGAAGCTTGATTCTCTCCAGAAAACCAAAGAAGATATTTATAACAGTCAAGAGGATAAGGATGAAGATGAGAGGGAAGCTTTAACGGCTTAAACATATTCATCTTGATTTTGATTTGAAAGGTCATGGGTTGATCATGAGGGATAGCAATTTGCTGACAAGGTTCAAAGGTTATGGAAACAAGTGTTGATCTATGTATAGGTTTTGAATCAATTTTGATTTCTTCAAGGTTACATGGCTGATCAGATTCAGAAGGAATTTGAATACATAGGTCATTTTTATAAATAAAATGAGGCACAAAAAATGATTTAACTTGTACAATACAAGCAGACTGCAAATCTTCTTCTAAAGATGGATTTATAAAAGATGGTTGATAATCTTCAGAATATACAAAACAGAGGATAATTCTTTTAACTTATGAAGGGAAAAGTATAAAGGAGATGATAAAGAATAACAACAGTTCATAAAGTAAACTAATGAATTGGTACCTAGATTTTGAAGTCAGCCTCTTCATCTTCTATCAGTCGGATTCTCCCCAGTGGAGTCTTTAATGTGGAGTCGTCAGGCAGATGATTACATTCAAGTTTTATGTATGTCTCTTGTCTGCCATCAAGAATCAAATCTTTGTCATTCTCCCAGGGAAACTTTTCTTTCACTTTTGTTCCCCGGCAATGACGCCATTTTGTTATCACTCCAAGAAATCACTCCCTGACTGTAGAAGGGTGTAAGATTGGTAACTTTAAAATATCAATAAACTGTGGAGAAAAAGGATCAACTCAGATGACATTATAAACTCACATCCATTTAGAAAGACATGGGTCATTTGAAATACCAAGGATTTCAACTATGCTTCTCAGAAGGTTTTAATCAATGTGTGAAAACATGGAGAAGACTCATTATGATAGCAAGAAATACCTACAAAAAATTATATGTGAATGGCCAATAATGATAGGTAAGATACTCCTTCATACTAGCAGAAACATATATAAGATTTGTATATAGTAGATGGCCAGACATAATAAGTAAATACTTGCAGCTTAAGATTATGAGTGCACTAATAAGATGACAACTATCTAGCACTAAGACAAACATAAGAAGCAATGTATATAAGTCTAATATACCAACAAAGAGATGGGATGACAACCTTCTATCATTGAGTATACATAAACTTGGAAAGAAAGGAGATGAAAACTGAACAAACAAAGTTAAAGAAGGTCGATGTCAAGATATATTCATGGACATATCCAAAGGATGAAATGTACAAGTCTTCAAGAATAGAACCACAGTCCTCAGACTATTTTTTCTCCCCCTTTGTTGTATCAAAGGTCTCAGGCTTTATAGAATTTACATCACAATTTCAAGATCCTATAAAAATGGATCTGAAAATAACTAAAACTGAGCATAATCAAATACAATCTTAGGAAACAAGATTCAAAGTTATCATCATAATTCGAATCTGATAGTCTTCTGTATTATTTAGCAGTTTGCAGGTGAAGATCATGGAACTCGAGATCTTTGTTTGACAACTGGGCGATTTCTGTCAAGAATAGAAATGCCCTTTGGCTTCATTCTTTCGCCATATGTCTTCAAAGATTGAATAGGAAGATGATCTGGCTTCTGATAATTATTATATTTGATTTGAAATCATTCACACGGAATATGGAAACACAAAATCATGATCTGGGCAGAAAGAAGGTAATTCTGGACTCTTCTGTACTTTCGGTGGCTCATTAGTCGTGTATTTTTCCTTTTAGCCGCTGAAAGTCAAATCTTTTTGATGGCTCATTACACTGTAAATTTCACATTAAGTTGTCGAAAGCTAAAATTAACTTTTTGCCTATTTTTAGACGTGAAATCCTCATTTTATTGAATTGATATGAATTTGAGCCTTTCTCAAAACCTCTAAAACTTTAAGATTTAGAAATAACTCTTCTACCTAATGATCCTCTTATCATGTGATTTGGAAATCATTAGAAAGTTATTTTTTATTGCTAATAGGTACCATTGCGATCAGGGTGAAAAGGGGGATCCAAAGGGATAAGAGCCAAATAATGGTGTTAGAGACAGGTTGGGTCCACAAAACAATTTGGGTTAAAAATGATAGGTATCATTGGAATCAGGGTGAAGAGAGGAACCCAGTGGGATAGGTCTCAAATAAGTGTGTTGGCGGGACCACTATAATCATTTTTTTTTTACTCCTGCAGAGTTATACTCCAGCCTAAAGAATATTACAGTGACAAAATTATTAAATCCTTAGTAGGAAGAAATGTGTAGTAATTTCGCAACCCGAATGCAGAAGACACAGTTGTGTGGAAATAGAGCTTGTTTGTTCTGTTCTTGTTTCCGTCCCAAGGGTTCTACAGACAAGGGTTTTCCCTGTGTTATATCTCTCTGATATATGTGCGAGGTCCAACAATAGTACTTGGCCAAATATCTTAGGGAACCAACTAAGGAGGCTAGATTGTGCCCTTAGTCGTACTACAAGACTACCTAGGTACTACAGAGTATCTTCCCGAGTGTTGTTCTTGGTGACACTATAGCAATCAGGTGGCCAATCGGTTTATCTATGGAGGGCTTCAGGAGATCTAGGTTGATCCGTATAAAGGTGTTGTTTGATGCTCTACCACTCGAAGGGGTACCAACATGGGTTATAAGGGTGGCCAACAGATGTACGCTTAAGTACCACTTGTATTTCCCGCGTGTATGAATCCCCAACTGCGGGTTTATGTGTGTAAGGACAGGTCTTTGTAGGTTTAATATGTCAAAATACGTCTCTACCCTAAAAAAAAATTAACCCACAAGTTTCTCCCAAGGAAGGTGCTATGATACCACTTGTAGTATTCCAGATATAAAATAGTATGTGGAACATAAATAATTAGCTAGAAATGGTAGAGAAACAATGATATAACCATAATAATACCACAATAATACCAGAATAACACCAAAAAGAGCACTTTGATTACTGAGAGAAATGTTCGCTTGCCTCTTCAAGGGGGAAACCTCCAGCAAAGTAGATCTCTATTACAATAATATCCAAGAAAATATTTCTCATACCCTCTATTTCTATTTATACTAAATCTATCTATCCAAAAGAACAATCTAGAGGAAGAACCTTCTAGACGCAGAATATTTTATTAGGTCTTCTTACATTTGACTTATTCTTCCTTATTGCTAGGCCTTATTAATATTGGCCTTTATTACATGGAATTATATTATTCTACCTACATGAGGGGTTAGGGAGGTGAGGTCCCTAAAATTGTTGAGGCATTTCCTCAATTTCCTGGAAATTTTTTGTATCATCATCTTCTTCTGTAAGAGCTTCGTCATGAAAATCTTCATGCTCCTATCCTATAGAGGATCAAGTCTCCAACTGAATTTCTTGAGTTTTTGGTACTTATGCATGTTTCATTTCAACATCTACATCTGTTTTTATGAGTGACAATTCATGAAATACAACATCTTTGTTAATGATGATTTTGTGGGTAGTAGGATCCCACAATCTATATCCATTACTTCCATCACCATACCCAACAAACATAAACCTTTTTTATTTTGGATCTAAAATAGAATGTTTATTCTTAGGGATAAGTGCATAAGTTTCACAGCCAAAGATTTTAAGATTTGAATAGTCACAAGGGTGACCTGTCCATACTTCTTTTGGAATCTTACAGTCTATTGCAGTTTATGGTGATTGATTTACCAAATAAAATGTTGTAAACACTATTTTTTCCCACAATTCCTGTTGCAACTTGGAATTACTGAGCATGCTCCTTGCTCTCTCTAGAAGATTCATATTCATGCATTCAACAACACCGTTTTGTTGAGGAGTATAAACTGTGGTTTTATGTCTTTCGATCCCAGCTTCCTTGCAATAATTTTTGAATTCCTTAGAAGTAAAATCACCTCCATTATTTGTTCTAAAACACTTGATTGACCTTCCATGATTTTTTCAACCAAAGCTCTAAATTTCTTAAAAGCATTAAACACATCAGTTTTTCTTTTAAGTAAATAGATCCACACCTTTCTAGAATAATCATCTATTTAAATGTTACAAAATATGACAACCTTCCAAAATAAACTTTAGGATATGGTCCCCAAACATATTAATGGATATAATCAAGGGTATCTTTACTAATATGTCTTCATGTTTTAAATTTCTTTCTAGACTGTTTTCCATAAATACAATGCTTGTAGAAATTCCAATTCAGAGATTTTAAGCTTGGAAGTAACTTACGGTCTACTAGTACCTTAAGCTCTTTCTCACTCATATGGCCCAAACGTTGATGCCATAAATGAGTAGAGTCACTAGCACCTTTGGATACTATCGTTGCT
>ML802247.1:433846-443956 GCA_009831015.1 Picea engelmannii
ATGAGAACAAGTTGTAGAGGACTGAAGCCATTGTTGATGGCTGTAGAAAGTTGCTGGTATAATCCATCCATAGATTAATGCATGTATTCTTGAGAGGCATTGCATGAATCAAAATTGATCACGGTTGCAAGTTGTGAGAGTCCCAACATGTAAATTCTTTCCCAGAATCACTGGAGCCCTTGAAGGAGATGAACAACCTAAGGGACTACATGGAAGAGAATGGTGTCCATGCTCTTGGGTTGTGCATGATTGAAAGAAGAGGGTAGTTGTACTTTGAGTTGTTTTGTGTGTTGAGAAACCTGTGAAAGCTTGAATGTTGACTAGTTTGGGAAGCCAGTGTTGCCCTAGAACCCATACTTATGGATTTATAGCCCTGGCTCAAGGCTGACCTACTATTGAGACTTGGAATAACAATGTTTATGGTTTGGTGGAACATCCTTGGTCTACATCCAGTTGGCGATTTCTATCTTTAAGATAAGTGCTTTCTTTGTTATATGGTTTCTTTGTTTATATGTGTAATTCCATTGTGTATTGATTATCATTTCTAAGATTTTCATATACAATGTATTTTCTTGCTATATATGGTTGTGTGTGGCATGATAAACCTTCTTTAATGTTTCAGATTGAATCTTGTTAAATGTGTGTTTTTCTATCTTATCTCATGGATGTGTTCTTGAATTAATTTTATTATCAAAGATAAATCTCAATATTGGAGAGGAGTCTTGTTACTTTCGTGATCCATCATGTTGGTGGTCAGATGCTTAATGGTCATTAAACATATTCAAGATATTAGTAAAGTCCCAATATTAGGAATTGATTAACTATGATAGAGGTTGATCATTGGTGTGGCATGACCCATCCAAGGGTTGGGCATGTTATAATATTGTAATAGAACCATATTGATCAAGAGTTCCAAGAATTTTTAGTCTATCATAACAGACAGTAAGACTAAAAGAAATTTTAGGGTCCTGTGGCTTACCTGCATGCCATATTGGGATGGGGATATGACAATGTGGTATGGGAGAATTCTTGGAGTAGCGTGACCTAGTTTGGTGGTTGGGGATGTGACATGGGGGTAATTAGTCACATGAAACTAGATAATGAGTGAGGACTGAATGGATTCTCAACACACTTGTATCAAAAGTGTTGGCCAATCATAAAAAAATATCTAATAAAAATGGTTTAGTACATCCAAAATTCAGCAAAAATTGGAGGAAATACCAACTCCACTTCCTTTCGCTCATTTCCAAAGACCAAAATTCCACATCCTTTTCCAATTTATTCCCAATCTCCCTATGCAATGTCTCCTATAAAATCATCTCCAAGATCATAGAATAATTCCTTAAACCCCTTTTCCCCCTTCTTATATCCCCTAATAAAGGAGGCTTTGTATAAAAAAGACAAATGGTGGAAAATATCCTTCTGGTTCAAGAACTAATCCTCTCAATTATATTCATAGGAGATTAAGGAATGACCATAAAAATTTGTATGGACAATTCCTTTGACTGAGTAAGACACAACTTCTTAATGGAAGTCCTCACTATATTTGGTTTCAATGATTTTTTTCTCCCTTGGATGGCCGCCTACTTCCACTATCCTTGGATGGCCCCACTAGTAAATGGTAGACCAACTCCCTTCTTTAAATTTGCACATGGTCTTCGTCGGGGCTTCCCCCTCTCCCCTATTTTATATATCCTTATGGATGAAGCTTTAAGAAGAAGACTAAATAAAGAGATACTAAAAAAACTATCCCAGACATCAAAATCACCCATGGGGTAACGAGAATTAATAATTCTCAGTTTTCTAATGATACTATCCTTCTTGGGGGGATTCCTCAATCATAGCTAAAAGATTCAAAAAATATATGTATTATTACACAACATCTTCTGGTGGCCTTATAAACATTACCAAAATCCAAATTTATGCTTGGAACACCTTAGCCAGAATCTTAAGAAGAATAACCAGCATTATGTACTTCCCTCTACCTGAAGATTGGAAATATTTTAAATATTTGGTATTCCCCATATGCCTCAAAGCCATTCCATCCTCTTCCAGGTGGAACCCAATTTTACACAAGATGAAAGAAAAATTCCATCAGTGCGGCTCATATTGGTTAAACCTAGTAGGGAGAGTAATCCTTGTAAAATCCATCCTTTCAACTTTTCCTATTTTCCTCTCTTCTAGCACTAGACCAGATTAAATATTCCATTTCCAAAGAATTCAGACAATTTATATAGAAATGAGGATTCTCCAACTCTAAGTGATTTCATTTAGTAAATTGGAACATTGTTAGATCTCCAAGGTCTTGTGGAAACTTGGGGATCAAAGAACCATCTGTAATCAATTTATCCCTGGGATCTAAAATCCTATAGAGGATGATTTATGGGGAAAATGATTGGTGGAAAAGAATCATCTATTGTTGGACATGTAGTTTTGGATGCAAGTTAGGAGAAAAAACTAAGTATAAAGAAATGTGAAGAAGGAATAAAGTGTGCGAAAGGAAGAAAGTGCACAAAAGAAAGTAAGCACGCTGGAGGAAGATAGTGCATAGACAAAAGAATAAAGCAAGCAAGTGAGAGAATAAAGAACAAAGGATGACAACACAACATTCCATAAATAGAAGAGCAGTAGAAAAGTTACATAAAGAGAAGAAAGCATAAGAAAGAAAACAACCAATTAATTGAAGTTGGCCATGCCATGCATTGTAATGGGATATTTTTGGGATAGATAGAATAAATATTTAAGCCCTATATTGTGGGTATAAATATGTAACAAGTTGGGATATAGAGAAGAGACTGAGCAGGGAGGTTGAAATATTATGAAAGCGTCGTGAATGTAATATTCAGTTGGTAAGACAGAAGATGAATAAATAGAGAGTTAAGAGAGGATATTGTGTCTTGTGTTATCTACTTGTCTATGCATGCTTATGAATTATGTGGTTATGCGTAGTAGACTAGACTTAGTTTATGGATTAATTATAGCATAATATTCATAACTGTGACTATGAAGAATATCTGTAATAATCGGGACCATGTTAAGGAAATGAATTTGAATCCAAGAAATTAATACTAACAAGGAAGAATGAATTAGTTGTATGTCTCCCTTTCCCTTACCACTGTAGAAACCTGGTTCTTGCAGTCCCAATAAATACCTCGAGTGAGATTTCATCTGCGCAAGTAGGTGATGTCGAAAGGGCCAGTGTCTGGTGGGTTTTTTGGTCATAGGTAAACAAAACCTTTGGTCTTACATCCCATGCACAAAAAAGATAAGCCAACAAAAGGTTTTGTTGTCGAGACCAGGAAATTGTGATTAAGGGAATGTTTTGGAGGTCGAATAAGAAGGAGATAACGAACTGGTTAGAACAAAAAGAATGGGAATTTTCACAAAAAGAGAATAGGAACCCTCAGATGAGTGACAATAAATGGATGCAAAGGTATGTGTTCATATATTTGCATGAAATTGTCTTTGGTGAATTTCCAAAAATTATGACCAAGTGGCTAGAGAGGTTAGTAGAAAAAACAGGAAGGTTTAGTGCAGCAATGCCAAAGAATTGGACTCCTGAATTGATCGGATAGTTGAATTCAGTAAGTAACACAACTACTCGAGCAATTGATTTTTGGTTGGATAGTGTACTAGGTGGTTATGTTACATAATTTGCAGTAGATTGCATTCAATCATACAGTGTCACAGAAAGAAATTTTTTCAAATGCCTACGTGAAAGGTTCTTGAAATCATTCAAAAAGTGGATAAAGATTTTTTATGTGAAAAAGACATGATGATAATGAAGTCCGATAGCTAAAATTTCTTTGTGCACATAGGGGGAGTTGGAGGATAACAGAAGGATAATTTGAGAGAAGGAAGGAATAAATGAAGAAGGAACGAAGGGACTGAGGATGCAAGAAAGAAGAATACTAGAGGAAGGGTATGATTTTGGAGATTTTCATGGAGGAAGGATGTGCAAGAGGAAAAATACTAGGGCTCGGAGATAAGAGAAACACAGTGAGCCAAAGGAAAGAGAATCTTGCGCACTAGTCTGAATCGTAGAGATACCATAGATAGGAGGAGCAGAAGACGGGTTTCAGTCTAGTCCAGTAATATAAGAGCTAGTAAGTCCTACTCAGACAGGATCCTGTATAGAATACACGACCCCATGTGTGTCACCACAATCGAATATAACATATTAAGACTTGTCAAAATCCATCATAGTTAGTCGAGGAGTACAAAATAGTAGCAATCAGAATAGTGGGAGTAGTGCAGTCCACCAGCATCACCAAGAAGAGGGACTACACAAGCCAACATGGTGGGAGTAGATAATACTCTTAGACTTCCTGAATTCAAGGGAGTGAGGTCATAGGATTCGAAAAAACACTTGTTTGTGTGAGAAACAGTTTGGGCCACTAAAAAAATACAATATGATGATGTGAAGATTGCGAAATTAGCGACAACATTTAGAGGTCGTGTGCTAGTATGGTATATGAAGTTACAGAGTGTTATGCCTATAGGACAGGCCAACACTTTGGTAGAGATAAATAAAGTGCTATTAAAGGAGTTCAAAAATCCAAAGTCAGAGTCACAATACATCACCGAACATCACCGAGCTGAAAGAGATCAAACGGGTACAAACAGAGTCGGTATGGGATTTCGATCAATGCTTTAAGGATGTGATGGGGAGATTGAATTTCCAAATTCCATATCAACAACATCAAGAGTGGTTTATTGTTGAACTTATACCACACATTTGAAGGCCCCTAATTCAACAGAAGGTTACGTCGCAGCCCGAGGTGATGGAGATTGAAATGAAACTAGAGACATCTCTGACGGGAAATATTAGGGGAATGGCACATGTTCAGATGCAGTTGGATGCATTGAAAATTCAGATGTCTGAGCTTACCAAAGTAAGGGAGAAACAAGAAAAATTTAGGTATACCAAATGCAGGACAAAGCGAAATTACAAGGAAAAATTCTCAGCATTCGTGTAGTATTTGGTAGTTGGAGCGTCGAGTCCACTACCACGGGGGATACTTCAAGATATGTAAGAAATGGGGCCATCTCCCCATTGAGTGTCCATTGCTACAAAAGTATCATATTACATCCAAGAACGTTTTTTGCAATTTTTTCAAGTCAGTGGGACATGAAGAGAAGGATTGTTGCACATTCTCCCTACTAAGGGAGTGCACATCAGATATGTATTGGATCCAAGAAGAAAACACCTTTGTAGAGGGGGTTGGTGCGAAGTATAACAATCAGATAGGTTTCAATAAGGGGAACAAAGGAAAATTTGGTAGAGTTAAAGGTAGAGGGACTTTTGGTAGAGGAGGACGCAAACTAATTATCTTTTAAAACTGTAATCAACCTAGACACTTGGTTAATGATTCCTAGAATCTGTGTGCAACGTGCACATATTTCAGAGCACTGGATCACTCGACATAAGACTGTCCTAACTAGTTATGAAATGGTAGGCTAGAGGAAACCCAAACCAAAATCTGAATTTGAATGTGCAGAAGATATCAGCCGAAAGACGCAATGAAGGACCAAAAGTAGAAGTTGTTACACGTGGAGGAGCTAGAACAAGCATTGATATGGTGACTCAAGGAAACGAGATAGAGAAGTGGGTAAGGATTTCATCAAGAGAAAGAGACATATATGATCGCAAGAAAAGAAATACTTTGACTGCATGGGGGAGCATCAACATCATCGTTGCCTCATATAGAATATCGATCTGTGTTAGTCAAGTTGTGTTAGAGAAGTCAAGTGTGTAGGTAAGTACACTAACAGAATTTTTAAGGAGTTGTGTAAAACTAATGAAATATATAATACACTAAGTATATTATATAACATAAATGATCAATGCACAAAAGGAAGGGACACCCCTGTCGCACAAAGAATGTTAAACCATGTATTGCGCAGGAAGAGATCCAACAGAGAATTCAAGTTCAATGCGCAGATTGGAGAGTATGATGTGGATAATGTTATTTTGGACTTAGGATATGATGTGAATATGCTACCTAAGAAGACATGGGATATTATGGGAGAACCTGAGCTAGTATGGTCCCCTGTTCAGCTAAGGCTCGCGAATCCGCATAAGATAGTCCTAATTGGGATACTGACAGGAGTACATGTGAACATAGATGGGGTGCGTAACATGGCAGACTGACAGGAGTACATGTGAACATAGATGGGGTGCGTAACATGGCATACTTTGAAGTTATTGAGATATTATATAATATTCAACCATATCCAACACTAATGGGATTGGAATGGGCATTCGATAACCAGGAAATTATTAACTTGAAAAGGAGGGAGTTGATATTCGAGGTAGGGGATCTAAAAGTTACTGCACCTTTGGACCCATCATAAGGAAAGCGATACACAGAGCCAACAAGAGGGAAGTACATTGACAACTTATACAATCTGATTGTGCATATGGAGGATTATGGAGATCCGATAATGGATGGTGCACTGAGTTGGAGAAGTATCATTTCATGTGCATCAGATTCAAAATCCAGTCTAGAGAATTGGCAGCAGAGTATGTATGAAGTGTTAACTAAATGATGTGCACGGATAAATCGATCTTTACACTGGATTGGGACAAATCTAGGTGACCCACCTAGGTAGGATGGACTAACTGATATTGGTGTATTTATAAAATAATTTGAGTTACAGGTACCTGAACAATAGAGGTTGTTGGCACTGGATTTCGTATTAAAGGTGACTCTAGCTAGATGGTGGATTTCACACAAAAAGGGAATGAAAGACTGGTCACAGTGTAGTAGATTAATGAAGATTCGCTTTGGCCCCAAGGAAGAAGATATTTCACAGAAATATACAGGAGAGAGAGACTTGAAGGGTCACGTGCATATATGTAGGGCCTTATGGCACTCAATACCAGAAACAGAGTGGACACACAAATTCATACACACGTTGGACACAATCCTGCAAAATTGGTATTTAGAATTGGAGATGCGTAGGGAGAAAACAAGCTAGGAAGAATTGGTCCAGATATTCTAAATCACGTTCACATTTGAACATGAATCTCCATCTATATATGCAGCAGTACATGCAATTCACACAAATATCTTCTCGGAGGTAGAGACGATGGGAGTAGTACCCATATGCAATGTGCATAAATCCAAGATGATTGTCCAGAAGCTATTGGAATGATATAACATAAAAAAGGAAGAGTATGAGGAATAGGATCCCAATAATATAAAAATACCTGAGACATAAGGAAAATGCGCAGTATAAGGCCCATAGCTTGCATAGGCCTCATAAACACAACCTATAAAGATGAAGAAGGTCAATAATGGGACAGTGGAGAATCCTAAGTTTATGAAGATAGGAGATTATTGGAATGATGAGACAATTGCGAAGGTTGCATACTTATTGCAAGAATATCAAGATTTATTCCCAAAAACATTTTCAAAGATGAAGGGTATAGTAGGAGACTTAGGAGAAATGAATATCCCACTAAATCTCGGAGCTAAGCCAATATGAAGGAGACCTTACAGGTTAAACTCGAGGTACAAGCAGAATGTCAAGGCTGAAATAGAAAGGATGCTAGACACAAGAATCATTGAACCAATAGAAGAATCTGAGTGGATTAGTCGAATGGTGGTGTAGGACAAGAATAAAGGAGGAATTAGGATCTAAGGAAACTGAATAATGCATGCTTACATGATCCATTCCCAACATCATTCACAGATGAAATAGTGGATAATGTAGGAGTTCAAGAAACTTATTCATTTACTGATGGATTCTCTGGGTACCATCGGATAAGAATTGTGCAGGAGGATAGACACAAAACCAATTTTGTGATGAAGTGGGGAAGTTATTAGTATACAGTTATGCCATTCGGTTTGAAGAATGCCCTGCAGTGTTTTCTAGGGTAGTAGTGGTAGCATTCAAGGATTTCATCCATAAATTCCTGGAAGTTTACTTGGATGATTGGATGTTGTTCAATATACTATAGGATCATATAGAAGTTATTTGGCTCATGTTAGATCGATGCAGACAGTGTCATATTTTGATAAACTTAAAGAAGTGTATCTTTTGCGCACCATTTAGAATTCTACTAGGACATGTAGTATGAAAACAAGGACTATTGGTTGATTCAGTGAGATTGCAGTAATTATAGAGTTGGAGTCTCTGACATTAGTTAGAAAGATGAGGGAAACTTTGGGTCATACAAGGTATTACAAGAATTTTATCAAAGGATATGCACAAATTATAGCACCCATGGAAAAGTTACTAAAGAAGGAATCCAAGTTTCAATGGAACGAGGACTGCCAGAAGGGGTTGGACACTTTGAAACGGAAATTGGTAACCACACCCATTTTGATCTTTTCAGAGTGGAACAAGGAGTTCCATGTACATGTAGATGCATCGTCCATAGCGTTGGGTGCAGTACTGTCACAACCAGGAGAAGGGGACATTGATAATCCAATTTCATTTGCAAGTAGGAATTTGTCTATATATGAAAATAATTATAACACTATAGAACGAGAAGGATTGACAATGGTCTATGCACTACAGAAGTTCAGGCACTACTTATTGAGGTCCCACTTCAATATGTATACAAACCATTATGCATTAAAGTACTTAGTCAACGAGCCTGTATTAGGTGTAAGAATATGCAGATGGATGTTATTATTTAAGGAATATGACTTTGAGGTCATAATAAAACTAAGAAAGTTGAATGCAGGACCTGATCATCTCTCACGCATATTGACCGGAGAGGATGCAGGAAATTTAGATGATAACCTCTCAGATGCATAGTTATTTACAGTAAGGATGGTAGATGATTACTTCTCGGATATTGTGGAGTTTTTAAGTATTGGCATGGCTCCCTCCGAGATGATCATTGCACAAAAGAAGCAATTGGTAGTAAAAGCGATAGATTACCAGTTGATTGCAAGGAATTTATATAAGTTAGGTGCAGATGGGATATTGATATGTTGTATACTAAAACATGAAAGGACGATTATACTAGAAGAAGTGCATGATGGAATTGTTGGAGGACACTACACATGAAGGTCAATGGCTCATAAGATTTTGAGTGCAGGGAAAATTGAAAACCATCTAGTATTTTTAGTCCTGTGACATGTGTCAAAGAGTGGGAAAACCATCTAGGAGATATGAAATTTCGTTAAATCCACATGTTACGCTGCAAGCATTTGAAAAGTAGGCCATTGACTTTGTAGGACCGATCAATCCACAAGCAAGGAGATCAAGGGAAAGGTACATCATCACTGCGACTAAATACTTGACAAGGTGTTCAGAAGTAGCACCAATTACCGATTGTACTGTAGATATTGTTGCGTGGTTTCTATTCAAGAATGTAGTCACAAGGTTTGGATGTCCACACATATTACTTAGTGATCAAGGTATGCACTTTCTCAACAAAACAAATGCCGCACTAATTGAGGATTTTCATATTCATCATCAAAAGAGTACGCCATATAACCCTCGGGACAATGGCATAGTGGAAGATTTCAATAAGATGTCAGAGAATGCTTTGACAAAGATCTGTAGTGTAGGGAGAAATGATTGGGACTTACGAGTCCCTGCAATGTTATGGAATTATAGAACTAAAAGTAAGAAGCTAATAAGACAAACACC
Source organism: Picea engelmannii (assembly GCA_009831015.1). Lineage (NCBI taxonomy): Eukaryota > Viridiplantae > Streptophyta > Pinopsida > Pinales > Pinaceae > Picea > Picea engelmannii. The sequence goes on from ML802247.1 coordinate 443,465, forward strand.
TTTATGGTTGGTCTATGGACAAGAAGCAATGATACCAATGGAGTTCATTCTACCTAGCTTATGCATCGCAACAATCACTGAGCTCTTTGATATTGGCATGATATAGGAGACATTGGTGTAGTTAGTTCATCTTGAGGAGGAACGGTTTATTGCAGGATTCCATCAACGGGTGCAACAAGAACGAGAGAAGGCTTGGCAAGATCACCACATTAATCCAAATAAATTTCAAGTCGGCAATTTGGTACTACTCTATGAAAACAAGTATATGAAACATCTAGGGAAGTTTCACATGCATTGGTTATGACCTTACATAATCCATCAATTAACCAGGATGGGTGTTGCACGGATGGAAACTTTGAATGGACAAGTCCTGGAGGGAATGGTTAATGGGAGTTTATTGAAACTATATAGAGACAGTCGACAGTCCATGCAGTAATCTGGGTTGTGCCAGAACCCTTGTATTATTGTAAGTGTAACATAGTATCAAGAAAA
>ML802248.1:49046-82077 GCA_009831015.1 Picea engelmannii
AAGGATCTTCCTCTAGATGGTTCTTTTGATAGACATATTTAGTATAAATAGGAGTCGAGGGTATGAGAACCCTAGCTTGGATATTATTGTAATAGAGATCTTCTTGACTGGAGGTTGCCCCCTCAAAGAGGCAAGTGAACATTGTTCTCAGAATCAAAGTGTTCTTTCTGGTGTTATGCTGATATCATTTCAGCGTTATTGTGGAGTTGTTATGGTTATATTATTGTTTATCTGCCATTTCTAACATTTTATTTATGTTCTGCATACTTTTTATATCTGGAATATTACAAGTGGTATCAAAGCACTTTCCTCGGCATAAAATTGTGGGTTAAATTTTTTCAAGGTAGAGATGTATTCTAACGTCTTTAAGCTACATATATTTGCCATTACACGCATAAACCTGCGGTTGAGGGATTCATACATGCAGGAAATACAAGTGGTACTTAAGCGCACATTTTTTGGCCACCCTTGTAACCCCTGTTGGTACCCCTTTGAGTGGTAGCACATCAGACATCACCTGTATACAAATTGGCCTAAATTTTCTGAAGCCCTCTTTAGATAAATCGATTAGTTGCCTAACTGTTAAAGTGTCACCGAGAACAACACTCGGGAAGATACTCTCTAGTACCTGGGTAGTCGGGTAGTACGGATAAGGGCACGACCTAGCCTTCTTAGTTGGTGCCCTGAGATATTGGGCTGAGTACTACTGTTGGACCCTGCACGTATATCAGAGAGATATAGCACAGGGAAAACACTTGTCTGTAGAACCCTTAAATACCTAAACCTTGGGGACTGAAATAAAATATAAAACAGACAAGATCTATTGCCACACAACTATGTTTGAGTTTCCAAATCACTACACATTTCTTCCTTGTTAATCATTTGGGCATTTCATCACTGCAGTATTCTTCAGACCAGAGTATAACTCCGCAGGTGTAAAAAAAAAAAAGTCTGGAAATTTTTGCACCATTATTTGAGAACTATTCCATTAGATTTATCTCTTCACCCTTATCACATTCATACCTATCATTTTTCAGAAAAAACTTTTACCTGACCCGCCCCTTTTCAGTTCCCTCGTCATCATGGCCCATACCCATAGCCAAATCTTGGAAGCTTTCTTCAATACCTTGCAATATAATTTCACAGAGACCCAACAAGAAGTTAGACAGCTCAGTGCCAATATTTCCACCATCAATCAAAATATGCATTCCTCCATCACCGCATCAATCACCGATATCAAAGAAGACCTCAAACAAGACATGACTACCCATCTTGAATCTGTCATTTCAATTATCTGCACCAAGTTGCATATCCCTGCATATCCCCTTTATTTGACCCACCTTTGCATACTGAAGCTGAAACTTCCTCTCATTCCCATAATTTCATCCCCATCACTTTTAACGTGACCTACGCCTTCTGCGGGTGGATGTGACCAAATTTGATGGCTCAGATCCCACTGGTTGGGTAACTCAAATGGAACATTATTTCTCTTTGTACGACATTACAGATGATTTGGTCAAACTCTGGTATGGTGTTCTCCATCTAGATCAAGAATGTTGGCAATGGTGGCAATGGAGAAAAACTTTCCGTCAAGGGTATGTTGCTTGGACACACTTTGTGGCATATCTTTATGAATGCTTTGACACTAACACCAGGCATTTAAGCCATTTGACAAAGTTGAAACAATCTAGAACAATGGAATAATTTATAGCTACTTTTGAGCGACTGACTTTTCGTACAAAGGGCATGTCTGATGCTTTTTTCTGAGAATGTTTTATCAGTGGCCTCAAGGATGAGATTCATGACCATTTCCTCATGGATTAGCCTCAGAGTTGGGTGGAGGCTACTAAAAGAGCTAAGGAAGCACAACAGGTTGTCTCTTCTCAAAACTGGAAACCCTCCTTTATTCCTCGCACTAAACCAGTAAATCCTACTACTCCTTTTGCTCCACTAAAGATCCAAAAATTGACCAGGGATGAAATGGTTGAACGCCAACTCAAAGGCCTTTGTTATAATTATGATGAAAAATATTTTCCGGGCCACAAGTGTAAGGAACAAAAGCTTTTTATGGCCATCTCGAGGGATATTTCGAAAGAGGATGTTGAAACTCCCCTTGTGTCTGATTCACTTGAACCCACTGACATAACCCCTCCCTTAGACCCTCTCGAAGTAGAACCAGTCATTTCCCTAAATGCTCTCACTGGCTTCTCGGCTACCCAAACCCTAAATATAATTGGTTACATCGAGCATAAGAAGGTCATCATTCGTGTTGATAGTGGAACCACCCATAATTTTATTCAACGCCGCATTGTCCAAGAAATTCATTGTTATATCCATGCAGTCAATAATTTCCAAATCATGATTGCCTATGGAGGCTCCATGAAATGTGGAGGGCGTTGTGAAAATGTGCATCTCCAAATTGGTGACTACCACCTGAAATCTCATATGTTTGCTATTGACATGGGCAGTTGTGACATTGTGTTGGGTGCAGACTGGCTAAGGACTTTAGGTCCCATTCTCATGGATTTCAAGGAATTAACCATGCAATTCGACTAGGAGGGCCAACAATATAAGTTCCAAGGAATAACCGTCGGTTCACCTGAGATCATTAGTTCCCATCGCATGGAAAAAATGCTCAAAAAAGGTCATTTTGGCGTTATTTCCCAACTCCATGCCATACAAGCAACTGAGACACCTGTTGTGTTGCAAGACCTCTAATCCATGCTCTCTAAACATCAAGTGGTATTTTCCACTCCCCAGGGAATCCCTCCTTCCCGTGGTGTTCATGATCATTCCATTCCCCTTGTACTAGGAAGCCTTCCTCCCAATATCCGTCCCTATAGTCACCCCTTTTCCCAAAAAAATGAAATTGAGAAAATGGTTCAAGAACTGCTTAACAGCTCAGTGCCAATATTTCCACCATCAATCAAAATATACATTCCTCCATCACTGCATCAATCAACGAACTCAAAGAAGACCTCAAACAAGACATGACTACCCAGCTTGAATTTGTCGTTTCGATTATCTGCACCAAGTTGCATATCCCTGCAGATCCCCCTTTATGTGACCCACCTTTGCATACTGAAGCTTAAACTTCCTCTCATTCCCATAATTTTCAGCCCCGTCACTTTCAGCGTGACCTACGCCTTCCGCAGGTGGATGTGACCAAATTTGACGGATCAGATCCCACTGGTTGGGTAACTCAAATGGAACATTATTTCTCTTTCTACAACATTACAGATGATTTTTCCAAACTCTGGTATGGTGTTCTCCATCTAGATCAAGAATGTTGGCAATGGAGAAAAAATCCCCGTCAAGGGTATGTTGCTTGGACACACTCTGTGGCAGAGCTTTATGAATGCTTTGACACTGACACCAACCATTTAGGTCGTTTGACAAAGTTGAAACAATCTGGAACAGTGGAAGACTTTATAGCTTCTTTTGAGAGACTGACTTTTTGTACAGAGGGCATGTCTGATTCTTTTTTCTGAGAATGTTTTATTAGTGGCCTCAAGGATGAGATTCGTGCCCATGTCCTCATGGCTCTACCTCATAGTAGGGTGGAGGCTACTAAAAGAGCTAAGGAAGCACAAAAGGTTGTCTCTTCTCAAAACCAAAAACCGTTCTTTATTCCTCACACTAAACCAGTAAATCCTACTACTCCTTCTGCTCCACTAAAGATCCAAAAATTGACCAGGGCTGAAATGGTTGAACGCCAACTCAAAGGCCTTTGTTATAATTGTGATGACAATTATTTTCCGGGCCACAAGTGTAAGGAACAAAATATTTTTATGGCCATCTCAGAGGATATTTCGGAAGAGGATGTTGAAACTCCCCTTGTGTCTGAGTCACCTGAACCCAATGACATAACCCCTCCCTCAGACCCTCCTGAAGTAGAACTGATCATTTCCCTAAATTCTCTCATTGGCTTCTCGGCTCCCCAAACCCTCAAGCTAATTGGTTACATCAAGCATATGAAGGTCATCATTCTTGTTGATAGTGGAAGCACCCATAATTTTATTCATCGCTGCATTGCCCAAGAAACTCATTGTTATATCCATGCACTCAATAATTTCCAAATCATGATTGCCAATGGCAACTCCATGAAATGTGGAGGGCGTTGTGAAAATGTGCATCTCCAAATTGGTGACTACCACCTGAAATCTCATATGTTTGCTATCGACATGGGTGATTGTGAAATTGTGTTGGGTGAAGACTGGCTAAGGACTTTGGGTCCCACTCATGGATTTTAAGGAATTAACCATGCAATTTGACCAAGAGGGCCAACAATATAAGTTCCAAGGCATCATCGTTGGTTCACCTGAGATCATTAGTTCCCATTGCATGGAAAAGCTGCTAAAAAAAGGTCATTCTAACGTTATTGCCCAACTCCATGCCATTCAAGCAATTGAGACACCCGTTGTGCCGCAAGACCTCCAATCCATCCTCTCTAAACATCAAGTGGTCTTTTCCACTCCCCAGAGACTCCCTCCTTCCCATGGTGTTCATGATCACTCCATTCCCCTTGTACCGGGAAGCCTTCCCCCCAATATCCGTCCCTATTGTCACCCCTTTTCCCCAAAAAATGAAATGAGAAAATGGTTCAAGAACTACTTAATGCATGCATTATCTTCCCTAGTACGAGGTCCTACTCTTCTCCTGTGGTCATGGTCCTGAAGAAACAAGGTTCTTGGTGCATATGTCTTGACTTTCGTGCCCTCAACAAACTCACCATTAAAGACAAATTTCCTATTCTCGTCATTGATGACCTCTTGGATGAATTGAGTGGCGCCCAGTTCTTTACTAAACTTGATTTTCATTCTGGCTACCACCAGATCCGTATGAAAGAGGTAGACATTCCTAAGACTACCTTTAGAACTCATGAGGGCCACTATGAGTTTTTGGTCATGCCCTTTGGCTTGTTTAATTCCCCCTCCACCTTCCAAAGCCTCATGAATCATGTCTTCCGTCCTTTTATCTGTCATTTTGTCTTAGTTTTCTTTGATGATATCCTCATCTATAGAAAAACCTGGACAACCCATCTTTCTCATGTGGATCGAGTTCTCCATCTACTCTCTCAACACCAACTTTTCCTGAAACAATCTAAATGTGCTTTTGGCGCTTCAAAAGTCGAGTACTTGGGTCATCTTTTTGGCAAGAACGACGTCAGGGTGGTTCCTAAGAAGATTGAAGCTATGCAAGACTGGCCTCACCCAAAGACTCTCAAAATATTGTGTGGATTTCTGGGCTTAACAGGTTATTATCGCAAGTTTGTTAAGAATTATGAAAATATTATGACACCTCTCACTACACTCCTTAAAAATAATTCTTTCACTTGGACTCCAACATCTGCTCAGGCTTTTCAAACCTTGAATATGGCCATGTGCACCACTCCAGTCTTGGCCCTTCTTGATTTCATAAAGACTTTTGTCCTGGAATGTGATGCTTCAGGGAAAGGAATTGGCGTTGTCCTTATGCAAGACGGTCGGCCTTTGGCCTTTACCAACAAACAACTGTCTAAATGAAATTTGGGCAAATCAATCTATGAAAAGGAAATGTTGGCTATTATACATGTCGTTTATCTGTGGCGCCCTTATCTATTGGGGCAACGCTTCCAAATTAAGACAGATCATCAAAGCCTCAAGTATTTTATGGAACAACGCATTTCCTCCCCAGAGCAACAAAAATGGGTGACTAAGCTCTTTGGATATGATTATGAGCTTATTTAAAAGAAAGGAAAAGACAATGTGGTTACAGATGCACTTTCCCGAAAATATGAAGATGAAGGATCCCTTTTTTTTCTCTCCTTCATTGTACCAAATTGGCTCCAACCCGTTCGCCAGGAATGGCTACACGATCCCAAAAGTTCGCATCTGATACAACAATTGCAGTCTAATTCTCTAGTTTCCATAGGGTACTCTTGGCTCCATGATGAGCTTCAATACAAAGGTCATTTGTATTTAAGTAAACAGACAAAACTTAATCCACGGTACTTTTTGAGCTTCATGCTACACCCACAGCTGGGCACTCTGGGTTTACCAAAACCTATGACAGGGTCAAACGTTCTTTTTTCTAGGATGGTATGAAACAAGACGTTTGTAATTTTGTAGCTGGATGTGATGTGTGTCAATGCAACAAGGGCGAAACAATCAAATCTCCTGGCACACTACAACCTCTTCCGATTCCACTTGCTATTTGGAGGGATATCTCTATGGATTTTATTATAGGCTTACCTAAATCGGGAAATAAATCAATCATCATGGTGGTAGTTGATCTCCTTTCCAAGTATGCTCATTTATGTGCTCTTCAATACCCATTTACAACATCCACCGTGGCTCAACTTTTCATGGATCGGGTCTTCAAGCTTGATGGCATGCCACATTCTATTTTTTCTGATCATGACCCAACTTTCATCAGCAATTTTTGGCAAGAACTGTTCAAGCTACAAGGCACCCAATTGCATCTCATCACAACTTATCATCCCTAGAATGATGGTCAAACTGAATTTGTCAACAAGTGTTTGGAAACATATTTGAGGTGTTTTGCATCGGAAAAGAAAAATCAGTGGGCTCAATGGTTACCCCTAGCTAAATGGTGGTACAACACTTCATACCATACATCTACCCGCATGACTCCTTTTGAAGTGGTATATGGACAAAAACCACCTTAAGTTCTCTCATATTTACCAGGTGTCTCAAAGGTCCATGTGGTTGACCAAACTCTTACAATTCACGAGGCTATTCTCCATACCCTCAAAGAGAATTTGGTCATGGCCCAGAATCACATGAAGCAAAAAGCAGATCAAGGTCACTCTGAACATCAATTTGCATAAGGGGATCAGGTGTTTCTTCGACTGCAACCTTACAAGAAAAATTCCCTCAAGGCCGACCATTGTCAGAAGCTGACGCCCAGATTTTATGGTCCTTATACCATTCTCTATCATGTGAGACAGGTGGCCTATCAGTTAGCTTTTCCCAGTCATTCTAAGCTACATCTTGTTTTTCATGTTTCATGCTTAAAGAAGGTGATTGGAACTAAGTGCCAAACTCAAACCAACCTTCCCGAGTTGGACGAAGAATGATCCATTTGGCTACAACCACAAGCAGTTTTGGACCAGCGTGAGCGTCACCTACATCAGTGAACCATCAAAGAAGTGTTAGTCCAATGGAAAGAAACAATTCCAGTAGATGCCACTTGGGAACCAACTACCATTCTGCAACAATTTTCACATATCAAGCCTTGAGGACAAGGTTGTCTTTAAGGGGGAGGACATGTTAGGGACCTAACCTTTCACGTAGGTAGAAAAATATATTTGGATGTAATAAAGGTCAATATTAATAAGGCCTTGCAATAAGGTAGAATTAGTCGAATGTAAGAAGACCTAATAGAAGCTTCCACTTCTAGAAGGATCTTCCTCTAGATGGTTCTTTTGATAGCCATATTTAGTATAAATAGGAGTCGAGGGTATGAGAACCCTAGCTTGGATATTATTGTAATAGAGCTCTACTCGAATGGAGGTTTCCCCCTTAAAGAGGCAAGTGAACATTTCTCTCAGAATCAAAGTGCTCTTTCTGGTGTTATTCTGATATCATTTCAGTGTTATTGTGGTGTTGTTCTGGTTATATTATTGTTTATCTGCCATTTCTGGCATTTTATTTCTGTTCTGCATACTTTTTATATCTAGAATATTACAGATGATCTGAAGCATCGCTTGTGCTCAGCTCCAATACTCTCCTTGCTCGATCTGCAACAACCGTTCGAGATTGAGATTGATGCATATGACTATGTTGTAGGTGTAGTTCTCACTCAACACGGTCATCCGGTGGCATACCATAGTGAGACACTCTCAAATATTGTTCGAAAATACCCCACCTATGACAAGGTAATGTATTCCATTGTACAAGCATGTCATCAATGGAAACATTACATTCTGGGAAATGAGACAATCATCCACACTGATCACAAGCCTCTACAGTTCATACACATGAGAAGTTGAAGAACGACCGACATCGAAAGTGGTCCACCTACCTACAAAAATTCCACCTACCTATCTGCTGCACTCACCACTGTGTTCCATTCCCATGGACATGAGGCATCTGAGTGGCCCCAACTTTATCAACAAGATCCGGACTTCGCCACCACCTATCATATCTTGGGTACAGGCGCGAATGCCACCGATTTTCACATTCAAGACAGACTGTTATTGCATTTGGGAAATATTTATGTTCTTGCAAGTGAGCATGCAAAGATGATTTGGGAAGCCCACTACAGTTAGATGGCAGGACATTTTTGCCGCGGAGAAAATTGTGGTTGTTCTACAAAAACATTTTACTGGCCAAAACTTCAACAGGACGTCAGAAAGTATATCGGATCTTGCACTACCTGTGTCATTTCCAAGCCAACCATCAAGAAGCAAGGATTATACAAGGGTGAAATCATGAAGATGGGTGTCTATTTTTCTTGTTTTATGAGAAAAAAAACTATATTTTCACAAGTTCTTCAACTTCCGGCATACAAAAGTATTTTTTTTATTTAGAATTTCACTTTACAGTAAAAACAAAACTTGTGAAGAATTTTGTTAGCTTTCCAATGACTATTTTTCAATTTTTTTTATTAAGATTTCATATGTCAATTTGACAATTGTTTAACAATATGTTCCTTAAACATGAAAGGAATGATAATGAGTTATTTTTTACCCTAACAATGTATCTATTATTAAACTTTTGTTTTTAACAAGTGGAATATACTACAACAATCTACAAAGACTCTATTTTATTATGACTATAATTTTAAATCTAACGGATGAATATTATAATTTCTAGAATTTTTTGAAGTTCACCAAGCTGAAAACATTGCACATTTTAAACACATGTTTTCCCCCACCTTGTATCTATCTTAATTTTTACTTAAAAGTAAAATCTAAAAATACCCTTTTGAAAATAACAATTTAAGGATTATGAATATAATTTTTCTATTATGAATATAATTTTTTAAAAATTAAATAAAATTAGATAAAAATAATGAAAATGAAAACAAATTATAGGAATTGAAAGTAGATTCAATTTTGCAAATGTTGGTGTCATTTTCGAAACCAAATTCTGAGTATTTGCAGGAGTTTGCAAACTCCAAAGTTCAGGTAAGCTAGAGGGAATTCTCTAGTTCCTGCAAACAGTCCCATTCGCTAGTTTTTGGCCGAAAGAATCTTTCGGCCGAAAAACATTTCTTTCAGCTGAAAAACGTAATTCTAACGAAATCCGTCAAAATTAACCAGCGTTCTAGCTTTTCGACCGAAAAAACATTTTTTCGGCCGAAATATGGGTGAGAGAATTTCGTCGGACGGAAAAAATGAAAAGACACGTCGTATCGTTTCATTTCGTGCCAAATTGTATAAATATGTTTTCGGTCGAACACATTTAACACAATTCATCGCTTGTTTCATGGTTTTCTAGAGCACCTAAACAAAGTTTCGAATCATCTTTTTTTTTTTTTTGAACAAGGTAATTGATGTTTGTTCAAGTTTTTATTGGAATAACAATTTATATATTGAAAAATAAATGTCGAGAATTTTTTCAAGGTGAAGCCTTTGTTGAACATAAAATTATTGATATTATTTTTTAATAATTTTTGTGACAATGAAGTTTTTTTGAGACTATTCTGAAATGTTGATTTTGATAAAAAAAAATTACAGATAATTATACTCATGGGAAACAAAAGTTTGCGCAAGAGAAAGTTTGATCGCACCTTAGATGAAACTCACCATAATGATCAAAGGAAAGAACATTAGTGGAGAAATAAACGAGAACATGCAAATATTGAAGAAAGAAATGATGATAATGTAAATAGAGGTTTTCAACAAGAAGAAGGCCAACCAGGTATGCATGCACATATTGTCTATATTAAAAGTATAGAATTCAAATTTAAAATATTGTTTAATATAATTGATTGTAATTACGATTTGATGTTTTTCAAAAAACATAAATAGATTTGTCTCATAACGTTGATGAAGACGTTGAAACCGAATTTGAAGCAGAAGACTAATCACTTATAGGTATGTATATAAATTTAGATAATACAAGATGAACACTTGTATATGGTTTAGTGAATTTATGTTCGGGTTTTGTTTTTTAATATAAACTTTAAATTGAATTATGCAGAAGAATATATCAAAATTGATGATGAAATATTAAAAAATGTTGATACTAACAAATTTGGGAAGAAAGAAGCTAAGCAATACATAAGATATCGAACTAAGAATATGTATAATACTTTTTTCGAAGATGAATCGGTAACAATACAAGCTCAACTTTTACTCTGTCTAACAAAGTCAAGAAATTTAAAAGAAGCTACATCATTATTGGGTATTCAAAAATCGACAAAAGATACAAAGGTGAAACAGAATGTCTTTGACAATATAACTAGTGTATTAAAATCTTTTGGAAAATCTCGAAAAAAAGATGTCAGTGTTTCACGTAGAGTGATACAAACAACACTTGTTTCATCTAACAATATAAAAGATTGTTTGACATGACACATAGCAAAAACGATGGGAACGTCAAGAAAAAAATTGTACACACATAGAAAATTTCGATTGCAAATAGATGCAAATGATGAACTTGCTTGTTGGAGAGTGATTTCTAGACAACCCTACAAAGATAGACTTGAAAAAAATGTTAAAGAATTGGCCCGTAATTGTTGGTTTACAAAATCTCGTGTTTCACCACATACAAGGGATGTGTTGCAACGAAGAATAGCACGAAAAAATATGAAGAACATCCAAAACATATATTGCCAATGACACAAATAGAATTGTTCAATAAGTTCAAAGAAGTTAAAATTTTCATCAATACATTTGTGCAACAAAAACCATGGTTTGCTAGACCCATCAYTGTTCGTGACACTTGTTGTTGTCGTTATCATGTGRAATTTGAGTTATATTATGACACTTTTATTGATTTTGGTAAAACTTYATGGCCAAGTTCACCTCCTCCTTCCACATTCCGTGTTTTTATATCTGAAATTCTATGTGAAAGAGAAGGTGATGAATTATTTTACCAAAAAAAATGTGTTGGTGGAAAGAAATGTGATCGTTGTGGAAATCTAAGTTTGTTTCACTCAAAGTATCCTATTGATATGAATGATCAATCATTTTCTAATATAATAGTCAATTGGAAGAGATATGAATACATCAACAACACGGCTCCACATTCTTCAAATGTTATTTCCAATAGGATTGATTTGAAAGTAGATAAAATCTGCGTGATAGATTTTTTGAAAAAGTTTGAGGAAGAAATTTATAAATACATGAAGYATTCACATAGAGCTYGATGGMAAGACTTACAATTCAAACAATCCCGTGAAGTGTTTCCACCAGGGACAATTTTGTATGTAGTTGATTTTGCAGAGAATTACACATTCGCTGAACAAAAAGAAATATAGAGTGAATATTATCATTCTGATCAAGTCACTATATTTGTCCACGTTCTATATATACATGCTCAACAGAGTCTTGTTAACATAGAAATCACCAACGACAATTAACATGTTATTAAAGAATATCATTTTTATATAAGTGATGATCGAGCACACGAAATACATTATGTACAACATTGTTTTGATAAATTTTATGATTCATTGAAAGAATGCGAGATCAGATTCGATCGACATTGGATATGGTTAGATGGGTATGCAGGTCAGTTCAAATCTTCATGATCATTCTATTGGTTGTGTCGTCTTCATAAAAATTCAAACATTACACATTGTTGGAATTTTTTTGAGACTGGTCATGGAAAAGGAGAGCATGATGGTGCAGGGGCATGTGTAAAATGAGCACTTTGAAGGTATCAGATGAATCCTCATGCCGATCGATTTGAATCCATTGATCAAGTTGTTGAATGGTGAAAAATAGTGCTAAGCCATGAAAATAATCCGCCAAGGGATGTGCACAGGTGTGTCTGTATATACATGTTACACATGTACACATGATATTTTTATTTACGTGTTCAAATTTATATTCAATTTTCAATCATTTTCTTGAGAGATTTCAAGTTAACAAGTTCTTGTCTTGTGCAGGTTTTTTTGGTATGTTGGAATCCAATATGTAAATAGATCAATCCCATATGAAGCCAATACAATACATGGGACACAAAAAATGCATTCAGTTAAAACAAAACGTTATCAAAAGGTGTTTGCATTCGATAGAAGAAATGGGTCTTGTTTTGTTCAATTTTCATAGAGGACACATAATCCATAGATATTTGCGAAAACGAAAATGCAGAATATGTTAAAGCTTAGAGACATACCGAACTTAATATAAGAGGGAAAATGCCACTTGCAAGCTCAGAGGAGATGAAATCAAATGAAACTATAGTGTCAGTTGATGGCGATAAAGTTTCTGATCTTTTTAGAGAAGGTAATTTTTATGTTTGAATTTTTTCAAATAACTTGTAGATGTACTTGTGTGATAATCTAACACGAACTATTTGTTGTCCAATATATCGAATTATTTGCAGGAGATGTCTTTTTCATGGTTTCACCTGTAGACAACAATGAAAATGTGAAATATTATTTGATGCAATGCACAGAACAAAAGATGAGGTGATTAGAAAATTTTGATGATAATGTTTTTATATATGAAAGAGGATCCATTGTATTGAAAGGATATTTTTTTCAAGAAACTCATCAAACCAATACTCATGTTCACTTTCAAGACTACCAATTAGATGTCATAAGTTGTCAATATAGTCATTTGGTATGTGCAGTGCGCATAAAGTTAATAGAAGTTCAATCAAGAAAAAAAAAATTAGAATATGGAAAATGTCCAAAGCCRATCATGAACAAATAATTGAAGATGAAATACCATTATGATTTCTTTAAACAAGTGACATGTACATTCCAAAATTTTATATTTTGCATTGAAAGYACACGTATTTATGAATATCTAGGATTCTAKAATCATTTCCARTTTAGTTTACTTYCATGGTCCATTCAATTAAGAAAAGTTATATTTTTGATGAATTATAAAGTTTACCAAGCCTTATTTACAATTTYAAKGAAGAACCTATAGATTGTATCTAGGGAWCCTAAACTGACCTATACTTTGGATGATTATACTTTAATCCTACAAATTATCCAGATCGTATACACAAATCCTTTAATGCATGTAACCAATTTACTACATATAGGATTTGCATTCATTATTTGCAATGATTGTTCAATGTTTTTTCATATGAAGAGGATAATTTCATATCAAAACTATGATCCATTTCCATGTCATTATAAATGACTATTGATTTCTTATAAAAACTTTAAAAACATCTTTAAAAGCATGATTAACATCCTAATTAAAGAATTCAAGACCTAATACATATGATTAACATCCTAATTAAAAAATTTAAAGACATCTTAAAAAAGTATCAATTTAATTATGAAATTGTGAATTTTGATTCCAAATGTGTTGATAATATATTAAATTTTTAAATTTCTGCATTTAGATTTCAATATCTTGAAGCAAATTGAAAACAAAATTGAAATTATGAGCTACTTGAAAAATGTGTATAATGAACCTAACACTACTTATATTCTACACATTAAACATAGTTTTCATTGAGTTTGATTGAAAAAAACTTAAGTTAAAAACAAATTTGATTTTGTGGCCTGATAACAAAAAATAAAAAATAACAGGTCATCTACTAATGCTTGGTTTGTTGCATTTAGATTTTCATAATTTTAATTGAATTAATGGTAGGTGTCATATTAATGGAATTAGTGAATACTTCCAATGTGCAGAGGATTGATAATTTCGAGAAACCATTTTCTATCCTTTTTCGATACATAAACAATTTATATCAATATAATTTTTAGTGAAAATCACTTACTTATATTAAAGTATATTTTAATTTTACATATTAAACTAGGTTCTAAATCATATTTTTATTTCAAAGTACATATTTTTATTTCACATTTTCTTGAATAAATATATTGAAAGCTCGAAAAGAAACCAAAGGCTAACATAACCAGTTTAGTGTTGGACTATCATAGTGAATACTTCCATTAAGGGTATAGTGAATACTTCAATTAATGGTAGGTTTCATATTAATGGCATTAGTGAATACTTCCAATGTGAAGAGGATTGATAATTTCCATATCACTATTTTCGATACATAAACAATTTATATCCATATAAATTTTAATGAAAATTGTTTACTCATATTAAAGTATATTTTAATTTTACATATTAAAATAGCTTCTAAATCGTGTTTTTATTTCAATTTTTATTTCAAAGTACACATTTGCATTTCACATTTTCTTGAATAAATATATTGAAATCTCGAAAAGAAACCAAAGACTAACATAACCAATTTAGTGTTGGAAATAAAACAATGTTGTTTATAAATAAAATGAAATAAAACATTTTTAATTTCAACACAGTATCGTAAAACATAAATTAACCTTTTTTTTTCTTGTAAATAAAGTAGGATCCTTATATTAATAATTAATTATGTCTATACAATGCCACCTATTAGCCACCTATTCTGCCACAAAATGGAAACCAGAACAGGTGGCTTTCAACAATAGCCTATCCTTTCACCATCATAAAAATTGAAGTTATAAAACCATAAAAATTGAATTATTTTTTTTTAAGTTAGAAAGATGTATTAAAGCCTCCTGGTATCAAAAAAGTACATATGTCATGGTAACCAGTGAAACAATGGTTGCATTGCTTAGATGGGAAACCAATGCTTCCACTTATCCAAACAGTGCACAATTGCAGAAAAAGGAGAAAAAATTGTCCTATGACATATTGTTGTTCTAAGACTAGAAACTAAGGAGGGCTAGAGCCAAGAGAAGTAATCTGTCTAAAGACATCTAAAAACCAACAAAACCTGTGAACACCATTATCATCTGGAGCTTGGGCCTGGCTTTCGTTCCCTCTTAGGATCATGCACAATGTTTGGGGATGAAGTCCCTATGTCCGGAGTGGTGTGAAGGAAAGTGCAGATGAGAGTCTCCAAGTGCTCCTCGCAATGCTCACAAAGTTCATCTATGTTCAACAGCTCCGCCATGTCACGCTTAATTTCAAAAACTGATTTCTAGATGTTGTCCAAAGAATTCTGCAGCTCCATAAACCCATCGCACCGAGCGCATGAAGGCTGTGGCTGAGGAGAAAGCAGGGGTGAAAGAGGACATGAAGGTGGTGGTGGAACTGCAGAAGAAGTGTTGGGGAAGGCAGAAGAACTTTGGGGGGAGGCGGAAGAATTGAGGGGGGTAGTTGGGCTAGGGAGAGCGGACGAGGAAGGCAGGTGGGAGGGAGGCTCGTGTATGGACGGCACTTCCAGGCTGAGCTCAGGTGCGAAGCCAAGTGAATTACCCATGCTATCAAACCACTCCACTTTGCAGGCTCACAAATTTCATCTCTGTTCAACAGCTCCACCATGTCACGCCTAACTTCGAAAACTGAGTTCTAGATGTTGTCCAAATAATTATGCAGCTCCATAAACCCATAGCACCGAACGCATGAAGGCTGCGGGTGAGGAGAAAACAGGGGAAAAAGAGGACGTGAAGGTGGTGGTGGAATTGCAGAAGAAGTGTGGGGGGAGGCGGAAGAAGTTTGGGGGGAGGCGAAAGAAGTAAGGGGAGCAGTTAGGCTAGGGAGAGCGGATGAAGAAGGTGGGAAAGAGGGAGGCTGGTGTATGGATGACGCTTTCGGGCTGAGCTCAGGTGCGAAACCGAGTGAATTACCCATGTTGTCAAACCACTCCAATTTGCAGGCCCATGGGGAGGATAGATTAGGGAGATCCAGGGTGGAGGAATGAGCTATAGGCGGAGGCAAGTATGGAGTGTTTTGTTGTCCTCGCCCCGACGAGCTATACCACGTAGCCCCTCTCTTGGATTTTACCCTTTGCCTTGGCATCAAGAAGAAACAATGGAGAGGAGGGATGGAAATGAATTTAAGGCGAGTAGACACAAACCAAAGATGAAGAAAACCTGCTAAAATTATAAGTTACTGCCCATAAAACATAAATTATCCTTTCACCATCATAAAAATTCAAATTATAAGCTATTGACAATTTCTTAATGAATAAACAATATATTTCACCATCATAAACAATATAAGTTTCACCACCATAAACAATATAAGAGATTTATCAAAGATGAAACAATAAACAATATATTCCACCATCATAAACAATATAAGAGAAATCAAATATGAGACAATAAATTGATATTTTGAGTTAAATGGAAGTTAAATAAATTGATATATTCCAAATATATATCAATTTGGCAGTGTAACTATTCAAACTTTCATTATACCTATGTATGAGTTAAATGAAAGTTTGAATAGTTACATCGCCAAATACATAGGTTCCACATTCATTTTAGGATGATAACAAAAACTAACACATTTAACTCCAAAATTTTGGACACTAAGCCATCGCTTTAAGATGGATCACTTTATACCTACAATTCATACCTGCAAAAGAAAACATTCGTCAAATACAAAATTTAAAAATTCACAATAAAATATATGTACAAATTTAAAATAAAATGTACACATGTACCATTTTAGATGAATAAAACAAGTTGTGATTAAAGAAAAATTGACATACATACCAAAAGAGTTAAGTCTCATCCTCCAACATACTCTTTTCCACCAAATATAATGTAAACATATTTTCTACCAAATATAATGTAAACATCTGTAACAATAAAAAACAATTAAAAAAAAAACAAACAACACATATTAGCATACATACTTTAACTAAATATTAAATAAACAATAAGAAATAATAACATAACCAACCAGACTTCCACAGATTTAAGATTGTCCCTCTCTTTTTATTACACTTTTTGGACACTTTTTTTAAACCAAACTTCCATCACAAAGTTCCAAAACTTCCAAAATAATTACTCTCCATATTAAACATGTATGATTTAAACAATTTGTAAAATCTTAAAAACAATTAAAGAGAAAAATTGTGTTCTTGGTAACCAATTTTTGTGTTCAGAGTCTGAAAATAAATATAGTTGTGTATGCAGAAAGTTCACAAATTTTCATATTAAGTCATTCTTCCAATAAAATACTTATCTCCTTGTGGATAAAGTCTCAAATCCTTCAGGTGAAATTCTCATGCCAGGTGATCTTATTTACTTAGCAGTAAAATACTTATCTCCTCAGCAGTAAAATACTTCTTTCCTCTTCTGCAGTGGTATAGATGTTCTCATACAGTCAAATTCCCACAAATTCCCTTTCAAATTAAAGAACTCATAAATCTCCATATCAAGTCATTCTTCCAATAAATTACTTATATCTATGAAACAAATTAAAGGACTCATAAATCTCCATATTAAGCCATTCTTCCAAGAAATTACTTATATCTATGAAAGTTCACAAATCTTCATTTTAAAAACCATTCTTCCAAAAAATACTTATCTCCTCTTTCTGCGGTGGAATAGATGTTTTCATATAATCTTTCATGTACATGAAGAAAACACAAATCTGCACATATATTAAGTCATTCTTAAAAAACGAATAAAATATTTCATCTTTGAAATGTATTCATATTACATATAATCAAATGTTCTTTGAAATATGCCTTAGTCATCATCTAAACATAAGTGAGATCATGCACGTACATAGCTTATTTGTAAATCTACTTGAATGGTGGTTTTGTAGTTAGTAACCAATTTAGTTAAGAGTTCGCCAATACCATGGAAATAAAGAATTCACTTCATTGTATGCAGAAAACACAAATGTCCATACTACACCATTCTCGGACAAGAAGACAAGGAATGCAATCGAAGAAAATTTAGAAACTTCTCCTTTTCTAATGTGGGATAAAGTCTGTTCTCAAATAATCAAATGTTCAAGTTCAAAATTAGGTCTTCATCATGATCTAAACATAAATAAGCTTGAATGTACCATTTAAGACAATGATAATATTATATCTAGGGGTTCTATATATTTCAAAATAATTGATCAAAGCGTTGAAAACTTATATAGATACTAGTTTAGTAACCCTATGAATAGGAAACACTAAACTAAAAATTTGAGAAAACAAAAATTTGAAAAAAGTAAAAAATATAAGCTTATTCAACAAAAATAAGTTTGAACACTTTTATATAAAAGTCCAACATAAAAGGAAATTAAAATTCACTAATGTGCAATGAATATACATTTATGAATCATCATGAATAGACACATCATTCCCAGGTATGGATGCTTCCTCCTCAATCCCAATCTCCCACACTCTTTTCTCCACATTTTGTTCAAGCACACTCTCATGTACTCTCTTCTCCACATTGCCCTATATAACACATTTCAAATTTTAAAATTTTAAAATTAAATTTAAATGATTTTAACACATTAAATTGTAGTTTTAAATTTTGAAACATGTAATTCCTATGATGTGCCAACCTATGATTCAATAAATTAAATATTGTTTAATACATTCTTCTTTTAAATTAATAATTTAAATGACAATTTGTAATTTTAATATATAATTAAATTTGTTTTCAACATGCAATGATACATGTGAACTCCTACCCTATTCAAACTCTCCCAATGAGAATTGGGACAAACCTACCCAAGTAGTAGGAGATGGAATAAGGATATGTGAACAACACAACTAAGAACTAAATCTAGGATTCAATGTGTTCACATTTATACAAAATTGTAAATGTCATGTTGTTGATCTTATTCAAAAGATTAAAGATTGGACAACTAAAGTGTTCATCTGTGGATATTAGAAAACACATACTTGATTCAACCCATCCAAATTTAAACTTGTGGAATCAAGTCCCCTATTTATTGGAGATTCATTTAACATATCTCCAAACAGAAATTAATAACAATAACAACTCAATTATTTCTATAGATACAATGATATGTATCTAGATCTAGAATTAGAAGTAAACTATCCTAAAATGCGTAAAAAAATTACTAACTAAAACACATACCAGTCCACTGTTCGGTTCATCATTCTAAATGACCTCCTTCCAACCATCACGAAATTTTTTTGCATACTCTTTAAGATCTTTTACTGACATGGTACCTAACTCCGCATCTATTTTATAAACAAAAATGGCCCGAGAATTGGCTTCCACTCGCTGACGGTTCAAGCCAACATCAACACCATAAAAAATCGATTCCAAATTTTCCCCAATTGCATTCCTAGACTCTTTACCAACCTCTGATAAAGCTCACAACTCTGAATGTGAAGCAAATGTCCATGTTGGAAGAGATACTAAAGGTCGTGGAGGCCTCTGCAATGTCGTATTTCGATATGAACATTTTCGATCATATGTCCTTCATTTACCAACCCCATAATAATCGAACGGTAGACTAGTATAATCATGGTGCATGTCCATAAAAAACTTTGTATAAAAGTGTCTATCAAAATAATGTGGAACCTCATCATTCCACATAAATTTCTTATATGCTGCCAAAAATCTGTTATACAGATGTCTTGCTATGTTGGGGTGCTTAAAATATTACACCTTCAACATTTTTTTCTTTGGCCCATATTTGAAATTGAACATAGAAATAACATTTTATTTTGAAACTTTAATTTTTACTACATCCCATTTATCATGGCCCATCACTTATGAATTTCGCCTCCTCATCAGATCGATAAAATTGTCAGTGGTTGGCCCCATCTTTTGATATGCATCCAAAAAGTTTTGCAATGAATACAAAACAATATCCAAGCTTTGTTTATTCTCCCGAGGGAGGTCCAAGCTCCTCAAATCGTGTTCCAACCTACTTTTAATACCTGAGCATCGCTCAAGAGTCATTACTTCAGTAATCCCTTCCCAGGGAAGCTCATCACCAACATCCGAAGGATAGGTGGACGTAGGCGTGTAATCTTCTGTTTCTTGATAACGTTGCCTCCTAAATCCACCTTCACCCTCTTCACCAACATTAGAATCTTTATGAAACCCACTCTCTCTTTCATTGTTTTCCCTCGCACTAAACTCATTGTCTACACATACATTTGAAAGTAATTACAACATTTAACTTGACAAAATTTAACATAATATATCTATATATATATATATATATATATATATATATATATATATTACCAAAAATATTTTATTGTCTTGATGTATTCTCTACATTCTCAGGTGTATGAGTATCAATGTGAAACCTCTCTAAGAATGATGCATCCATAGCACTTGTTTGAGCACATTCTTGAGATGATCTATTCATAGACTCGTTTGATAATATCCTCCTCTAACTAGATTATCGTTGGTCACTCGGAGTCTCAGTCGAAGACAAGGTTCCTCTTCTTCCTTCTTGGGATAACCTAGAGCGTTTGTGAGGAATGTTTGGAGACTCATGTCTCGACATCTCGCCTCAATATCTATCCTTTGAAAATTCATGAATATGAAAATTCATAAGTTATAAAAACATTAAATGGAAATACTAAATTTATAACACAAGCATTTAAGCATTTATGACAACTTCAAAGCATCGCAGACATATATTGAAAAAACTAGAACTATGTTTTTTACAATCATTGACAAAAACAATCATTGACAAAACATTAACTTAAAACTAAAACAAGAAACAATATTACATGATATGTTGTTTCTATCCTCTTAGATATATACTTAGAAAAAAATTCAAGGGATCATTGATCAAACCCTTGGGGCAGATCTCATCATGACACATGGAACAAATTGCCAAGAAGAAATTTTAGGGTAAAATATCAATAGACTAACCATCAACATACACATGTGGCACCAACAATAGAATAGAACGACAACATACACAAGGTGGCATTAGCAAGGAGATAAAGCGGGTGACACCAACAAAAAAATGAGGAGGGTGATAACATCAAGTAGAACCAAAACTCTCTAGAAATAACCAAGAAGAGATCTCCAGCAAGATGAAAAAGACCAAGAAGAACTATCCTAGAGGGGTCGTAGCCACATAATTAGATAATTAAATAATTTAAACAAATAATAGTATAACATAAAATATTCATTGTTAAATCATAAAAAACAACAAGAAAAAAAAAAAGTCAAGAGAAGGGATCCAAAGTTATTTAGAAAAAAACAAAGAACAAAACCAAAAACCCACACAATAATTAAGGGGGGCATAACTCAAGCAAAGGTGGTTTCAACACAAAGTCAACAATTAAATTCTTCCAAAATCAAGGCGGCTAACTTTCTTTAGGTAAAGCACAAAACCAAAAACACACACAACAATTAAAGGGGTCGTAAGTCAAGCAAGGTTGATTTCAAGACAAAGTCAATAATTAAGTTCTTATTTAATGGAAAAATGTCCACATGATTCTCATCATATTTACTTATAAACTTTTATCATCCCAGCATAAAAGGAAGATCAATAATGTGATCATGCTCTTCTTAACTACTCCTATGTCTCATGGACCATCCCAGGAGAGAAAAAAATCACACATTATCTCAACTTGGTACTTAAATCATAAAATAAAATTAACCATTTAAATCATAAAATAACACTAACTAATTCATAAAATAACACTAACTACTCCTAGGTCTCATGGACCATCTCGAGAGATAATACTAACACTAACTATTTAAATCATAAAATTTAAAATTATTCTAAACCAAACACCCACAACACCAACATCCGCTCGCCCTCAACGCCAACGTCCTCCTGCCCTTAGCACCAATGCCAATTGAAATATGGCCCTATCCGTGTAGAGGGACATGACCAAATTTGAGCCCATCTCTATACATGGACATGGGAATATTCCGATTGACATATACAACAAGCATGCAATTCTTAACATATTCGGCCTTGTCCATGTACAAGGACAGGCCCGAATTCGAGCATGTCCCTATACATGGACAGGGTTATTTTTGGCCATGTCCATGTACAGGGACATGCCTAATTTCCATGCCCATGTACAGGGACAAGCCCAAATTACAAGAACAGGGCCATATTTAGCCCCATCCATGTACAGGGACATGCCCTTATTCGGGCATGTCCATGTACATGTACATGGCCGAATATGGTCCTGTCAACACTCTAAGACTATAAAATCTAAAATCTAACTAACAATTTAATACTAAAATATAAAATATTAATCTAAAATCTGTGATATGTAAGTTGTAATCATTATGAAGCTGATTATCAAATAAGTGTTGTCATAATAAGCTAGAACACATACATTAACTCTGTATAAAAGAGTTTAATTGTAACCCTATGGACCTGTTTATAACATATAGCTCTTTACCTAATATGTACACCATTTTTACATAATCTCAATGTAATGGGTGACTATGGAATGGCCAAATTTAAAATTTTAACAACTCAAAACATGATGTTCTCATAGCAGTAGAAAATCAAATAAGCCACATTTAAGAGGCCAATTCCAATGGGATCTTCTTTGAACATGACTTATTGACATTAAAAAGGTTAGAAAATGCGAAAAAGAATTGTTGGCAAGAGAAGAATTGTTGGGTCAAGGAGATGGGAATCTAAATTTTATATAATTTTTCTAATATGCAGAAGAGTAATAATACTATATGGGACATATAAGCACAAGATCATTCAAGAGTTTCTAGTTTCAATTATCCATGTACATGGACATGGTTGAATACGACCTTGTCCATGTAGAGTGACAGACCCGAATTCGGGCCTGTCCCTGTACATAGACAAGATCGAATACAACCAATCCATGTATAGGGACAAGCCCAGATTCATCCTAATCAATAGTACATAAAGCTGGAAACAATGAATCTATCATATTGGTAGTGCAATGAATATTGGATTACACTGGTATAGAGTTAACCAAGCTTGAAGATGTTATGATAAGATACCATGAATGGATGGAATAGGCCATAGCTTGTAATTATGTTTTTCTTCTATATAGGTTAAAGTGCTTAATTACATATCAAACTAAGCTATGTTATGTTGAAACAAAGACAATGATTCTCAATACAACATTGATTCGTTATCTATGAAGTTGCTTATACGACTGTATTCATCATATTCAAACATTACTGGATTACGATTATGTTCATAGCTCATGTTAGTCATGTAAGCTTAATATGGAGATACAATAAGCTCAAATAAGGATAACAACATATCAAACACACATCAATTTAGCTATGTATTACTCTTAGTTATTACTATGGATTCAATATTATCTAAATTATGCTTATACTTATCCTTGTTACACATTATAGAACATGAACAAAACTTCTTGTATGAGTCATAAACCTATATTATGTTGAGATCATAGAAGCATATAATAGAGTATCATAAGTTGAATGTAAAGGCTATTGTTGTATTTGTATTAGTACCGAGTTAGAACCAATTCCATAAATATGAAAAGGTATAAGAAGTGTATACATGTAACATATGAGAACGACCAGTATAGGTCTTATTCATATCCTATACTATGAGTAGGACCCTAATCAATAAGAGTGCAACATTTGTAAGTTTTAAACCTGTGAAGTAAAGCAATGCATATAGATTCTTAAGTAAAACAAAAATTAATCAATGGCTCATTCACATAGTACACAGAGATTTATACCCGAAACCCTCAACCGGGGAAAACCTTTCTTATATTCATATATCTGAATTTCATCATTCACCATACAATATATACAATGTTTTTAGGTATTCCATAGATAACAAAACCCTAATCTGACGCGCCCACACACACACATGCAAATAATATAACACATACCCAACAACATCAGTGTCATTATATACCGAATATGATGGCATTACTTCTAAGAAAATAATGTAGTGTAATTCAGTTTGTTCACGGGGCTTGTTGTGGTCTCATATCATATTAGCTCATTACTTCATCATGTTCAACCCTATATAGTTAGCTGGTATGATTACAACAGGTTTGATTCATGTTTCTGTACACTTACTTTATCCCTATTGTTTGCATGATACTAAGTGTGTTAGACTAGCTAATACACTAATGACTATGTTGTAATTAATGAGAAACATACACTTATAGGAAGAATACATGGTATTGTAACTCGGCTTAAAGATGGTATTGTAATCACGTCTATTACTAAAAGCTTAAATACGGTATATGTCATGATATATTAGTAATAACACGTATGATAAGATGTATACCATTACCTATATATGTAATATGGATCTGTATTAACCAACGATAATGCTTCTATGATTCAGATAGTCTATGATCACTGTATGTTCACTGTATTATAGCTCATTGTTATGAATATAATGATTTCCCTTGATATTGTGATAATACATGAAGCTTCATACTAGCTAACTATGGAAGAGTAACAAGCAAGTAACCCCGATAAGTTGTACACATTATGCTTGATCCTTACTAATTAAGGAATACACTATAGATTAGCATAGGGTTAAGCTTGAATACTATACATATCCAAGTAACTTCATTGATCACACTCTTTCTCTATCACATAAACTAACCATATTGATAGACTAGTATGTACACTATAACTAGGATTGATGCCCAACTTAGCTCCAAGTAATACAAATGATTCGGGGAATTACAATGGAATCATATTAGGCATAGGATAGTTAAAGCTCATAAGCTAACAGAAGCAGAGACCTATCATATTTACGTAATATAAGCACAATCATGGTCACACTGTATTACTATCGATCCTAGTTATATGAGCATAGTGACCAGTACTCTTCTATATCAATTCCACATGTTATAGCTATCATATATTATGGGATTCCTTATCCTTATTACTCGTATTGAATAGTGTAAATAAATCTATTACTATAAGAAACACTATAACTATACTAGTAGCATCATTAACAAGGGTCTTACAAATGATACTCTTATCCAATACAAATGGGTTTTACTTACTCTGATTAAGAGAGAGCTAAAACAATGGAATCAACTTCATATCTTACCCGTATGAGCTATGTGAATATTACGATATAGTTAAGAGTGTAGAGTCTGAGTCTAAGGTATAGGCCACTAATCTCCATATGATCTCCATGGAATACTATGGCTATTATCTATACCACCATGTATCAGAGTATGCATATTGATTCCCCTTGTTAATATGTTACCATATTCACCGATAAATCTCAAACAACTCATCGGGTCTAGTATTACTAGTATCTATACCATATAAGCAGTATGTTCATGTTAGTTGTAATGGGATTAGTTCATGTCTATCACCTATACCTGCCAAATTGACTCTTATTTTGTGCTAGATGTTACTGTGTTCACTAGAATAAAGGTCAATGGCAGTAATACTAACATAGAATTATAAGTCACACTACAACTCGTACTTTGAATTACAACAAGAGAGCATAGAGCTATACATGGTGTGTTTCATATTAGTTGATATCAAGTTTTTATTACGATAGCTTACATGCTTTGTTATTATCAGTATTAGTATTGATTTTAGTTATATTACCTTTATTAAGGAAACTACGTGTATGGTGTGTACAACTTATTCAGATAAAGCACAGATAGCTATGGGTTTCAATAAGGACATAAAATGTGAAGCTTAAGCATATCATAGGTAAGAGATTGGTTAAGTTGAACAAGAGAACATAGCCCTTACTAACATGAACTCATTATAACAAGTATGATCGTAACTATCAGATAAACAAGCAAGTGATTAGAATGATTACCATTAATCTGTATACCTTTATCGTAACCATGTATTAGTCTGTAATGGTCATAGTGTAACACATAACCTTTACTAAGCTAAGGGACAGGGCCAAATATGGCCATGTCCATGTACAGGGACAGGCCTGAATTCGAGCATGTCCATGTACATGGACAGGGCCTCACATATATTATATGTGAGATAAATGTTTAATTAACCCAAATATAAATTTTATTTGAATTCACAATTTCCCAATAAAAAACAATAAATTTCAGATAAAAAATGTTATAAACCATAATTGTACATTGACTATAAACAAAAGTTCCAAATTAATATAGTAAAAATCCATTCTAACATTTATAAGAATTTAGTAAACATTGCACCACAAGATTGGTGTCAATTTCACCATGCAATAATCTTCTACTTTTGTATTATATTTCAACAAAGAATAACAAAATAAAAATATGTTTTAACATTTATTAGAATTTATTAAACATTGCACCACATAATTGATTTCAATTTCACCATGTAATAATTATTTAGTTCTATAATATATTTCCAATAACAAGAAAATAAAATATGAAAAGCCATCCAATACAAATAATACAATCTCAATATAAAATTGTAAAATTACTAACTAGATATTTAAATCATTATCACACAATCTCAATGTAAAAAATAAAAAATATTCACTAAATATTAATCAACAACTTTGAGATTTGCAAATCACAACATGTCTAAGGACTTATAGTTAACCCAAACAAACACAGTTGAAAGCTTATACTCCAAAAGAGAAACTGTGTTTATTATATAAAATAGAAAAGGGGAAACCTAATCAGAATCATATCAAATGAGGATACTCAGTTGAAAAGAAAAGTAACTAAGCTATGAAGGCAAATCATCATAAACAAAACAAATCTAGCCTTTCTTTTAATACTAAAATTGAATTATGAAGAAAACAAAAAATACTAAAATAGAATTTCGAAGAACAAAAAATCAAGCCTACAATTGTTTTAACCTGTATATCTTGCCAAAACAGATCCCGATGCGTAAGAATAACATCATTTCAAATAACTCAGGAGTAAGGGACAAGACTAGGGTACCATTCCTATACACTATGATTCATTATTCAGGGTTATAGTGCTCACATCATCAATGTACAAGTTATGGTAAGTTATACACTTGGGGGGACAACATCCTTGACCAAATTAGACTAATATAGGTTCAATAAGTCCCTATGCTTGGTTGCATTAGCATGCATCGGGTGCATGGCTCCTTATAAGTAAATAATAGGTAGCCAGGGTTCATATCTATATCCATCTCTATCTATCAAGTTATCCTATTAAGTCTGCTATGTCTCCACCTCCATTACTTGGGATATCTAACTAGTAGAGGCTTCCTGTACAACCTGTTTTGGAATTGACTGTGCAATTGGAGGCATTTGTTAGGGGCCTCCTTTGTAATCTCTATAGGCATTCGAGCAGGTTGTGTAGATGACATTTTGAACTGGAAAAGTGGATTGCGGGCATTGTGAGGGTTGATTTGCACTTTGGTTCATACAACAAGGTACAATGGGTTGCAGGATTACAAATGGCCAGAGAAGATTTGAATTTTGACGGCTAGAATGCAAACTAGGTTGATCCAATGTTTATTCAGGCTTTGGAGGTGAGAGCGCAAGGTGATAGAGTTTGTTGGATGCACAATGGAATGGTAGAATGAGGGAGGGTGTAAGAAACATTTCTAAAACACCTAAAAAGTACATATCAAACTTCTTTAACAATAAAAATGAACTCTGATCAACAAACCATTCATTCTACAATTGCTTAGACACCCACCTAAAAATTAGAAGTTTATCACTAACACGTTTGAACATGGGAAATTAATAAATTGGATAATGATGAACAAAAATTTAACACTGTAATTGCTGAGACACCCCCACCCCGAGACAAAACTATAAATTTACCACTAAACCTTACTGACAACGCCTCAAGAAAATTACTATTAAATTATTGTGTCAAAACTATTTTGATAGAAGACAAAAATTTACCTGGACCGAATGACCACAACTCCAACACGCACCCACCCGCAGCTCCAACGTCCACCCGTCTGCCTGCCCGCAACAACGACGTGCAACACTATCGCCTAGCGCTATCACCAGCACCACACACTATCACCAACACCAAACAATATCAATTAACCAACAACTCAGAAAAACTATAGCAAGCGCGATGTGTGGGTAATATATAAACCTTTTTTCGGTCAAAAGGTTCTTTCGATCGAAAAGTGCTTTCGATCGAAAGATTATTTCGGTCGGAATATCTTTCGGATGAAAAGATGTTATCGGATGAAAAAAATCCGTCCAACTAAAATTGTACGTGAAAATCGAGGGTGTCGTCATGATATCGTTCAATTTGACGTTCAAAGGTTCGGCCAAAACATATTTCGGACGAAAAAATAGAACTTTCGACCGAAAAAAGGTATTTCAGAATTTTGGAGACCCAATTCCCACGAAAGTGTTACCCACCTTCATGAATTTACCCACACCCCTCTTCCTACCCCTGAGAAGCTTTGGGAATCCATCTCAATGGATTATATGTCTGGCCTTCCATCCACCAAGCAGGGAAATGATTATGTATTTGTGGTGGTTGATTGGTTTTCGAAGATGACCATCCTTGCAACTTGCAAGAAGAACATCAGAGTGGCAGATACTTCCAAACTCTCATTCGAACGAGTGTGGGCCCATTTTGAGATACCATAGACCATCATCTCTGATCAAGAGATCAGGTTCCTCAACACATTTTGGTTGAGTATTTGGTCACTTTTGGACACCAAGCTCACTAAGTCCCTTTCAACTCACCTTACTCACCCCACTCCCCCATAGCTCGCCCCCCTCCCTCTACTTCAACCTCTCCCAGCAATCATCATCCTTCCGTTGCGACCCCTCCCACCTCCTTCATGCCTCTTGAGACACCCAACATCAGCGTTAAGGTGACACCTCCAGGTACAAGCGGGACGTTGACATCTCCAGGCATGCACAACTCAACGATAGCGATGACTCCATGTATAAAAAGTATGTTGACTTCCCCATGCATGCACAACTCGTTGAAGGTTCCCGACATCAAAACAAATGGCCTCCTAGTCAAACACTCATCCACAGATAGCTCCAGCTCAACCAACGATAGTGACAGTGACGTTGGTGGTTGTCTAGTCATTGAAGAAAATCCCATGGATGGCACCCATCCTTGATATTTAGGCCTTGGCACCACTTCTCAGGTTTTTTCAGGTTTATTTAAATATTTGCAAACTTCTCTGGTTTTTAGTACAAGACACTCAAATAACTAAAACTTAGTTTTATTTTTTGGGGTATGCCTGGTTTCCCATTAAGGGAAGGCATAATTCCACGCCTGGTTTCCCACTAAGGGTAGGCACAACTCTGTCCACTCTGAATTTTCTTGATTGTACTTTACTCCACTGTATTTTAATAGAATAGATACCGAGCTTACAAAAAAAATGTTAAAAAGTAAACACAAGCCCAAACCATTCATATTTCCCTTGAAATTAATTTCAATTTTATTTCAAAATAAATATTGGATTTTATTTTTAAAATTTATTTTTTAAAATAAAATATATTCTATTTTAATAGAAATTCAAATTCTTTTTTTTTTTAATTTTTATTTATTTATTTATTATTATTATTATTATTTTTTAATTTGGGATAAAATATGTTTTGTTTAGATTGTGTTTATATACTTGTTTTAAAAAATTATGTATTTGAAATTGAAATAGTTACATTATGAACAACTATCAAGTAATTATTTTTAACTTTGAAATTGAAATAGTTGTTATGAACAACTATCAAGTAATCACTTATTAGCTTTTCCATAAATTTGCAAGAAAATATATAAATAAATTAAATTTGACAAATTAAACGACAACAATACTTTTTGAAAAAAATATTAATGATGATGATGATGATGATGATGATGATGATGATGATGATGATTAACGTCCACTAAGACCGAATTCGTCTACTAGACCTTAAGAGGGTAAGTGATTACTTATGATTCTTTAGAATTTTGTTTCTGTGCTCGAAAAGCATTAAGAGAAGCTTTCCAAGATCACCATACTTTTGTTGAGTTAAGAGGTTAGGAAGGTTGGTATTGTGACAAATATTTTGAAAATGAGATCTAATATGGGTATAGGCTGGACAATCTAAGAGAAATTGTTTTTCATCTTCAACCTTCTTAGTGTCACAAAGGTGACACACTCTTTCATCCCATGGCATTTTATGAATTTCCAACACCTAATTTCACTGTGGAGCTCGTGAGAATTTGTTCTTATCTTAGCAATGCTTATATTTTTCTTTACACTTGGAAAAACAAATAGATAATTTTGTTCTTCTAGATTAGGGTTGATTACATCCTTATAATATCTTAATTTTATTTTTTCCTCTAACTCT
Source organism: Picea engelmannii (assembly GCA_009831015.1). Lineage (NCBI taxonomy): Eukaryota > Viridiplantae > Streptophyta > Pinopsida > Pinales > Pinaceae > Picea > Picea engelmannii. The sequence goes on from ML802248.1 coordinate 79,099, forward strand.
TTATCACACCACATTTTCTCCTTAAATTTTGATTTGACGATTTTTTTAATAGTATCTTTATTCTGCAAAATGGTGTCTTCCATGATTCCCCAATAGTTTACCCAAGACCGATCATCTTTATGCCATCCTCTCTTGAGTCAATGATGGTTACAACTCAATTTTGAAGCAATTTTAGGAATCCTCTTGTCTTCCATGTTGTTTAACTTGTTCTTATACATTAGGTATATAGTCATAGCCATGCTCTCAATGAGGGAGAGGCTTGTTTCTAAGAGCAGGATGAGATAGGGCATATTTCCTTTAATTTTGAGATTATAGGTTATAAAATTCTTTTGTGTTTTCTCTATCTTTCTCTAGGATTCACGAGAGATAATACAACCCCAGACTTCACACCCATAAAGAATAGCAGGTGTAACAAGAGTCTCAAATATGAGTTTCTTCTTATCCCAACTCCAAATATCAGTTGATTTACAATTGTGTTCAAGCCCATAATAAGCTTTCCATCCCCCAATAATCATTTTCTCAATGCTATAATTCTAATTGGGCTTGTGGTGAATATCAATTCCAAGATATTTGTATGAAGCCACTTCCTCCAAGTTGTTTTTGTCATATAGGAAGGTATCATAAGTGATCTTATTGGATTTAACAATCATGACCTTAGTGTTACACATCAAAATTACTCACTTCAATGATGACCTATTGTCATCATTACAAGTGTTGCAAATGTCACATTTTGGCCGCAAATGTCGTAAGTGTCGCAAATATCATATTGTCATCTTGCTTATGTCGTATCCCAAACGACATCATAGGGACACTTGAGACATCCTTAGAGACTGGTTAAAAGAAGGACATGTCATTTGACGAAGAGTACAAAGCCTTTTGCCTTGAGAAAACCACATAAAAATCACTTTTGAAGGGAAACGCTCCCCTACCCACTGACAGGGAGTGCTAGCGCTCTATGTCAGTGGGTAGGGGAGCGTTGTAATGCTCTGTATCCCATTATGGGGGAGCGTTGGCCTGTTTGAGGAAATCTTGGGTTGTTGAGGAAAATCAAGGAAAAATCCTCCTCATCTCTGGAGTTAGTTTGATTCGAATCTAAGGTCAAGGATCGATCTTAGGGAGGATCCATAAATTATGGATAAATATCCTCAACCCATCCCAAGAATATCTTAAGTGGTTAGGCCTCTCCAAGCATATATAAGGAGGCATCCTCATGGTGAATGAGGGAGACATTGAAGGCATCAAACTTATGATCTCATAAGGAAGATAATCAGTGAAGCATAATCATTTTGTTTGTGGTTCATTTGAGCAAGGGATTGGACAAGGAGAGCTAGAAGAGGCTGTTGCAGCTTCATCAAAGGTCTGTAAGTATCTCTATTGAGTTCTCATTAATACATGTGCTTGGCCCGTTTCCTTCAAGATTGTGTTTATCTACATGAACTTGTCTTTAATGGATAGATCTAGTTTCAAGCTAATCATAGTAGAATAGGAAGCATTTTTTGTCTTTGATTGGATAGCAAGACTTGTTGAAGATCTTGGGGATCAGAGCTCAACTCGGACCGGGCGAGGACAAACATCATAAAAAGGTACATCTTTTTCCTCTTCTCTATACATTAGTTTATCTAGGTTTAAAGGGATGTCAATGATCAACGTTAGCACCTTTCTGTCTTGGTCTTAGGAGTCTAGAGCCCAAGAGGGGATTCACCTATACGCAGGGGAATTTCCCTGTAACACTTAGTCTTATTAGTATTAACAATCATACCCATATTGGAGAAAAAATCCTTGAGAATTCTTAGTTGGTTTTCAAGATCACGGGGACTTCTTGTCATAAGAACGATATCATCGACATAAAGAATAAGATTGATGACTATAGCAATGAGAGTAGGGGCGACACAACCTGCGTTTTCCAATAATTCTTCTAACTTGTCAATGTATATGCCAAAAAGGGTAGGGGACAAGGGACAACCTTCTTTGACTCCAATATTGCAGTTAATCACGTTTGACCAGCCCTCAGTGTTTTTGAACTTAGCAATAATGTTCTCATACATCCTTATTGCAACAACCCTCAACTCGAGAGCCACTTTTATCTCTTCCAACCTATTCCAAAGGTTTTTCATAGGAACCATGTCAAAATCTTTTCTAAAGTCAACAAAACAACAAAAAACATTGGTTTTAGTATTTCAGAACTCCTCTGCAATGATCCTAAAGGTAACAAGATGGTCCACAGTTGAATGATATCTCCTAAACCCGACCTTGCCTTTAGCTCTTTTACCGTGACTTTATAGCCAAAGGCTAATCTTCTTTTCCAAAATAATTCCATAAAGCTTGGCTAAAATCGGGTTAATCATAATGGTCCTATAATTAGAGGGAATGTTTCTATCCCCATTTTTAAAAATAGGAACAATGAGGCTTTGCATCCAGGGTTTAGGGAATCCCTGCTTGACTGCTAAATTTAAGAGCTTGTGTATGTAAGGGATAAGGATAGGCCCTCCGATTTTAAAAATTTCATTTTGGTAACCTTCAATGTCCTTATCTTTCCCATTTGCAAGCCTCTTAACCCTGAACTCTATGTCATCTAAAGAAAAAACTTCTTCCTTTGTAGGGACAATAGAAATGGTGTCCATCACATTAGGGAACTCATAAAGAATTTTAAGGTAGGAATTCCAGTCCCTTAAGGGAATCCTATTATTTTCTTTAGTATTGCGGTTTAGAATTTGGCTCCAGAACTTCTTAGGATCCAGCTTATATAGTTGTGAAAGTTTCTCTTGCCTTTTATTGATATAGTACATTTGTTTTCCTTTTAATTAGGGCTTTGTATGTATTGATCTTATCGAGTTTCAAGGACTCATTAGAAGCATCCCTAATGGATTTCCTAGCAATTTTACATTCTTTATCATACCAAGGGTTGGTCGTTCTATTATTCTTTTTATAGGACACCTCGAAAGAGAACTTGTTAATAGAAGTGGAAAGGGTAGTTGTAAA